>CAJNDT010005930.1:0-482805 GCA_905221615.1 Symbiodinium sp. CCMP2592
GGTGATTGTCGAACTTGTTTGTCAAAATTATGATCCTTTTTTGAGTACCCTAAATATTAGGTGCCGTACTATATTAGGGACCCCAAAAGGAACAGTAATTTGGACAACCACGCATAAGTAAAGATTTGAATCCCGAAAGCCCGGCCCCGCCCCAGCCCCCGATTGCTATGCCGTTTTTCGCTCCAACCAGACTCCGTATGAAACCCTACACCCCAAAAGCCTTTATACAGAGGTCTGAACAATTAGAAACATATTTCCGCAGGCTTCCTTATTGTAGTACTACTATAAAAGAGCTCAAAACCCCCTTCTAACTATTAAGGCCCCTTCTCAGCTGTTTCCTTATTTTAGTACTACTATAAAGGAGCCCAAAACCCTGTTCTAACTATTAAGGCCCCTACATCAGCTGTGTGCACCCGGGGGATGGATGCCCAGGAGATGCATTGGGGTCCTATTCAGGAACTGAAAAACTAAGTTATCACATGGGTGGTTATCAAAATTATGGTCCCTTTAAAGGGTTCCTTAAGGGGATCTATAAGGGTTCTATAAAGGGTTTAGGGCTTGGGGGAATATGGGTGGTTATCAAAATTATGGTCCCTTTTCGGGTCCCTAATAAACTGCGCCAAAAGGGACCCTAATCTTGACAACTACCCATATGAGCCGTATGGTTTACTATAGGTCACTGTCATGTTAACTTAAATTAAGCTCCCTAACATAAACCCAGGCAAGGTTGTGTCAGGCAGATATATCGTGGCACAGCTGCAGTGCTCCTTCCGAAGTGTGGTGTTTAGGGTTTAGGGTTGAGGGTCCAAGGTTTAAGGTTTAGGGTTAAGGGGTTTAGGGTTTAGGGGTTTAGGGTTTAGGCGTTTAGCGTTTAGGGTTTAGTGCTTAGAAGTCCGAGAAAGAGCACAGGAATCGGTACCGCGGCGACCCGCGCGGACATCATCGACAAGCTCTGCCTGCAGAAATGGTTGGCGCGGATGCCCAGATCCGGATAGAGGGTTTAGGGTTTAGGGTTTGGGGTTGTCAGGGTTCCTTTAAGGGTTCCTTTAAAGGGATCTGTAGGATAAGGATGCCCAGATCCGGACAACTCTAAACTCTGGGAATAATTGAGGGTTTAGGGGTTTGGGGTTTAGGGCTTGTTTATGCAGGAGTAATAGGTAAGATCGTGGCTTGATTACATACCAATACCCAGAGACTCCAAAATCCTTTAATTAAGGAATATACCTCAAATTATAGTATGATCCCTAGGATGATTCCTTAATTACTTGTGGGCTGTAAACTCAACTTTTCAACTTTCGGGGTTCTTATAAGGTAGTCGATTCTGAAAGTTTCAACTTTTATTTCTTTGGGTTTTGGGCCAGTGAGATTAAGGGGTGTCGGAGTCTCTGGGTACTATCCCTCCGGGTTCCACCATGACATTTACAGTATCATTTTTTCCTGCAAAGCCCTGCTCTAGATATTAATGCCGCTGGTAGCCTTAAGCCCTAAGTTTGCGGTTTAAGGTTTAAACGGGCCAGTGCCTTGATACCCTCAAGCCCGAAGCCCTAAAACCCAAGCCTTAAACCAACGCCATACCTCTCTTTCTAGATCCGCCCCTTCCTTTCCTAGGTTCCTCAGTAGTATCCTTTTGCCATTTTCATTTTGGGGTCTCCTTATTAAAACCGAATACTGGAAAAAAGGTAGCATCATTATTAAGGGGTTACTGTGGAGCTTAGTTTCTGTACTGAAGAAGCCCGAGGAATTTGTAGCACTATTGCTCAGGGTTTAGGCCTAGGATTTATGATTTTGGGTTGAGGGTTTAGTGTTTGGGATATACCCCCAAAGCCCTAGTCAAATCTTTTAATAAGCCCCCCCCACCCCATCATGGCGGTTCTTACAAGCTGAAGGTGACGTCATTGGAATTTCTGCCTGAGTTTTAGGCATTCATAACTCGAATACGGTTTGGGGTAAAAGTTTTAGTATAATTATGAGAAGGATTTGTAAAAGCAGCAACATACCCAATTATTGAGGCTTCTAAATCAATTTTTTCTCGATGTCTGAAACTGCTTCTTCAACGCCAAACCTTCCTTTGGGAGTTTCAAAACATCGGGGACTGCAGCGTAGGCCCACCATGGCAGGATCCTTGATGAACTCTCCCCCACCAAAGCACGAACCCAGCCTTCTTAAGAACCCACACCATGTAAAACCCTACGAAACTCCTTCTAACACAATCGTGTTGACAACCCAAATCCCGAATCTCAAAACCAACAACCCTAAACTGGCGCGGCAAGGACGACCAACCGAACAAGACGCTTGTCGCCACCCCCGAGGCCGTCTGGAATTTGTGGTTGCAGGGCTTAGGGTTGATGGCAAGAGAGAGACGGCTACAATCATGACATCGGCTTTACTGCCAACTGGGCAGTAACATCGGGAATGTGTTTGACCCCTGCGAGTCTTGAACAGGACGGAAGGGATTTGAAACATGTTGGTTTCTACTATTTGCTTAAGAAACCCCCAAAAAATAAAAAATAATAATCCCTATATTACCCCCATATGGAATATATTTTTTATTTTTTTGGTGGTTCTTAAGCAAATAGTAGGTTTAGATTCAGGATTTAGGAGTTTACGGGTTGGGGGTTAGGGCTATTAGCTCGGTCTGGCAAGGTATGAACTTCTTTGGGCCCGGTTTGTGAAGAAGAGAGGGGATGACCATGAATCCTAAGCCAAAACCGGCAAATACAGGGGCCTGAATAATTAGCATAGGGTTTTGGGGGTACAGTATACTTAAATTAGTTGTAGTAAGGAACAACAAAAACGGTATAGGTAATTATTCAGGCCCGTATTTTGGCCCAACACCTCTCCGAGCGGAGGCCTCACTATCCAAAAGCCCCGAAGCACCGCACCAAGCCCTTTACCCCAAGTATCAGGGGCCAAAAAAGCACATAAGCATAAGCATTTTATGGGGATATCCCAACCTTGGTGGGCTTCATTATAAGGGGATTTATATGGGATATCCCTATCCTAAGTTTTGCTTATGTGCTCTTTTGGGGTCCTAAAGTACGGGTTCCTTTCAGGGGTTCCTTTACGCCGTTTTGTTTGAGACTTTGGGAGTTAAGGTTAAGGGTTCCTTTACCTTTTCCAATGAGGGTTTCTATACATGTTTGGGGCGTAGGGTTTCGGATTTGCAAGCAGGGTCAAAAGTGAGTAAGCAAGGTAACTACAGCTGCATGTACGTATAGCCCCAATGTAAAGAGCATATAGTCGTGCTTACCAAGTCCCCGGGCCCTTCAGTACTCGCAATCCCCCTTCAACAATAGCAATACCGAAACCCTTAAAGCAACCTTCGAAGGAAACGTTAAACCCTTAAACCTAAACCCTAAACCCTAAACCCCTAAACCCCCTAACTCCCCCAAAAGGAACCCTTTGCAAGACCCCTCAAAAGAACCCTTATAAGACGCCTCACTGGGTTCTGGAGTACCATGCTCGTATACTTTACTACTTGGTACCTGTTCCTTAAAGGAACCACTATGAAAGAACAGTATATATATATATATATATATATTTTCCTGGTTACTTCAAAGTCGAGTATACTTATTGGCTGTAAAGCTTAACTTTTCAATTTTTGGGGTTCTTATAAGGTAGTCGATTCTGAAAGGTTCAACTTCTATTTCCTTGGGTTTTGGGACAGTGCGTATACCTGGAGGGTCGGATGACTTAGTAAGTAGGTAGTAAGTAGACTTATAAGTACCCTAAAAGGGACCCTAATTGGGGTTATGGTACTTATAAGTCTATAAAATAACCAGTTACTAAGTCCCCCTAAACCCTAAACCCTATACCCTTATAGAATCCCTATAGATCCCTTTAAAGGACCCCTTTAAAGGAACCCCTTGCCAGTTACTAAGTCCCCCGACCCTCCAAGTAAGACCGCCTTAGAGGGACCCTAACCCTAAACCCTAAACCCTAAACTCTAAACCCTAAACACTAAACCCGAAACCCTAAACCCTAATAAACCTTTCCGCAGGCCATTCAGTTCGTCGACCGCATGCGCACGCAGCCCTTGATGCGGGAGCTCTCCACTGTGGAGCTCACAGGCTAGACCAGTAGCATCACTTGTGGGTTCAGGGTTTAGGGTTTTCGGGTTTTCGGGTTCAGGGTTGAGGATTTAGGGTTTAGGGTTCAGGGTTTTCGGGTTCAGGGTTGAGGATTTCGAGTTTCGGGCTTAGGGTTTAGGGTTCAGGGTTTTCGGGTTCAGGGTTGAGGATTTCGAGTTGAAGGTAGTTCTCCTGTGAAGCCTATGTCTCAAGCCCTGAGTTGCTTTGTCCCATGTTCAGGGTTTTTTTTTTTTTGTGATGCTAGGTCCACTAGTACCCTTGTATGGTCTTTCAGTTTGGGGTGTCTGTCGAAAAGCTGAACAATAGGTAGATAAAAGGGTGCCCTATTCTGCAGGTTGTTTTTTTGACGAGTCTGGTTCTATGGGTTCCACAATGGAGGTAGCAGAGACCTTAAAGCCTTAAACGCCAACCACAAGACCTCCGGCTTTGATTTCGATCATGTTTAGGGGTTTAGGGGGCTCAATTTCGATTGCAGGGAGACTTTTCGTGGTTCGCTGCAGGAGAACTGAGTGAGGGTTCAGATGTTTAGTGCTCAGAGGTTTCAAAGGTCCACCAATTCTTGGCGCTTTTCTGGCTGACTCTTAGGACTTTAACTTTTTGGGCTTCTACACGAACTATAATAGGTAGGCTAAAAGTTTAACATTTAGGAGGGGTTCAGAAGTCGGCCAAGAATCTAGTAGCGATTTAGGGTTTAGGGTTCAAGGGTGGTTTAGGGTCTATCCACGCAGGCTTAAGCTTTAATGTAGGAACCTGATTAATGCGAACGGACTGCGATGCCTTGTCAAGTTCTAAGGTGTCACTATAAGAGCTGTGAGCAAGACTGTGTAAAGTGCAAGAGAAGGGGGCACGCTACGCGTCCCTCGACTCTAAGGGGGCACGCTACGCGTCCCTCATCTTTACCTTTCTATGTGACCGCCCACGCAACGTTTGGCTCAAGTCAATGCCCATAGCTAAGTGCTATAAGCGTCTTCTATCCTGAGCAATCAGAGCTATCCCGTTGCACAGACGAACCGCCGCCGGCAGTGAGTGCAAAAGGAACGGCCGCCGGTTCTGCCTGCATAGGATTGCACGCGTGGAAGTGTAAGAGAGACAGGGTCCAGTCTGTGGAGAGTGCAAGCCAGCCACACCTACATTCATTACAGCTCTGGTGGGGAGAGCAGCAACCTAGTCGAGATCAATCCCCCACGCAGGTTATCAGCCGTACGCGGCTCTGCCTTTCTACAGCAACGACTACTTGATCTACTACGACCACAATGAACTCGGGATCAAGCCAAGATACGACAATGACTTTCGGTGCCGATGTGGCAGCGCCAGCCGTTGGTGAGTCAACAGCTGATGACACAGTGGTGCAATCCGTTGATAGCTCCACGGAAGATGACAAAGGTCAATCTTCTGCGCTTGCCATTGCAAAGGCAGTTCCCAAGGTGAAAGCAAAGAGTCTACCAAGAGCATCTACGCCTTCGCGTCCGACATCCACAGGTTCGAGGACGGGCAAGGCTCCCGAACGACGAGCCGAAGCGTCTGGTTTTCAGGCACCTCGGACTACGTCCAGGGCCAAGGACAAAGGAGTGAAGACCTTGGAAAAGAAGTCAAGACCATCATCTTCGAGAAGCTCTTCAGCACGATCGAGGACTTCGGCTACTCGTGGGCGTGACAAATCCATGACTTGGAATCGGATGGTTACCAATCAACCACGTGATGCTGACGATCTGGATATGACTCTGGACACTATCCCAGCACGTGGCGATGCGTCATCGGTGACCACGCCAGCCATAGCCGATGGTCCGAATGCCTATCAGGAACTGACGATTTCGCAACAGCTCGAAGCATCTAACCTTGCGCAGCAGATGTACTATCGCAGTCAGATGCAAGAATACGAAGGAGTTGTTCAGACCCTGATGGACAAGATCAAGGAGATGCAACAAGAAGATGAAGGATCTGGAATTCGCATTGAAGAATTGGAACGACAACGTGACCATGCATGCTTAGCCATGAGGCACATCAACAATGTCAATCAGGAGATGAAGCGAGACTATGAAACAGCTTTGTTTCGCATGGATGAACAGAACTCTGCTCAACAACGTCAAGCACATGCCGTTGCCGAGGAGTTAGCTCAACAGCTACACGTGTTCCGCACGGAGGCAGCCACTAACTTTGTGCAGTTGGAGGCAAGAGCGCAAGGCGATGGTGAGCTTATGGCACGTGAGTATGAGCGTCTGACTCATGAACTTCATGAACATGCCAGAGAGAACTTGGTCCTCCGGTCAAACACAGCAAGTTCGGAACAAGCCTTACAAGCAATGCAGGAACGATTCCACTTGGTCAAGAACCAGGAGTTGCGGGCCGTGAACGAGATCCAAGGGCTAGCTGGAAACAGCGCAGCCATTGATCAAGAACGATTTCGGCTTCGCGAACGTCTTGGCGAAGAAGAAGAGTACCGCAAAATGGCTGTGAAGAGGATGCAAGATGCAGAGGACCGACTTCATCAGAATGAAGATCATGCAAGGCGATCATTGCCTACCTTGCACGACGAGCTGAGTGAACTCAGGAAAACGCTCAAAGCACAAGAAGATCTTCAAGCGAGGACACGCAGCGAATTGGAGGCAGCGCGAAACTCCAATTACGGAGGAGCGACACGGCCTTCAAGCATGCCCATGTCTTCGAGGACTACTGAGTCTGGCTGGGAGCACGTAGGAAAGGAAGTAGTGCCTGCATTTTCCGTAGGAGGTGAGGTACGATCCCCTGAAATACGGTCCCCAAGTCAAGTTAGTCCAGTCGCCAAAGAGAAGTTCGCATTCTCGGAATCGGACAAGGACAAGAACCTTGTGATGGATGGAATTCCATTCACCGGTGGAAACTTCTTCACTGGCCGCAGTTCAATGCCAATCGTGGCGGATGCAATGCCCGAGCACTACGTGCCAGGTATTAGCAGCCCAGCACTTGCGCGTTCCACGCCTAGTGCAGCCACTTTGTTCGGCATACCAAGCGGATTTCATGGGAAAAGTGATGCGGCAGCCGTGCGTGATCGACAGCTACGCGAACTCTTGGAGGATCGCGGGATGTTGGGATCGAAGTCCACAGCATCTGCCAGCTCCTCAAGACCTGTTGGTGTCGACGGTATCACCGCATCTACGAAGGGCAACGACCTCATCGGTCCCCCTATTGCCTATGACGATTCCATTCATGAAGCAAGGAGACGTCAGATCGAGAAAGAGGTCGCGGAACGGTACGAGGAGAAGATTGCCGATCTGCGAAGCGAAGTACTCAAGGCCCAGAAAGCCGAACAACGTCTCAGAGCTGATCGTGATGAGTGGAGATTATTCGCTGAAACGATTCAGGAGGATAATGGAGACGATGACGGTGACGAGGCTGGCGACGAGAACGAAGATGGAGAGCACGATGAAGGAACCGGCACGGGGTATGACCCTCCTGACCCGCCTGATGATGATGATGATAAGAAGAAAAGCGGTGGAGGCAAACCTGAATCGGATCCTGGATCTCATGCGCGTGATCCTGATGGAGACGCAGATCCTGAAGTCACGGAAGTGAGAATTTCCAGGAGGGAGGCCGACAAAGTGACCGTACCTCCATGGCCTACTCTCACTCACCTCAACAACTGGCGATCCGTATGCACGGCGAATGTCTTAGGAGCATCAGCCGATCCAAATCATGAGGACTGGATGTTATGGCTGGCACCAGCATTCAACCCATTCCCTGATGTCGAAGCACTGAACGATTCAGGACACAAGAAGTTAAGAGCGTAGACGTCAAATTGGGGATCGCAATGGTCGCAATGCTACGTGCTGGTGGTGACAAATCTGCTGACCTGTACCTGGAGGTGAACCGGAAGGCCAACGATTACATCAGCAGGCCCGAAGGGAAGATCATCAAAGGACGACAAATCATTGCGATGATGTATGAAAGCTTTCGAACGCATGATCGTCTCGACATGATCATCACTCTCGAGTATCTGGTGAAGCTCCAGTACCAAGGCGACAACAAGCTTCATACGTTCAAGCAGACGTGGTTGGAAGTTCTGGGACGGATGAGGCCAGAAGACATACCATCCAAAACAGCTCTCCGTGATTGCTTGTACAGCAAGATCAAGGACTCGCCCGCAATGAAGATGGAGTTGGGCATGCACTACGAACACTTGCCCTACAATCATGAAGACCGATCGTACGACAATCTGATGAAGATCATTGACCGTACCATCATGCGGAGACGAGAACAATCAAATCTCACTCAGACCCAAATTGGCTTGCGCCAGATGCTTGAGGGCAAGGATTTGCTTGCTGCACCGGCCAAGGTACCTGAGAAACCAACGCCTAACGCAGCTCCATCCGCAAAGGTCAAGGCTTCGCCGACCAAGCCGGATAAAGCAACACCTGTACTACCTCAAAGCAAAGCGAAGAGTCATGCGAAAACCAAGCCAAAACCCAAGAAGAAGACGAGGAGTGAGTCAGCGGACAACAGAGGTGACAAGAGCAAGAAGCAAATCCGCTGCAAGTTCCATTTCACAGATGCAGGGTGTCGAAATGGTGACAAGTGCCCATTCAGTCACTCGAAGAAGACTCCAGAGCGACCCTTTACGCCGAGGACGAGAACTCCAAGTCCATCTGGAGGAGGAGGAAACAGGATATGCTACTCGTTCAAGAACACAGGCTCGTGTTCAAGAGAGAATTGTCCTTTCAAGCATGAGGCAGCAGCTACCCCAGCTCCGGAACCAAAGGCAAAGGCTAAAGCCAAATCCGAAGCGAAGGCAGCTCCAGCGAAGCCGAATGCCAAGGCCAAGGCGCTCCCTGCGGCACCCGCCATCAGATTGTGCCGAAGGTGGAATCCATCAGCTCCGGCGATATGGAAGCGATCTTCAAGACAAGATGAGGAGGAGTCAGATTGTCCATCCGTTGACAGCGACGCTGATTCGGATTGTTCAACAGACGACGAATCCTCGGGACCGACTACGTCGACCCGAAAAGGGATCAAGCGTAATGTGACATTCGCCGATGACGTGAAGTTCATTTCTTCGTGTCCTAGAAGATCGAAGAAGGACAAAGAGCGGAAGGTGAAGTACGTCGACATGGAAGCGCTTGTTAACGATGAGGATCGCGCCGTGAATTTGGAATTCGCCAAGCACAAAGCGAGATTGAGGGCACAGATTATGAGAGACATGGTTGACGACGATGATGATCAATGTGGAGATCGAGTTTCATTCGTGCGAATCCCAGGAACGTCTCGGGTGGAGGAAGTCTCCTTCTACGACGGTGAGGATTCCATCGTTGAGCGTGAACTCGATGCTGCGCACAGCAAGCGGATCATCAATCAAGGTGTATGCAAATGCATGGTTCAACCAGTCATCCTCAAGAAGAAGATCAAGTTTCTCATGGACACTGGGTGTGGCCATGACCTCATATCTCAGAAGAAGATCGAGAAGCATAGTCTTGAGACACTCGTGACTCCAGAGCCCATATCATTTCAGACAGCAAATGGAATCACCGATACCGATCTTGTGTCGAATTTCCAGACTGAGTCGTTCGAGGAACCGATCAACGCTTACGTGTTGGACGACACACCATCGGTGCTTTCCATTGGCAAGAGATGTATGAACTTCAACTACGGGTTTGTGTGGCCACCCGGAAGGGAACCATTCATGATCAACCCGCAGGGCAAGAGGATATCTCTGTTCGTGAACGGTGACATCCCGTACATTCGCGCCGGGAGTTCCAAGTCACTTGTTCATGATGATCCGGAGGCCAAAGCGATCACCGAAATCTTCAAGAGTGTGCTAACCGCAGGTGACGTTGACGTCAGTGTCGCAGCTGCCGCTGAAGCTGCACCAAGCGAGGTTGAAGCAGAAGAAGAAGGTGACGATCATGAACGGCCTCCTGATCCTGAACCCCAAG
This sequence comes from Symbiodinium sp. CCMP2592, assembly GCA_905221615.1. Taxonomy (NCBI): domain Eukaryota; class Dinophyceae; order Suessiales; family Symbiodiniaceae; genus Symbiodinium; species Symbiodinium sp. CCMP2592. Next base: position 9,995 of record CAJNDT010005930.1, read on the forward strand.
AACCTCCTATAGAAGAAGTGCCAGAGTCCGAGGCCGGACGACCTCCGGACGACGACGAAGGAAAAGGAGTGGGTGAAATTCCATTGGACGGTGACGATGAGGTGATCATTGATGTAGAAGGCGACGGTGCGCCGAGCCGCAAGGCCAGAGTCGGAACACTGAAAGCCGAAGCTAAGACGTTGGCACATCTGTGTACTCATCGCTACCGCAACCCATATTGCGAATCGTGCATACGCGCGAAGATGAAGCACTTGCGGACACAACGAGGTGCGTTTCAACGTGTGATCAAACACTGGGGAGATCTTGTGACGTTCGACTTCCTCGATATGCGCAAGGCCGCCGAAGCAGGTATCGGACTCGATGATGGAGCACGTGAAGTTCTAGTCATCAGAGACATCGCCACCAAAATGATCGCAGCGATTCCCACGGCTTCAAGGAGCACTGACGAGGTCGTCATGGCCATCAGACGCCTAATGGGAAGACGCAAGATTCATATGGCGTATAGTGATGAAGCACCAGAGTTCGATTCAGCTATGGCGCAGTTGAAGATCGTGATAGATCATTCCCTTCCAGGGAAACCCAGTAACAATTCACTCGCTGAACGATCAAATCAAGAAGTGATCAACACAGTCGCAGCATCCATGCTACACGCCGGATTACCCGCCCAATACTGGTCTTTTGCGCTGAATTGCGTGATGCAGAACCTCAACATCGAAGACGTGGAGGGCGATGGTGATTCAGCATGGAAACGTATGACTGGAAAGGACTTCGAGGGAAAAGCCATACCCTTTGGGGCCAAAGTCTTCTTCAAGCCTACGGATACAAGGCCGAAGACATATGGCAACAAGTTCGATCCAAAGGGGATCCCAGGCATTTTCGCCGGATACATCATCACTGCTGGTCAAGGATGGTCCAAGAAGTATCGCGTGTGGGACATGAAGGAATTTGCCAATGCGAACTTGTCGATGGACGCATCTGTTCCCAGGAAGTTGATGAGACCGTACGAGACAGAAGTTATCTACTTCCCAGAGGAGATAACGTTTCCCCTGAAAGCCGAGTACGAGAGGATGAACTCAACCATTGAGGGACTAAGGGACAACGTTGACCTTGCTGGCAAGGAGATAAAAGACGTCGATGACGGGGATGACGGTCCGCCTGGAGGAAATGGTGGCAACGGGGATGATGATGATCAAGATGGTCTTCTTCCTCCACCGGATCCCGGAGAAGATCCCGACTTACAGGACATAGATCCATCTGACATAGAGACGGAGCCGTCTGGCGAAGTCTTCAAGTCAGCAGAACATGAAGCTATTGATGCTATAGGAGACAAAAGACTCGAAGAACTAGACGAAGAGCTAGGTCTACGTGCAGCACCGCCTCCTTCTGAACCAAAGGTCACTGGAAAAGATCGACGATCGCCCCGCGAAGTCGGTCCAACCGGTAGACTCATCCCCGAAGGAGACATCGAAGAACCTGGAGAGATTATCAAGATCTTGAAGGAAAAGAAGTTGGCTCCCGAGGAGATTGAACATTGGAGTACGGGGAAGAAAGGGGACGGCATTGTATATCTCACCGACGATGGTGAAGCCTGCAAGATCGACAAAAGGGGAGTTCCGTACAAGATCCGAAGTGATGGTCGACGAACACTTCCTACACGGCGACCTATCCATTCCTATTCTCCGGAAGCATGGAAGAAAATGAGTGAAGCGGAGAAGAAGGCAGCGTACAAGAAAGAGAAGCGAGACAAAGCTCGAGTTGCCAAGAAAGACCGGAAGAAGGCTGTGATAGGGAAGAAGATAGTCACCAAGATTTTGGACAACATGATCTTTCCCAAGATTGTTCCATGTGAAGAAATCGATCTGCAACTCAACGTGTCCATTGACGACGACGATGGATGGTCTTGGGCACAATCCTATGTGGATCAATACACACAAGAACAATTCTTGGCGGACGTCGTGCCGGCTGTTCCGGCACACATGGTCATGGATGACAACTGGATTCCGTCTATGCCGTGTACGACTTCTCACAGAAACGTACATCGGGAAAAGAATCAGGCAGGAGGATCATGCTTCAATGCCATGGTTACTCGACCTGTCACACGCAAGGAGATGGTCAACAACCCCAAGGCCATGGAAGCTTTCATGAAAGAATGGAAGGGATTGTGGGACCAAGAGGTGTTTGATTTCTCAACTACGCGTGAATATGACGACGTCGTCGCTGAGGCAAAGAAGAAAGGTGAGAAAGTACATATGGCGCGAGTACATGGACTGATATACGAGAAGAACTATCAGCTCAAAGAGGACGATCCTGCCAGGAAGTTCAAAGGGCGAGGTGTACTACTCGGTGATCAGGTCAAAGACCAGAACATGGAAGCCGCATTGTTTCAGGATTTGGGGAATTCCCCGGCTACGTTTGACGCCTCACGGTGGGCAGATTATTACGGATGCCTTCCTGGCAACGATGTCCAGATGGCGGATGCTATCCAAGCATACATTCAGGCGAGACTATCGGGAACTCCATGTTGGGTTGAACTGCCTGATGAAGCCTGGCATCCATCTGCGAAACGGCATAAATTCCGCAGACCTGTGTGTCGCCTGATCAAAGCTCTATATGGACATCCTGACGCAGGAACCATGTGGGAACAACATTGCCACACCGCGGTACAGAAAGTAGGATTCAAGCCGATTGGCGACGAATGGCCATCATTGTATTTCCACCCGCAAATGAAGCTCTTACTTGTCATCTACGTGGATGATCTCAAGATGGCAGGACCCAAAGAGAATCTACCCAAGGGCTGGGACATGCTGCGCCAAGAACTCCGATTGGAAGAAGAAACGCCACTGGGTTTGTATCTGGGTTGTCGCATCTCCAAGGGCGAGGCAACGTTGCATGACAAAACGAAGGTGCAGACCGTTACCTACGACATGGAGACGTACCTGGACATGACAGTCAAGAAGTACTGCGACGTGACTGGGTTCGATCCGACAAAATTCAAGACGGTACCATCGCCGAGTCCGGCTGAGGAGACTAAGAATCACCCAGCTCGCGCTCCGGCACAGTCAGGTAAAAGCCATCGATGCACGTGGTGTGGACACACCATGCCTGTTGATAAGGACGGTCGGCTTGTTCCGCCTCCACCTATTCCCAAGGCGCCAGAGGAAGAGGAGATCAACGAGGCTAATCGCGGCGCACTTGCTCCGCAGGCAGCAAGCATTCTCATGAAATTGCTTTATGCCGCGCGCATTTGCCGCTTTGATCTTCTGCGCAGTATCAACAATCTCGCACGCAAGATCACGAAATGGACCAAGAAGGAGGATGCTCTTCTTCATCATCTCATGGCCTATGTGCACCAGTCCAAACATCACATGATGATTGGATGGGTCGGGAACTCCTTGGAGGACTCGTCCATCGGGCTGTTTGCAGATGCGGACTATGCAGGTTGTGGAGAAAGTTTGAAATCTACCTCCGGTGCTCATTTGCACATTCAAGGTTCTCATACAAGATTTCCCTTGGCGGGACTTAGCAAAAGGCAGGGGTGCTTGAGCCATTCCACACCTGAGGCCGAGATTGTCGCGGCCGACTTTGCCATGTCACGTCTTGGATTGCCTGCTATCACGTTGTGGCAGCAGCTTGGGGGGCAAGACCCCAACTTCGTCTTTTACGACGACAACCAGACCATGATCGGGGTGATTCGCACGGGCAAGAATCCGACTATGCGTCACTTGGAACGTACCCACGGCATCTGCATTGGTTGGATGCATTCTATCTTTCAGGAAGGTTACGTTTCTCTTGCCTATGAGGTCACTGCCAAGATGTCCGCGGACATACACACCAAGTCGTTCAAGGATTCTGTGTCCTGGACACATGCGTGTCAGCTCATCAACATTTTTCCGCCGGCTCTCATTGGCTCCCAAGAGATTATGGATCTGATGCGCCCTACTCATACCCAAAGCACGGATGAGAAGGGGCAACAGCATTACTCGTTCAAGAGCGAGGTGCCTTGTTTTCCTTACACGCAGACGCCGATCCTCCCTCAGGTGTTGTATCGCGCTGGATTGTCGAGTAAGGAAGGCTTGCAAGAACATGACAGTGTGGACCCCATCCTGGTTGTCAAGTTCCCGCGCATGTTGCGGGGGCCGCCTTCCGCGTTGCCGCCTGGTCGTTACCTTCGGTCGACTTGGATTCTTCGTGAAGGGCAGTGGCACCAAATGGAGGACCGTGCTGCTATCCTTGATCAACCGGGCAAGTTCGACCGCTATGTGGAGCGTGCTGTGTTTCAGTACCATCCGGTTCGGGGGCATTTGCGCCCCGCAGCTATCGCGGACGTCCTTGCGCCGCCGTTTTTGCCTCCTCCTGAACCGCCTTTGGGACAGTCTTATGTGCGCGCCCTGCCCGCCAAATGGCGAGCGGTGGTTGTCACACTGGCGCGTGCCATCCATGGGGGGTACCAGGGCTTTTCATTGCCTCTTTGTTTCAACGGCCAGTCCAAAAGTCAAGCCTCTCAATTCGGTTATGACCACTGGTCGTCAGTGTACGAGGATGTATGGCATGATGCGGCTGAACAGAAAAGGGAATATCAAGGATACGATGGAGCAATTGTGCCTCACGTGGTCAATTTCGCCGAAAACAAACCCAAGGAGGGCCTGGTGATCCAATTCCTCGACCACGATGGAGGGTTGGTCCATACCTACAAGAATCCTTACAGCCGGTGGAAGTACCGTATCATTATCAAAGATGCTCCAAAAGCAGTGACGGTGTGGACATTGGTAGGGGTCGATGAGGAGAACTGGTGGAATGAGTATGCTCCAGGCAAGGATTGCATTGCACAGCATGCTCCCGATTCTCACTATGACCCTGGGCTGCAAGTAAATGTTCTGAGTATGGGGCGAGAAGTTGACGACGCCATGTGCGCCTACCTCTTCGATGTGGTGGAAGCAAGGAAAACCAACCCTAACTCCGTGATCTTCATTGGTGCAGGGGTGTTAGGCAAGAATTCGTGGCTGAGTCGGAAAATCGCTGACAACCCTGAAAGGGCCAAATTGCGGACAGACTACCCATGGGGGGAGGTCGTCCAAAGAATTGCGCGCAGAGCGGCATCATGGGGGTTCCAAATCATCATCGAAGTACCTCCTCGAGTACCAGTCCAGGAAACCAAGCAGTACAAGGGACTTCAGGAAGATGCCATGTGGAAGAGCATCAAGATCCAAGGATGCACTCACGGGCAACGTTATACCTTTCGGGATCCTGTATCTCCCGGAACCGCCGTTGAGCTCGGCTACTGCAAGGATGAATGGGAGTACATTGCCGCAAACGTCGCGTTGCATCCTAAGTCGTCTGACGTGTGCTCGTCCAAACATTTGCACATGACCGATTCGGACGCTAAGGATCGATCTGATAAATGCGAGTTGACTAGCCAAATCTCCAGGAGATTGCTTAAAGCCTTGAAATTTCAGGCAACGGGCGATGGGAGATTGGTAGCCATGCCGTCGAAGGCTGGTGGACGAAAGCCTGACCGCATGATCGTTGACCTATGTGGCTTGGGCAACGGCTACGCCGTGCCTAAGTCCACTAAGGGATGCGCTCGCATAACTTGCAAGGAGCTGATTGGCTCTAAGGCCGATGAGGACAACCTTATCGGTGCAATGAAGGATGCGTGCCGGAATGACCTGCGCACACCTGTGCTATTCGTGGCATCGCTTTTGCGATCAGGTGCTGGTCCTGGAAGTAGTGAAGGGGCTTGCGTGGGGGGTGAGAAACGTTCCGGTGGGAAGTACAAGGTTTTCAGAAGTATCTTGAAATCTCTCAAACGCCTGCTGAAGAAGTGTGCGGAATTTTCCGACGTCTATTTTTCGCTTGACATGCCTTCTTCATGTTCATGTTGGTCTTGGCCGGAGTTGCATGCTCTTGTTTCAAGTGGCAAGGTGACGAAGGTTAAGATTGATGACCATGTTGGTGCTGGTGGCGATGGTGGTGGACGCAGGATCGTGTTCTCTAACATGCCTGAAGCGGAACGTTTGATGGTGAGACTGGATGATTGCTTGGACCATGAATCGAAGAGCAGTTTGTTGCAGCGCATTGATGTTTCATGGCGGTCGATTGCGAGGAATGTTCGCAGCCTTGTTCGAGCTCATGTCAGTGTCAGTCACGATGCACATGAATCTGAGGACATTGCATGGCAGCAACATCAGTGTGTAGACGCTGATGAAGGGGCTATTAGACAGCCCCAACTAAGGAACAACTAAGGTCTGACCGGACGGATCGGGGAAGGGTGCCTCTTACGGAGAACCCGGAACCGTGAAGTCGAGTAGGGTGTAGGGACTTCTCTCCTACGGAGGAAGGACCGAACCCCGAGCCATGGCTGAAAGCTACAATGCCTACGAGCTGGCCTTCGAAGGAGTGGACCACGAAGAAGTTTTCCCATCTGGTGGGATGCTGCGGACGTTTCTGAAGTTCCACAAGTTCCTGGAGATGTATTCTGGGGATTCGTCGCAGAGCGTTTCGCTCCCGCCAAAGATTACGAAAGACAAAGTGGTCGACAATGATCTCATTCGCACATGGGCAGCTTTCAAAGCACCTCCGTTGGTCTTGCTGTTCACGTGTGCAAATCTGTCGCCAGGAGGGGATCTTTCCATTCGAGTCCGAGAAATCCTCAAGGCTTGCATATTTGCTGCCCCGGAGGAGTACATGGACAAGCCCTATGGGGAGATACTCGCCATGGTCATCAAGTTTGGTGGAGGTCTCAAACACATTGTTGCTGACTACGAAGGGAAGTTCAGTGCCATCACAAGATTTATGGTGGACGAGGAAGTGATCCGCGATGATGCAAAGTTGGCTGTGGTTGAACTGGAACAAGAAAGAAAACAAGTTCGGTTCGACTTAAACACTGCGACCAGGAACATCGTCAGCGCGGACGTGTACTACAATCTCGCCGTTCTCATCAACTCCGTGGAGACGCCCTACCAGACCGTGACAGACACGAGAATTCAACAATGGTATACGGTGAATCAGGACTACTACCACAAGTTGCCCATGTCAGGCAGAGCACCTGACCAATCCGACTTGTTGGGAGAGCCTACGTTATGTAGGGTGTGCAAGCTGATGTACATGTTCGCAAAGCACACTGGGTATGGACTTCGGACCTACAACCAGGAATGCGCAGCGAGCAACGATGGCGCTACGCCAATCAACGTTCACCAGCTGGCTTTGATGATGCGCACATTGCCTCAAGGCATGGGACATCCGCTCGCCTTTGCGATGAACTCACTCCAGGCGTTCAGTGTCTGTCTCCACGTGCTTCATTCCTACGTATCATGGGTCGATCCACAAACTGGACTCCCGCATTACAGATGGTCTAACGACGTGCTCCCTGATTCCGACTACACCACGTATGCTTTCCTCAAGCACCATGTGGATGCAGTATGTGCAGCTCAGGACAAGAACGGTTTCCAATTGCCGGATGCGTTCCGTGGCTACACCTGGAATCAATGCGGAGTTGAATCTGGGTACGTGGTCGACTGCTCTACCAAACGCGCCACATTGGGCATATGGGAAGCGGAATTCCAACAGATGAGGGCACCAAATCCGCTTATGCAAGATGATGGCCTATTTCCGCCCAACCTTCAACGGCATCCTAGCTGGGTATACTCAACGGGGAGAGTTGCGATGCCTACGGCAAGCAACCTCGAACCGGAAGGAATCGTGCACCCTGAGCATGGAAGAACGCCGGAACAATCGCAAGGATCCGCTGCCGGACCTCGAGCCACCCCTAGCCACGGACCAAAGAGGGCAAGGACGGACGAGGCAACGGCATCGGCGTCGTCATCTTCTGCGGCACCTCCTCCACAACAACCGACTTCGCAGCCGGAAGAGGAACCATCGCAACCGACATGGGAGGAAGCTCCAATCCCCGCTGGCGCTCAGGAAAGTTGGTACCATTATGTCAACATCGATGAGAAGGGCTGTCGCTCGATCTTGCTGACGACGACCCGTGATCAAGACGAGTACCCACCTACCATTGATGAGACGCCAAAGTTTGTGGCCAACCACGACGTGGGGACCACACCGATTCAGCATTACGTCAGAAGACTGGTGACCTATTTGGCAAGGATCCGTTCCGTCTCTCAAAATGATGACAAGGGTCTCAACCTGAAGGTCTACGTGAAGCTGAGTACAAAGGTGTGGTTACGAATGTATTCACGGCTGTACCATGCATTGGCATTGGTATCATGCGTGCATCTTCCTTCTCCTCCAATGCTTACCTCGGCAGTGATGATCGAGGCAAACAGCGATCTTGTCGACAATGATGAAATTCCGGAAGAAGCAAGGATCAACACCATGAACACGCTGAATGGATTTCGCAATAGTTTGGGCATGGGTGGCAAACCCGATGCCGCGACTATGCGCTCTCAGTGCACAATCCTCGTCCAGGACTTTGACATGGTTGCAAGGACCAGGGGATCAACGCACACGGTGAGAGAGAACCTCGGCATGCATGGATGGAGCGAGGTCTACATTGTGAGCCCGTCGATCACCGCAGGTGCCAACTACAACTTCCAAGTCACAAAAGGATCGTTGGAATCTGTGAATGCGACATTGGATGGCTTGACTGAAGAGCAGCTTGCAACCGTCACATTGCATTACCATCTGTCTCTCCAGGCGATCCTCATCGAGAACATGTCCTTTCCGATGAGTGAGGTTGGAGACGGAGCAGCAATTCGCACTGACTTGCAGCGACAGCTCAAGATCACGTACGTTGACCCTATCATTGCGGCAGGGAAGCGTACCACGCGCCCTCCAATTGTCAACATCAATCACGACTTACGGTTCGTTGGAGCAGCTAGCAATTACCTTCAGCACAAAGCTTCTCTGTTCAACGGTTTCCACGCGCTGGGAATGTACATTGAACTGGAGTTGCGGGCCCGAGCATGCGTGGTGATTCATGGATCTTCGTTTTGGTCAAGAATGTACAGCCAGATGAAACATGCGTCGTCAGGCGTGCATACACTGTCAGCCGAAAAGGTGCCAGCACCGGACAATCGGGTCAGGTTCAAATTGGGCTTCGCTATCTACGAGAAGCAGCTGTTCTGCGAGAAGATGGTATCCACGTGCTTTGTTGAGGCATCGAAAGTTCGCTCATGGGACGAAACTGTCCGCGCCGACTCAGTCGCTCACCCGTCGCTTGTCGAGATTTGGGAGGACAAGAGTGAAGTCAAGACGTCCACCAGGATTTCGCAGACATGGTTTACGGGAGAACAGCAGCAACAGATCAGGTCGGGTGCCCAGGGTGACACGGTCGCTGAATCGTCCACAGTCACCTGGCAGGATTTTGACATCGCCATGACCGTTCCCGAAGCCTACTACGACAACAGGCACTACTGGTTCCGGATCGACACCTATGCGACCCCGAACACCGGTTATGTCAAAGGGAGAACGTTCTATTGCCCTGGATGTGAAGCGATGAAGTTGGCTGAGTGCTACGCACAGGCCTTCTTCAAGCCGACCGGAAACGGGTATCCTGGACACTGCATTGGGTGCGCGCATACTTCAGCCTTGAAGATGCAGCATCAAATCGGCTCCTTCAATGACTTGGTCGCGTCCCAGAAGTACACCTTGGCTTGCGCAAAGCACCTTTATGACCTGAGGCTTCAATTTGTGGACCCTCGCATGGACATCAAGGAGTTCCTCAAAGCTTGTGCGGAAGTGGTCTACGAAGACATTGGCAAGACGGTTTCTCACTACGGTGGTCTCCGAATCACAGCCAGTCAGGCCATCGAGTACGCGGCATGGGGAAAGGCCAAACAGTTGGCATGGGACAGGGATACGACTCCGAAGGCAAGACATGCTACATCTGCTACTACGATGCCGGGAACTGCGCTTATGCTGGTTTCATGAGAATGCTTTTGACTCCGGAAGAGCGCCAAGAATGCTACAGAGGGTCAGCCTTGCCCAAGGAGGAACTCCTGGGTGACACGGTGGAGCTGGCGCTCGGGCTTCTTACAATTGCAATGAGACACCCAAGTCATTTTCCGAATTGGGGTGGCCTTGAGGGAGCAAATGCGTGCGTGAGGGGAATCGAAAGATCATTCTTCCGCTACGCGTCGGCCGAAGCTATCGAGCTGATCACGGTTGACTCCCCACGCAAAAGGACACCGCCCAAGAAGAATGAAGCAGTCGCTGAGATCGTCAACAACATGTCCGCTGACCTCGTGATTGATTTCACAGTGATCGTCGATGGTGATATCTACCCCGTAGAGATTGCGAGAACCGACGAGACACAGGCCGCTGACAACGTCACGGACGATCCAGGGTTCTCCGTTGCTCCACCAATACCTGCACAGGATGTAGATGTGGATGCGCAACCCGAAGAAGAACAAGGTGCAGAAGGCCCTGATCCCAGGCAGGCGATTCGTGAAGGATTTGTCGCACAGCTTCAGGACTATGTGGGAGTGCTCGCTCAAGGCGAAATGTCGGTCGGAAGTGACCGCCTCACGTTCTGTATCGCTTGTGGCAGTGATCTACACACTCTGTCCAATTGCACGGAAAATTCTGCAACCCGGGATCTGGTACTTCGAGGCATCCAGATCATCAAGGAAAGCCTTCTTCGATATCCACGTCGAGTACCTCCACAAGAGGCTGAGCCAATGGACGTTGACACCACAGACCATGTGAGTGTTGCATCCTCGGACCGACGACCCAAGGCCAAAGCCCGACCGCGACGCGGAGGCGAAGCCGTACGGGGTGATGTGGTCTTGATCCGTTATGAGAACAAGCACAATCTCTGCACGGATGTGGAAAACCGTCGGGGCCTACATGATGCTTGTGGCGTACCACTGCAGGAATCAGGACCAGAGAATAGCCAGCGGGTGGTGGACCTCATTGAGCAGCTTTCGGACCATCGCGACCGACGCCTACCTCAACGAGGAGACCGTCCTAGCTTTGCTTTTGACGATACCACTCAGGGCTACACCAATGCAGGCTATGAATGCATCGGCGGCGGAAGGCCAATCCGGTGCGGGATTCTCGACCTGATCCCAACCAAGGGTGCAAGCTTCATCAACAATCGATGGGACATCGTGAACGAAGTTGTCCTTCGCAACATCACCCGTCAGCGCAGACTAAACGCGGATTGGGCGCTATCATGCATCCAATCTGACCTACGTCACAGAATCGCCAGGCGCCCAGGCTCGGAATGGCTTGACAACAGGTGCCAGGTGGCATTCAACAGCGTCATTCGATGTGATGAAGGAGGGTGGGTGATGATCGAAGACTTGGTGAGGCATGAGCAACTATGGACCCATGAAAGCAGACGCATCACCGAAGCGGTCTCAAGGACCGATGAGCAACAGAAGAAGAGAGTGTACAATGAAAGACTTCAGCTATTGTTCCAAGGGAACATGCTCGCAGCCACGAAACGCCATAAGGCCAAGATTCGGTTGCAGTTCCTGGGAGTGAGAGTGAAGGACCCCGGCACGGAAACTCTTGGATCAGCAGGTTCGAACATGTTGGTATCGGTTCCTGACCAGATCACGGAGATCCAGAACAATGATCATTGCCGGCACAGCCAGAGGTACCTGAACGTTTGCAACGGCTGGGTGAAGCCATGGGCAGTTCGGGCTACAAGTGGTCACTCTGCACACTCGGATCCCCAGAACAATTTGCTTCAGTTGGACAAGAACAGGTTCGCAATATCTCCATCTATGACCCTCTTGCAACGTCTCGGAGGAGCGTTCCACGCTACAGCATGTCGCAACTTGGATTCCATTGTCACGCAAGGCATCATGCCTGGTTCGGAGGACCCCGACGGGGACTTCGACCACAGGCGCCAATTTCGAGGCAACCAAGGCGGCAGACTCCACAGCTATTGGGGGGTGTTTGCACCGTTCGATCACCGGAACGCGACGACCAAGATGCGGGTGCATGGACGAGATGCCAAGCACATGCCACTGGCGGTCCTCCATGTCCCATCGCAGGACCTTGCACGAGAAGATGGACGTATCACAGACAGCGGCATCATGATCGTTGGCCGGACGATACCGTTCCATTTCGTCAAGGAGGTATGGTTTTGCGTCCCGGATCCTCAAGATACACACTCTTTCGCTCTGGTGGAAAAGATCTACGATGAACGATTGGAGAAAGAGCTGGTGTTGGACTACAATGCATCACCATTGCTCCCTGAGTTCGAGAGATACCGAACGCCGAGCAAGATCATGGAATTGCTTTGCGAAATGCCTCCTGGACCCCACGACACCAGCAAGGAGCAGATCATCCGAGACCTTACGACTGTCCTGGAGTCCCACAGGGAGAACACGGTTCGGCATCACTACATGGACAAAGGGATCAAGTTTGTCATCAAGAATTGGCGACCCGAAGACCTACGCAGAGACGAGGATGGAAGGAGAATGAGGGTGTGCCCGGCATGCTACAACATCGTTCCAGCATGTTTCTCCCGATGCACGTCTTGCTGGTCACAGTTCGTTTCGAGCGGATATTACCAAGGTTCTCCACAACGGGAGACTCCTACGGAGATCCCCAGTGACTTCATTGCTCAGACAATGGAAGCCGCAGCAGCCGCAGTGCCTGAGGCGCCCGAAGAGGAGCAGGAAGCCATGGAGGTAGAGACCGTTGCGGAACCTGAGGAAATCCCAGAAGCCATCTGTCATCGCAGAGGACGATCCAGAACAGGAACCTGATGAAGAAATGGACATAGAGCCAGGAGAGGACTTTGATGACGCAGTACCAGATGCAGTTGCACAGGAACGTCGTCCCGTCTTCATTACCGGCCAGTCTTTGAACATCGATCCTGAGCTACAACTTGCACGTACCGCCATGCAGCCATCCTACTATTCTGGAAAGCGAAATGCCCATTGCATTGACGCCAACATGGCCGCTCTTTCGTATATGGCATACGTGGTATGCAGATCCATCTACAAAGCTTGGTCAGGGTTCGCAAAGTGGGCGACTATGCCGTTGTTCCAGATGAAGGAGAATTTCGCACTTGGCCAACGCTATGATGTGCTCGGAAAGTGGGGATCTTTGGCGGCAGTGGATAGGGAAACGGGTGTGAGCAAGGATGTGACTGATGAGGAGATCATTCGCTTTGCCAAGGAACCTGAGAACCTCAAGCAGTATGATCCCAACGGGACTTACACCTTTGAAGCGCTTCCGGACGAACCAGATGCTTTCGTTGCTTACACGGGGAGCCAACATGATGGGAATTGGCAGGGACAACTTCAACCCTACTACGTACTTGAAGAGCAACAGGGATGAAGATGTGAAGGCTATGCACTTTTGTTGCCTGAACGTCCTGTGCGAGGTGATTCCGATGGTGACGGGACACCAACAATTCTCAGTGCTACGACCAACACCAACTGGACCGGTGGACTTCTTGTACATCGACCCCGTCGGTATCCTGCTGACTCATTCCGATCATTCAGTCCAGACCATCGGATTGCTGGTGGACCACAATGTGCAAATGCCTGCGCATTTCATGGACAGATTGAACAGATCCAAGGCTGAGAGACAGCAAAACCCGACGACCAAGCGTACTGAAGCCCTACACCACATTTCGGCCGCTGACTATCTCCCTCCAGGTGGTACTTCCATCCTGGACACGCCTGTCACTACGGAGGAACGTGCAAGCGCTTCTTCGGCCAAGGGACCTTCAAAGGGGCGTGAGAGAGCCGGAGGTGAACAGCATGGAGGCTGGAACGCCAACACCTACTATGACTACACCGCCGGCAAAGGCCGAAACAAAGGCAAGGACAAAGGAAAGCAAAGGGAACAGTATCCAGAGGAAAACCTCCGGCCCTGGGACCGCGATCCTGCGACCACGCGAAGATGGAGATGAATCAACGCTTGGTCTTCCTCGCCTATCAGTTCGTGACCTCTGAGCTTCGCCCATGGAATGCCATCGCGAATGCTTCTTTCTTCGGTGACGCCTGATTCGTTTGCCATTTCAGGGGATCGTTACTGACGTAGATGAGTGTCACAACGTTTCTAATTGGGATGCAAAGCTCTGATTTTCAATGTCAACGTTGCGGCGGAACATTTTCTGTTGTCCTATCGTGCCATCTTCCGGGTGAGCAGCGTCGGAGACGCAACTCATGGGGGGTGCGAACGGACTGCGATGCCTTGTCAAGTTCTAAGGTGTCACTATAAGAGCTGTGAGCAAGACCGTGTAAAGTGCAAGAGAAGGGGGCACGCTACGCGTCCCTCGACTCTAAGGGGGCACGCTACGCGTCCCTCATCTTTACCTTTCTATGTGACCGCCCACGCAACGTTTGGCTCAAGTCAATGCCCATAGCTAAGTGCTATAAGTGTCTTCTATCCTGAGCAATCAGAGCTATCCCGTTGCACAGACGAACCGCCGCCGGCAGTGAGTGCAAAAGGAACGGCCGCCGGTTCTGCCTGCATAGGATTGCACGCGTGGAAGTGTAAGAGAGACAGGGTCCAGTCTGTGGAGAGTGCAAGCCAACCACACCTACATTCATTACAGCTCTGGTGGGGAGAGCAGCAACCTAGTCGAGATCAATCCCCCACGCAATTAAGAAACCCTGGGCCTATAACCCCCATAATCGTAGGACTCATATAAGGGACCATAATAAAGGCCCAAGGTTTCTTAATCAGGTTCCTACCTCTGGGTTCCAGCGTTTAGGGTTCAGAAACAGGGGGCTAGGGTTTAGGGTTTGGGGTACTTGCTTCTCAATTCGGCTTCTTTTGTGGAGGCCATGTGCAGACCACCGCGTGGTTTCGGACTCGTGTGGTTTTCGGGGCAGTAAACCTAAACTTCAACTCCAAAACCTATTACTTAAAGGATCATGGGACGTAGTAGTTGAGGTTACTATTGGGGTAACTATACTCATAATTACTTATAGCCCCAATTAACGGACTTATAACTATAGTTACTAAGTCCCATGAACCTCCAAGTATGCCCCAGGGCCTTGCTGGGAGGGCTTGAAGATGGGCGTAGCAAGGTATCTACAGTACAGTATAAGCCGGAAAGTTGGAACATCATTATCCCCATGGCCCCGAAGGTAAAGTATAAAGGATCCTAGCGCTAATCCTCCTAAATCCATGTTCCAACTTTCTGGCTTCTACAGTAGGAAACGCCAGATCCTGAGCCCTAGCCCTAAACCCTGATAGTAATCCTCATAGGAGCCCACGCGGACCCCTTTACAAGGAACACCTTTTCAAGGAATCTCTATACCTTCAGTCCGACCCTAAGAACCAGCAGCTGATGGCAGTTGCAGCTCCAGGTGAGTGGGAGCTTCGACTAAGACAGATCGAGGAGCGGTTCCTTTAAGGCTTTCCTTACGGGTGGTGTTAGGCGTTTCGGGTTTAGCGTTTAAGGATTTGTCTGAGGGTTCCTCTAAGTTTTTGTCTAAGCGTTCGTTTAAAGCTTTCTTGAAAAGGCTCCTCTAAGGGTTCCTTTATAAACTTTCTTTACTTCTTCCTTTAAGGCTTTCACGAAGGATTCTTTCTAAAGGGTTCCTTCAACGGATCTTTTAGCGTTCCTTGTAGGCTTTGTTTTGGGTTCCTTTGAAGCTTTCTCTAGCGGTTCTTTTGGGCTTCCTTTAAGGGTTCCGTTCGTAAAGGCTTCTGTAAGGTTCTGTAAGGAACATTCTAGATGTGGGTTTGAGGGTTAAAAGGATTCGGTTCAGGATGCCGGGATTTGGGGTGTCAGGGTTTAGGGGCTTAGGGTTCTCGGAGTTTAGGGTTTAGATTAAAGCAAAGGCCTGCATTGCTTGCAATAGCGCCACTCCAGTCCCGGTATAACTCCACGGGCATTTTCCCACGAAATCGTTGGGTTGGGGCTTTAAGGGCTTTAGGGGTTTAGGGGTTTAGGGGTTTAGGGCTCTAGGGGTTTAGGGGCTTAGGGGTTTAGGGGTTTAGGGGTTTAGGGGTTTAGGGGTTTAGGGGTTTAGGGGGTTTAGGGGTTTAGGGCTTTAGGGGTTTAGGGCTTTGGAGTTCTGGCTTGGTGCTTGAGGCTTGGAGCCCCTGAGCCCTACTTGGAGGGTCGGGGGACTTAGTAACTGGGTATTTTATAGACTTATAAGCACCATAACCCCAATTAGGGTCCCTTTTAGTGTACTTATCAGTCTACTTACTACCTACTTACTAAGTCCCTGAACCCTAAACCCTAAACCCTATAGTGCCCCTAGAGAGCCCTTTAAAGGAACCCTTAGAATCCCCTTTAAAGGAGCCCCCACTTACTAAGTCCCCCGACCCTCCAAGTAGACCCTAAACTCTGCAGGCTCTGTAAGACCCAACAGAAGGCCACAGGATGGAGCAAACAGATCGAAGTTACGGTTAAGGGTTGAGGGGTACGTTTAGGGTTTAGGGTTTAGGGTTTAGGGTTGAGGGGTACGTTCTAAGAATTTCTGTCCATGAACAAGCTAATCTGAATGCGTTTGGCTATGTTCCTTAGAGCGGGTGTTCTTCGTGTGGTCACCAGAGATCCTCAAGAAGCGAGCCTGAAGGAAGCCCGGCCAAACCCTCAACCCTTCACCCAAAACCTTAAGCCGCAAACCCTAACCCGTAAACCCAAAACCCTACACCCTAAACTTACCCCAAAACCCTAAAGGAGCCTTTCAAAGAGGCCCCTGAACTCAGGGTTGTTGGGGTCCTCTTGGGGCGATAATTGTGGAGGAGCGGCTAGGTTTTTAGGGTAGACCTTAAATCCCGAACCCCTTAAACCCTTTAAATCTTTTTGAGGACCTTTTCAACACCTTCAACCCCTTAGGGAGCTTTTCCAAGATTCCGGAGGAGGGTCAGGGGATTTAGTAAGTAAGGTTATAGCTAAGGTAAGTATAGTTATATCTACTTGTAACCCAAATCAGGTACTAATAACTCCACTTACTAAGTCCCCTGATCCTCTAAGCGGAGGAGGGTCGCGCCAACAAGAAGCGCTACGACGCCGAGATGAAGTCGGCTGTGGTCCCGTGGCGGAAGCGAGGGTGAGGCTTTCTGGGTCTCGGGTTTAGAGTTTAGGGTTTCCCTAAACCCTAAACCGGGGTGTAGGGTTTAGGGTTCTGGGTTTAGGGTTTGGGGTTTCGGGTTTAGGGGTTTAGGGCGAGGGTTTAGGGTTTGGGGCTTTCATAAGGGGTTAGGGTGTTGTTCTAGGGCAGTTAAAGAGGTGTTCTTACAGGGTGTATGTTTCTCTATAAGGCTGTGTGGGTTGCAGGGTTTAGTTCTTTCGGTTTGGGTATTGAGCATTGTTGGTTTTAGTGCTCCCGGTTGAAGTGGGGCTTTTAGTGCTTTGGGCTTAAGGGCTTTGAGGCTCAATTCGGCTTTCGACTTGACGGTGTTTTTTGGTTTTTTTATGTCAGGGTCAAAGGCACCAAGCCGAAGTATACAATGGTTTTCATGCTTTGGGATCCTACATTGAACTGGAGCTAAGGGCTCGTGGATGCGTGGTGATTCTTGGATCTTCTTTCTGGTCGAAGATGTATGGCCAATTGAAGAAGTCCACTACCGGTGCTCACACGATCTCGACTGAGAAGATGGTCAATCCTGATTCCCGATTTCGACACAAGCTGGCTTACGCTATCTATGAGAAGCAGTTGTTCAGCGAGAAGATTGTATCAGCGTGCTTCGTTGAGAGTGCAAAGATACGTCAGTGGGATGACAATGTCCGCATTGAGACCGTTGCGCATCCTGCACTTATCGAAATTTGGGAGGACAAGAGCGAAGTCAAGACCATAACATCCCTTGCTGGAAGGTCCCCCTTCGAGGAAAACCCTGTCGGTGGTGAGATAGAGGGTTAGCGGTCAAGAGTTGCATCACTCCCTAAACACTAAACCCGAAACCCCGTAACCCTAAACCCCGCAACCCTAAACCCCTCAACCCCAAATCCTAAACCCCTAAACCCTAAACCCCTAAACCCCTCAACCCCTAAACCCCTAAACCCCTTTAACCCCTGAACCCTAATCCGAGCTTACTTTTTGGGTCCCCGGACGAGGTCTCCAGGAATGTTTGCTTTAGGGTTTAGGGTTTTAGGGTTCAGGGTTTTAGGGTTTAGGGTTTTAGGGTTTAGGGTTTTAGGGTTTAGGGTTTTAGGGTTTAGGGTTTAGGGTTTAGGGTTCAGGGTTTAGGGCTCGGGGGTTCAGGTTTCGCGTTTTCGGGGTAGGGCTTTCGGGTTTAGAGCTTCGGGTCTTAGGGTTTAGGCTTTTAGATTTCCTGGTCCTGAAAAGAGGGTTTAGGGTTGAGGGTTTATTCTTTTAGGGGCCCTAATCCCCAACTTGTTGAGGCCCACGTCTATGAAGGGACCAACAGAGGTGGGATGGAGGTAACGTAGGGGCCTTAGTAATTAGAATAGGGTTTGGGGCATGTTATACTATGACCATAATGAGGAACACCCAAAACCCTGTGGATCCTGGGTAGTACCCTTTTGCCCTTTTAATTTTTGGGTCCACCGAACAAAACGGAAGGTATTAGGAAATGGGTACCCTAATGACAAAGGGGCTACTCAGGCCACCTGGCCTTAAACATGAACTCTTCTCTGGGGGGATTCCCCAACCTGCCTTCGCCCCGCCTTTGCTATAAACCCCTTGCCCAAAACTACAACCAAAACCTAAACCCTAAACCCTAAACCCTAAATCCCTAAACCCTAAACCCTAAACCGTTGCCCTAAACTCCCCGCATTTGTCTTGACCCAGGAGCGCATCGTAGTTTGCGGACTCCTCGGTCCTCCTGTCCGCTCCACAGAAATTCAGGGTTTCACAGGGTTGTATCGCGTTGTAGACGGGCTTTGGGTTTGGAGTTGAGGCTTTCATAGGGTTGTATAGTATCGCGTTGTAGACGGGTTTATGAGGTTTTATTATAGGCTTCGTTGGTTGTTTTTAAGCATGTTTTTTGTTGCAAGGGTTTTCTTAATATGCGTTTAACCTGGAGACCTCAAGAACTTGTTAAAATCATTGCCATGCCGTCCTCGCATGCTTTTACTGTCCTCATAAAGGCCGTTAACATACGATAGGGGCCTTAATGATTACCTCTACTATTTTGGGGGTTCCTTATTAAAACAGTCATAGTATAATGGGCCCCAAAACCCATTCCAATTATTAAGGCCCCTACATTAAATCCTTATAATGGCCCTGATAGTAATTAGCCCTTATCAGCCCCTTCAAAAGAGACCCTTCAAAGGGAACTCCAGAAAGTTGGAATACGGTTTCAGGGTAGGATACCCTATAATTTACCGTAGAAGGGTGTAGGATAATCATATTCCAACTTTCTGGCTTTTACTTTAAAGGAGCCCTATTCTAATTATTAAGGCCCCTATATCAGGGCCAGGGTTCGAGGCCTTAGCGGTTGGCGGGGGCTTGTGGTTTGGTTTCAGGTTTAGGGCATGGGTTCAGGTAGGGTTTAGGGTTTAGGGTTTAGGGTTTAGGGTTTAAGGTTCAGGTAGGGTTCAAAGGGTTTTGGTTCGAGATTAAAGTTTCGTGCAGACTGCTTACTCACATCTCTCTCTCCCATTCATAATAGGGATCCGACTTTCCAGGGCTTTTAAAGAGGGGGATTCATTAATCAAGGGTTTGCTAAGGACCCCAAGCCCATATTCAACCCAATAAGCCCTACACCTGACTTCTAAATCGTAACTTAAAAATTCTTGCAATATTAGTGCTGCTCTTCAGGAAGCTAAGGTCTAAGAGGCAAGTTAAAGTTTCGGGGGCTCCGAAATATCAAGCGAAAGCCGAAGCTTCAAACGCTGTGCCCTGCCCCGCCTGCCGTGCTTGAAACCCCCCAGCTCTCATCTTTATGGGTGGATGGTTGTGAGGCGTTATGAGTCAAAGGGGAAAAGGAGGGACCCTTAATGGGGACCCCTACCCTATAATGGGCTATAGAATGGGCTATATAATAGCCATATTAAGGGTATATACCTAGGGGTCCTTTTTAAGGGTCCCTCCTTTTACCCTTGGAACGAGAGTTCAGGGGTCCAGGTGTTTAGGGCTTTAGTAAGGCTTAAGGGGTTTGGAGTTTAGGGTTTAGGGTTTAGGGTTTGGGGTTTAGGGTTTGGGGAAACCTACTTGGATGCTTTTTTGGCTTTGCTGGTATGGTTAGCAGGATTGGCTTGGGGGACGGGGATGGCCCCTTTGGACTTGAATCGTCTTGATACGTTTTTAGCTGTTCAGGATTTAGGGAGGGATTTAGGGTTTCGAGTTTAGGGCTTCAGGGCTCTTAGTATCCAGAACGTACTTAATCAGCTTCGATGACGAGAGTGCGTGATGTGCAGCCGCCTTGCTTTCAGGAGCTCTCAAGCAGGTTCTGGCTTTGAACTTCTTATTCGCCTTAGGGCTTGGGGTTTTAGGCTTCAGGGTTTTGCTTCCTTTAAGGGTTCCTTTAAGGATGCCTAGAAGGATTCCTATAAGGGTTTAGGCTAGGGCCTCTCATGGTTCAGCTCCGGGCGCCTTTAGAGTGACTCGCTCTCGGCTGCGCGATGGCCAGTCAGACGCGTACTATCCTCTGCAGCCATCGGGAGGTGGGATTGGCCAAAGAAAAAATTTAGGGTTTACGGTTTAGGAACCCCATGTCCTAAACCGGCTTTCCTAAACCCAAAACTTCAACGCCTGATTCCCTACACCCTAAACCCTGCACCCCCGAGCCCTAACCCCCTGAGCGCTCTTCCATAAACCCCAAACCTCAACCCCACGAAGCATCGCTTAAAACCCCCGCTAATCCCATCCTCTAAACCCTAACCCGAAGCTAAAGCCCATAATCTAGGCGCCTCAATAATTGCTAATACTATGTTGGGGGCTCCTTCTTAAACGTATAGTACAATGGCCCCAAATCCCTATGCTAATTTTCAAGGCCCCTAGAGTTCGCCAGGTGGTTTTCGCTCCCCCAAGTTTGGCTTGGAAGATGCTGATCGAGAAGATCCGTCGGCCCGATAAGCTACTCGACGACGGAGTGTTTAGGATTTCAGGTTTTAGGGGTTAGGGTTTAGGTGATTTTGTGTTTAGGGTCTTAGGGTTTCAGGGTTTTAGGGTTTAGGGGGTTGGGACTTTAGCCATTTTAAGCCTTAGGGTCTGAGAGTTTTAGGGCTTAGGGCTTTTAGGGTTCGGTTTAGGTGTAGGGGTCACGGGTTAGGGGTCACTCTGAAGTGATGTCTGTGCTTTGTTCCTCTCATTTTGACCGCTTGGTTTTTGTTCATCCTAGAAATCCGCCTGTGCATCCCAAGGCAATGTCAAACTGCAAGCAATTTCGAAGTTTTGGAACGCATTTCCCAAGAGCCCCACGCATATGTGGAAGTTTCCGAAATTAGGGATACCTCATTTTGGAGTCCTTATATAATAAGGATCCTACTATTTAGGGAAGTATATTAGCGTTCCCTTTTTTCGGAAACTCCCATGTGTGAACTCTAAACCTCCAGGGTTTCCAGAGGACTCGATTCCGGAACGAAGCCGGTGCTTTGATTCCTTGCAATCCTCCTGAACCCCCAGGTACGTTCCTGGCGTGACGAGTGTGGAGGCCAGCGACTCTGCAGACGTTCTAAACCCAGAGCCATCGACCCCAAACCTTGGCGTTCTTCTACTCTTAGGACTTTAACTTTCTGGGTCTCTATATGAACTATAATAAGAACACAAAAAGTTAGGGTTCAGACGTCGGCCGCGAAACTCGGAGGTCGTTAAGGAGCTGGGCGGCAATTCAATTGAGCGCAAGATGACTGCAGGGGGCAAGGTCATTCACGAGATCATCGGCGCAGATGCGACTCGGGATCGGTGCCCAAACCTTAAACCTCAAAAACTCAACCCTAAACGCCTGCAAAGCGCATGGAAACCTACAGGCCTCAGGACTTACCATTGTTATTCCGTAGGGTTCCTTATTATAGTAATACTATGCAGGAGCCCAAAACCCCATTCTAGTTGAACACCCGAAACAAGGACTCAGAATTCGGTCCTTCAGCTGGGTTTTCGATGAGGCGAGAGGTTTAAAGTCACCATAGTATAGGGGCCTTATTTGTTATCTACACTATCTTTGGGGTCATAATTACTAAATATATTATGAAGTCCCCCAAAACGCTATTGTAATTATTAAGGCCCCGATAGTAGTTAGAAACCCTACTATTTACCATAGATCCCTGTGATGGTAACGCACATTAGGTTCCTTGACGAGAGCCGAGTCAGAAGTATCCCTATACCCATCCCAGTTTTGGAGTCTTCGGGTTGCCGCGCTAAACCCTGAACCCTAAACTTTTACTAGGATGCCCAGTAGTACCCTTATTCCCTTTTTGTAGTCTTAGTTTCCTTATAAAGTTACCATACACCAAAGGGAGCCCTTTTTTCCTAGGTTATTGGTCACCCTAGTTTAGATCCACTAAACCGTAGATCCCAAACCCGTAAAATCCCAAGCCATAAGCCCTACAACCCGGAGACGCTGACCTGCAACCTAGGCAACGGCCATGACTGTCATCTTCCGCATGCACCAGTCCCATCCCATTCTCAGTGGCTTCGTGACGAACACTGCCTCGTGGCTGTGTAGGGTTTGGGGTTTGGGGTTGCGGATTTGTGAATACATTTGACGAGTAACGACTGACCTGCTTGGTTGGTGTTTCTGCTTGTCCTGTATGTTTTTTATGGCTCTTTTGTACACCTTAGCCCCAAGTAACCTACCTTTTTAAGGACTTCTATAAAGAAAGCATATTAGGGAACCCTAAAAAGGCAGGTTCCTTCGTGGTCCAGGTAGAGATTACGGAAGTTCCCACTCCTCAAGCCTAAGCCCTAAGACCGTAACGACTACAAGACTTAAAGGATCATGGGACTTAGTCACTAGGGTTATTATTGGGGTAGCTATACTTATAATTACTTATAACCCCAATTAAGGGACTTATAACTACAGTTACTAAGTCCCATGATCCTCTAAGCATACTCCAGCACCCTTATAGTATCCCTTATAGTAGCCCCTTTAAAGGAACCCTAGGAACCCTACCTCACTTACTAAGTCCCATGATCTTCCAAGTAAGCGAAACTCAGGTCCTGCCCCACGAGGGAGAGCTGGGAGGTGGAGCAACTGAGGGCGAGAAGGAGCCAGAGAGCTGCGTGATTGACTACACGATGTGTTGGGAAGCGAAACCAGGTGGGCCCTGAACAGTACTTAACCCTAAGGCTCCATGTACCAATATAGTATATACTTAGGCCTTAAAGTACCTATGTAGGGACCCCGTTCAGGCTTAAGTATCTACTATGAAGGTACATGGAGCCTTTGGGTAAAGGACCAGGGACTTAGTAAGACTTGACTGAGGTGCAAGTAAATATAACCGTATTTACCTTACTTGTAATCCTAGTTACTGAGTCCCCTGAACCTCCAAGTAGACCCTAAACCCCAAACCTCGATAACACCCTTAAAGGAACCCTTAAAGGAGCCGTTAAAGGAGCCCTACTAACTAAGTTCCCCTGCTGAACCTCCAAGTAAGGGATTCATGAAGCCTTGTCCTTCAAAAAAGATTCAGAACAGAGATCCAGCTGTTAAGGGCCTTTTGAAGAAGGGGTCTGCATTAGTAGTTCTGCGGGCTTTAGAGTATAGTTTAGGATTCTAGGGCTTGACCCACAGAGGTACAGAGTACAGAGTTCAGTCCTTTTGAATCTGGAACCTTCTTCGCTTGAAGATTCAGGGCCAGTTGTAAATCAGTATGCGCAAGCAATCTTTCGCGGAGGCTTACTGACTCGAGCCTCCTTCCTCTTTAGTGATGCTCGCAGCTTTGATGTAAGCTGTTAGTTCGTCGAAAGACACATGCTCAGCTTGTGGTCGCCTTGGGTTTCTTGCTGACAATTTCGAACCTTCAAACACGGACTTTGACACAAGTTGCCACGAGAATAGATAGCCTGTGGGCGACCTGAGTCTGTGAACACGCCCAGGTGCACCTGAAGATGCTGTGAAGCTTGGCATTCTTCTGGTTGACTTTTAGGGCTTTAATTTTTTTGGGCTTCTATATGAACTATAATAGGTAGGCTAAAAGTTTCACTTGTCGGAGGGGTTCAGAAGTCGGCCAAGGAAGCAGATGCAAGAAATGCTGCCAAAGAGCTGTGTCAACGCAGTGACGCACGCCAAGGAGCTCATGGAGAAAGCGGCCAAGGGCGAACCTGAGTGAGTCGCGCAGGCTCGACTGTACATGGACACGTGTGTGTTTTTCGCCTTGGGACATTTTCCCGCGATTTTCCAAAGTTCGTTTGGACCTCTGCCTCGTGCGTCTTGCGCAGAAAGACCTGATGGATAGGCTTCATCTACAGTAACATAGAAAAGCAGCCTCCCAAGACAATCAAAACCCAAACCCTTAGACCCCTGATACTCCTTAAAGGGATCTATAAGGGTTCTATAAGGGGTTTAGGGTTTAGAGTTTCCGAAAATCTTTGTCATAGTTGGGTAACATTTTACCATCTTTGTGGGTAATAAGGAACAAAAATGTACATTTTTAGTCCTTTCCCAACACTGAGCTAGACCCCTGGCGCGCCCGAATCTTACCCCGGATGCGTCGCCCATGCTTGCAACGGCATGAACATTGCTGCAATGCAGGCATTTCCTGTTGAGCGGCGCTTGAAAGCCAATCAGGGTACAAGCACTCGATTACCGCCCTCCATACAAATCCTCTAAATGCTCGCTGAAGACCCCAGCCCGCATCCCTGAACCCTAAACCCTAAACCCTGTTCTGCAGTAGCTCTCAAGGGAGCTCTTAAAGAGGAGCCCTTAAAGGAGCCCTGACGAAGTGATTCCGCTGAGGTGCTGGAGGAGACTCCCGCATAGCGGTCGAGGAGGCACCGGCCGCTTTGGGGATAATCTTTTATACTTAAAGGATCATGGGACTTAGTAACTAGGGTTATTATTGGGGTAACTATACTTCTAATTGCTTATAGCCCCAATTAAGGGACTTATAACTATAGTTACTAAGTCCCATGATCCTCCAAGTAGTGGTTTAGGGTTCAGAGGTTCGGGTTTAGGGTTTCTATAGGGCTTTGGGGTAAAGGGCTTCGGGTCGAGGGAGTGTAGGAGTTTTATAAGATTTGGGTTGAGGGGTTTAAGGTGTACACGGAGTTCTTCGGGTTCAAGGTTTGTTTAAAGGGGTTTTGTTTTTTAGGAATCAGGGTCTTGGGTTTAGGGTTTAGAGTTTAGAGCTAGGGTTTAGGATTTAGAGCTTTGGTGGTCTTTGGATCTTTTAGGGTTTGGGGGTTTAGGGAAAGCAGAAAAATCGTGCTCTTTCCAGCTTTGTAAAGGGTTCTGTTGTGTTCAGTGCATCGGCAAGGTTTTGTCAGGGTTCTGTAGAGTTCAGGGTTATGGGTTTAGGATTTCGGAGGTTTAGGTTGAGTTCTCAGACTTAAATGTAGCGAGTGATTAAGAAACCTTGGGCCTTTATTCGGGTTCCTTATATGAATCCTAATATATTGCGGGTTATAGGGCCAAGTTTTCTTAATCAGGTTTCGACATTAGGTGCCTAAGTTCGGATCATGAGTATATAGATATAACGATAGTTTGCGTACTTATGCGCCTTCTAGCTAAGTTCCTGATCTTCAAGGAGATCCTAAACCTCAAACCCCAAACCTCCACGATACAACCCTTACTCAGAGCCCTTCTCGAACCCAATGCAGCCTTTGTGAGCGCCGTCTTACAAAAAGCCTCTATAACAAGATACCCGACACCCTCTATATCAAGAAACCCTAAACCCTCAACCCTAAATCCTAAACCCTAACGCCTAAACGTTCATTGAGGTCGATCGCCTTGGCTCCCTGCGCTGCTTTCCTTGAGGGTCCAAGTGCCCAAAGGGTGGGCCCTCAGGTCATCAGGGCTTTGGGTTTTTGGGGTCCTTCTAATTCGGATCCTTCTATTTAGGGAACTATAGTTTTAAGTTACGATAGTATGGTGGCTAGTGCAATTAACTCCCCTAACAAACCCTATACTAACGAGAACATGGTATTTACTATAGATCCCTATGTTTTGCCAAAGTTGAGGGACTTTTGAAATCGACACCTAGATTAAGCCCTAAGGCCTAAAACCCTAAAGCCCCAAACCCTAACCCCTAAACCGTAAAACCCCAAACCCTAAACCCCAAACCCTTAAACCCCAACATCCTAAAGCCCTAAACCCTCCAACCCTAAGCCCCTAAACCCCAAGCCCTACGTTAACAAACCCTAAGTTTGGGCACTTTGGGCCCGAGGGGCTGGCAGCGGAGAGCGTCGCGCGGAAGTTTGGGCTCAAGGAGTAAGAATCCTAGATCTAGGTAGGGCTTTGGGACATTTTATATTTTCCCTTATTGGGCTTAAGAGGATCTTTTTTACCAACATTTTTCAAAAGCTTTAAAAGCCCACCTAGTAGATAGTATTATACCTTATACCCTAAACCCCGAACCGGTATAAAACCCTTAAGGAACTCTTGAAGGAGCCCGAAAAAGAACCCTACTTATTACTAATCAAGTTCCCTGAACCTCTAAGAATCCTCGGTAGAATTAGGGAGACCCCGTAAGGGTGCCTTTAATGGTTCCTTCATGGGTTCCTTTAAGGGCTCCTTTGCTAGGTAGTCGTGGGGAGACCTCTTTGGGTTTAGGGGGTTTAGGGTTTGGGGATGAGGGGTTTTGGGGTTTCGGGTTTAGAGTCTTTAGGGTTTAGGGTTTAGCCTAATCCTAACTCCTAAAGAGCAGACCAGGATCGGAGGCTCGGGGTTTGGGGTTTGGGGGGTTTAGGGTTTGGGGGGGCGTTCCCATGGAGTTCAGGCTTCAGGGTTTGGGGTTTAGAAACCGGAATAAGGCCACATAGTGCTGGGACTCCCTGTACATTACTCTTAAGGATTGAGGCTATTGGGTTTCCAACTTTTTGGCTTCTTCCTTTAGGGCTTCTTGGTTCCTTTAAAGTTTAGGGTTTTGGGGGTTTAAGGTTCAGGTTTCAGGCTTGGGGTTTGGCGTTTGGGTTTCGGGGTTTCAGGGTTTGGGGAGTTATGGGGTTGGGGGTTTAGCTTGGGTTCTAATATGTGGGGTTTAAGGTTCAGACTTAGGGGTACTTAGAAGTAATTTTTAGTTTTTGGTTATTATAATCCCTAAGAAACAGCTGAACATATATTTTTCTAGGGTTCTAAGTTCAGTTAAATTCAGCGTTTGGGGCTTGGGGTTGAGGTAGTTTATGGTTTGGGGTTCAAGGTTTTCGAGCCGGAGTTCGGGTTAAGTGCTGAGGTAGCATGTGCGCGAGAGCCCGGCGTCGCAACACAAGCCGCGGTTCTAACGTAGAAGCCCGAATAATTGCCGATAGGATCTCTGGGGTTCCTTATCGAGTCTAAGGTTTCAACAGCCCAAAAACCCTGACTGGCTTTAATTATTCCTAATTATTAAGACCCCTACATCGCAGTATACCTTAGATCCTAAACCCTCTGACGTAGGGACTTAGGCTATTGAGAAAACCCTAAACCCTAAACCCTAAACCCTAAACCCTAAACCCTAAACCCTAAACCCTAACGCCCCAACTTTCGCAGATTGATTGTTTACACGGCTAGTTTTTTTGATTTTTTCCAGCTTGGGGTCCCTTTCTAGGTCCAAAATAATAAGAATAATAACAATAATAATAATAATAACAATAATAATAATAACAATAATAATAATAATAATAATAATAATAATAATAATAGGGCACCTTTATGTAAAAAAGGGACCCCCAGAAGGGACCCTAATTTAGAGAACAGATCTGTGACCGACCATCGCTGCTTTATCTGGCAGTGTCGTCCTCTGAGGTCTCCCCTGGCACAGAAACGGACAGATCGTTTAGGGCGTATGGTTTATGGTTTATTGTTCGGGGTTTATATAGAGTTTCGGGTCGGGTTTAGAGTTTAGGGCTTTGGGTTTCGAGTTCAGGGTAGAAGACCTACTTTTTAGGGTTCCTGATTCTGGTTGCTATATATAGTTCCTTAAGACGGTAGGTTTTTTCGGCTACAGGTAGAGTTAATCTACAAAAAGCCGGGGTGTAAGTAGTGAGCTGTAGATCTCCCTCAAAAGGACCACCCTGCTGCATGTTTGTTTATGCCATCTTACGACCGTTGCCGCCAAAGATGCCGTGGCGGGCAGCTGCCGAGACCAATGCAGAAGAAAAAGCCTCACCCTTCAACGCTTCGCAGGCTTTGCAGTTATATGGGTGGTTGTCAAAATTAGGGTCCCCTTTGGGGTGCCCGAAATAATAGGTGCTGTATTATATTCAGGACCCAAACAGAGACCCTAATTTTGACAACCCCCCCCCATATAACAGCTTCAGGGTCCAGGGTTTAGGGTTTAGTGTTTCCAGTGTGTGTTTAAGTTTTAGGGTTGCGGGTTTAGGGGGGAGCATTTCAACGATTGCAGTATCATTGTGCTGTACAAATCCTAAATCCATGAGCCCCTATCCTCCTAAGGCCATGTTCCAACTGTCGGGCTTCTACTATAAAGCCTCATAGTTTGTCGACTCAGAAACCCCAAAATCCTCAAGCCCACATCCCTCAGCCCCCTAAACCTCGCCGAGAAAAGCATGGAACCTTAAAATGACGGGGGGTCTCACATAAAGTATTGTCCTTGCGAGAGGGCTCCATGTTCACTTTATGTTGACAGTTGACGTTTTACAAGGCTCCCACACGGTCAAGTTTAGGGGTTTCGGGTTTCGGGCATTTAAGATTTAGGGGCTACTCATACTGATCAATCTCAACTGGGCCTTCAGATAAACCACTCAGGCCAGCGTGAATCGAGCTCCAAAATGCTGAGCCCCAAACCTTAGGGGTACTTACAAATATTTTTTTTGGTTATTATAACCCCTAAGAAACAGCTAAGATTAAAATTTTTGCTAAAATTCTATATTCAGCATAGAAACACTAAACCCTCAACCCGAAAATGCTAAACCCGAAACATTGAACCTTAAGCCCTACACGCTAAATCAATCTTGAACCTCGAAGACGTGACCCTAAACAAATCCGTAAACCTGAAACAACTGCATTCGACAGGGATTCGGGTATTACGTTTGCTGGCGGGATGGGCGCCAAACGGTCTGGGTGCGGCCGTGGGGCGCTCAACTGGATTCCTGATTCAGGGCTTAGGGTCTAAACCCTAAACCCTAAACCCTAAACCCTAAACCGTTATGGGGTTACATGAAGCAGGGCTCCTCAGGAATAGTGGCGACTGTATGTGTGAAATGTTGGTTGGGGCTACTCCTAATCAATGCTCTACTTCATATAAGCCTACGAACCACTGCACTTCGTAAGTAGGTTTCAAGTACGGTAGCCATAGCTATAGCTACCTCGTTGCGTACATCACTTTATAGTCTCGGCTTTTGCTGGGTGGCGATTTGTTTTATAGGAAGCTCAAAAAGCATGTTGGGCTTGCCTTCCATGGCGATTCGGGTTTAGGATTTAGGGTCCTGAGTTTGGTGGATTCAGCAGGGTGTCGAGCTGGCGAACCCTATAACTCAAAACCGCGAACTCTTCGTGGAACCCTCCTACACCCCAACCCTAAACCCTAAACCCTAAACCCTAAACCCAAAGCGCAGAGCTCTGAACCCGGCTCTGACTTGGGATAATTCAAACTTCCCCTTTTAGGTAAAAGCCAGAAAGTTGGAATATGATTATCCTAAGCCCTTTATGGCAAATTATAAGGTATCCTGCCCTGAAATCATATTCCAACTTTCTGGCTTTTACCTTATGGTTCAACTACATAGAGCTTTGATGAAAGCCTGTTTTGGGGACTGCTGAAAACGACATCTAGATTAAGCCCCGAAACTTTAAACCCTGAACCCTAGGGCCCTTATAGCAAGCCCTAAATTTGGGCTTCGAGAACCCTCATGAAACCCTTGGCGTTCCCTTACCACTGGCTTTGAAGCAGAATCAGAAATCCCTTCAGAATCTTGAACATAAACCCTCAACCAAATCCGAAACCCTATAAGAAATCCCTTCAGAACCCTGAAGCCTAAACCGATAAGAAATCCCTTCAGAACCCCTTCAGCCGACCCCCAAACTCTAAACCCTGAGCCCTAAGCCCCCTAACTACATATGTCATGATCCTTCTCGACTACCTTCGACGTTGTTCCATGTGGCTACCCACCTGCGGTAGTGTTTCGCAGCATGCCTCGCACCGGAGGAGACTCAGTGGGAGGGTTGGGTCTAACATGTGTCAAAAAAGAACCGTAGGCCCTAAACCCTAAATCCTGAACCTCCCAAACTCTAAGCCCTAAACCTCCCAAACTCTAAGCCCTAAACCCTCCCAAACTCCAAGCCCTAAACCTCCCAAACTCTAAGCCCTAAACCGTAAACCTCCCACACTCTAAGCCCTAAGCCCTAAACCGTAAGGGGGCTGAGGTCCGATGTGCTCAAAGCCGGCAGCACGCGCGGCTCCATGACGGCCACCATCGGCCTCTTCACCGAGGCCTTTCAACGACATACTGGGGATTTTTGGGGTGTTAGAGTTCCTTTTAAAGGGATCTTTAAGGGTTCCTTAGGGGGTCTCTAGGGGTTTGGAGTTCCTTTAAAGGGACTCTTCACCGAGGCCTTTCAACGACATAACTTGGCGTCAGGGTTTAGGGGTTTAGGGGCATAGGGGTTTAGGGGTCCCGTGGGGTTCAGGGTTTTGGGTTCAGGGTTCAGGGTTGACTTAGGGGTACTTAGAAAGAATTTTTAATTTTTGGTTATGATAATCCCTAAGAAAAGGCTAAAATTATAATTGTTGCTAGGGTTCTAAGTTCAGTATAGACATAACTTGGCGTTCTTCTGGTTGAGTCTTAGGACTTTAACTTTTTAGGCTTCTACATGATCTCTAATAAGTATGCAGAAAGTTTAACTTTTAGGAGGGGCTCAGAAGTTGGCCAAGTTTAGGAAACTACGCCCCCACCCTAAACCTTAAAGTTTAGGGTTTAGGGCAGGGGGGGTAGTTTTCTAAATTGTTGAACCCAGTTCAAGGATCCTTGTTTAGTACCAAGAGTAGGCCTTTATTCCCTTTTTTAGGATTTAGGTTTCCTGATAACCAGCTTTAAACCAAAAAGGGCACC
The DNA here is from genome assembly GCA_905221615.1 of Symbiodinium sp. CCMP2592. NCBI lineage: Eukaryota > Dinophyceae > Suessiales > Symbiodiniaceae > Symbiodinium > Symbiodinium sp. CCMP2592. The sequence continues at coordinate 40,948 of CAJNDT010005930.1, forward strand.
CTTTTTATTCCTAGGTTACTCTTAGGTCTAGTACATTGTAAGTAGGGTCTCCCGTATGATTTTAGGGACCTAAAAAGGAACATAATGTAAAGAATATACCCATAGTCTAGGGCTAGGGCTTCAGATTTTCGTGGTTTTTCTGTACTAGCCCTTAAGGTTCCTTATCACATTTATACTATACCTTTAGTCTCCATTCTAGTTCCTTTTTGGGGTTACCTTTTAGGATCCTTAACATATATTTGGTTAAACCAAGAAAAAGGGACTACAACGGAGACTACAGGTAGTATGCTCCACAACCCACAATTCTAATTCTAATTGTTAAGGGCACCCTGTTACGCAACAGGCCCGACTTGCAAAACCGAAGATACCTGACCACTGGGCCCAGAGCCCGAAAGTCTTATGGAGAATTCACAGTCGTCTCTATAGAAGCGCTTCAGGGCTTGACGGTTTTAGTGTTTTAGGGTTTGGAGTTTCTGGTTGATTTTTACGACCGAGACCTAGCTGTTAAGCCCTGGAACAGACACAGATATGGGAGTTTCCGAAAATTGGGGTGCCTTATTTTGGGGTCCTTATAATGAGGATCCTACTATGTTAGGGTCCCCTATTTTCGGAAACTCTCATAGAGAAGCCGTAGTAAACCCCATCAGCACGCACAACTCCCACAAGACCCAGGCCCGAATACCCCAGACCTCAAACTTCAAATCCGACCCCGTCAACCTACAGCCTTGGCCCCTAATTTTCGGAACTCAACCATAGACCGAAACCCTATAAACCCTATAAGCCTCACACCCCATTGCACCAGGTGTCCCAGGGAGAAAACTGCGATGTGACAGCGCTCACAAGGCTAATTGCAGCACAGCTTTCTCTGCAGCTCTTACGTGCCTTTCTTCTTGTTTTGTTCGCTTTTGGTTTCTTGTCTCCTGCTTGGGACGTTGCTAAAAACTTAGGACCTTAGCTGGTTGAGTTTACTAGGGACTTTCATTATTATAGGCTCCCAGCAGTTCGCTTTTGGAGGAGGTTCCAAAGTGTCATGATTCAATGATGCTTTGTCCGCAGGAACTTTTCGACAACACATCTTTTTGCTTGCCTGCTAAGGGGAAGAGAGGCTGCAGAGTTGTTTTGTGATGTTTCAAACGGTGTTGTGATTTTGTTGTTCAAGGCTCTTAGAGAGTAGGGTTTCAGAGTGCAGGGTATAGGGTTTCAGACGCTAAATGAGGTTTGATAAAAACTTTTCTGGTCGGTTTGCATCACGGATTCAGAAGGGCTGGACAGTTTTTTCTTTACGGGTCTTAGGATAGCAGCATAGGCTGAAGGCAAAACCCCCTGCAGCACCGTAGCCCGTTGCGAAGCTTTACACACTAAACACCTCTAAGGCTCTTCAAAAAAAGGGGCTTTGGGACATTTTATGTTTGCTCTTATTGAGCTTAAGAGGATCTTACCTACTAATATTCTTCGAAGGCTTTAAAAGCACCTCCTAGACACTCTTCGCAGCGCCCAAACCCTAAACCCCTGAACCCGACGGCCTTAACCCGAATGCCCTGGCCCTGCAGCCCTAAAGCCCTATTTAGGGTTTAGGGTTTAGGGTTTAGGGTTTAGGGTTTAGGGTTTAGGGCTTAGGGTTTAGGGTTTAGGGCTTAGGGTTTAGGGTTTAGGGTTTAGGGTTTAGGGCTTAGGGTTTAAAGGTTAGGGTTTAGGGTTTAGGGTTTAGGGCCATCAATCTCGGGGCCTTAAGCCCTAAACCCTTCAAAAACCCTACAGCCTGGACCCCAAATAGACCTTAAAACAAAACCCTAAATGCCGTAAATCCCGAATGCAGGAACCTGAGTAAGGAACCCTTGGCCCTACAACCCCAAATCTCAGGGTCCATGTAAAGGTTCCTAAGAAAGACCCAAGGTTTCTGAATCAGGTTCCTGAAAACAACCCTTAAACGCTTAAAAAAGTCTAGATCCTGAACCCTAGACCTTAAAACCCTAAAAGCCCTAAAGCCCTAACCTTCAAAAACCAAACCAAAGTCCCAAAGGCCCTACACCCCAGAGCCCTCCATCCCTGCAGCCTTCTGAAGGTCCAAGGGTAAAAGGAGGGACCCTCAATAAGGACCCCCAGGGTTTCGGGTTCAGGGTTTAGGGTTTAGGGTTTAGGGCTTAGGGTTTAGGGTTTAGGGTTTAGGGTTTAGGGTTTAGGGTTTAGGGTTTAGGGTTTAGGGTTTAGGGTTTAGGGTTTAGGGTTTAGGGTTTAGGGTTTAGGATTTAGGGTTTAGGGTTTAGGGTTGAGGGATCCTTAATAAGGACCCCTAGGCATATACCCTTAATATAGCCATTATATACCCATTATAATAGCCTATTATAGGGTAGGGGTCCCCATTAAGGCTCCCTGGTTTTCCCCTCTGAGAAGAACAGCCAGCGAAGTTTCAGCCCCAAGTTCGAAGCTTGGGGGGGTGAGAGTGAAAAAGAATCCAGGGATCCGTTTTGAAGGTTTTGGGTTTTGGGCTTTAGGGTTTGGGGATTTAGGGTTTTTGGGGTTTGCGGGTGTAGGGTTTCGGGTCCAGGTTTAAGGGTTTAGTGGGTTTAAGGTTTCTCCTTTTTTCAGGGTTGCTTGTTTAGGGCTCCTTTCTAACGGTTCCTTTAAGCGTGTTTTTTCAAGGTTCCTGTGGGGGTTCTGACTGGACCCCAACCGCTATAGACTCTCCGACACTGCAGAAGGAAAAGAGGTCCAACCCCCTAAACCCTAAACCCTTTCTCCCCCCCAAAAAAGGGCCTGAAACCGCAGCCGACAGGCATCTGAAGAGTGCAGACCTCACCGCTGTCGACGGCCTCGGGTGCCCGGCGCTGCTTTTGGCCGTGCGTGCGGGCGCCAGCGTGGAGGCGATGGGAGCGGGGCTTCGTTTTGGGTTCCTTAAGGGTTCTATCAGGGTTCCTTGAAGGGTTTCAAAGGGTTCCTTTAAGGGTTTCAAAGGGTGCGTTTAGGGGTTTCAAAGGGTTGCTACAGAGTTTCTCGCGTTGTTGTTATCAAGGATATGTTTTAAACAAGGGTCTCTACAAGGGTTTTATGAGTGTTTACATGAGTTTAAGGTTTAGTGCTTTCTGGAGTGTTTTGATAGTTTCATTCTATAATGCGTTCGTTTACTTAAGGATCTCGAGGGAGTCTTAACAACGGGCTTTGCAAGTTCGTGTTAAGACATGGTTTTATATGGGTGCTTGAGAGGGCATAGCGGTGCATATGTCCACGACAGAATGCATAAGCGACCCACAATTAAGATAGCCCTCTAGAGCCGTATTCCGTGATAGGTGCTGTGAGGGTGTAAGTCTCCAAGCCCTAAGCCCTAAACCCCAACCTCGCTGTCAGCTTTCTTCCAGGATGGGATTTCGATACAAACGCGGACAGTGATGCGGTGCCCTCCACCCTCACCCCCCTGTTCAAACATCCAAGTTCAGTGATTTACTAGTATGTGAATGGTAGCTACATGAATAGGGGACCAGCAGCAGCTGAACAGTAGCTACCCAGACCCCCAAAAGGATCTAGAAAGTCGATCCCCTAATATGGGGCCCTATACTACTAAGCGTACTTTATAGGAACCCCCATTAAGGGATCCATTTTTTGGATCCTCCCGGGGGTCTAGCTAGGCATTTCGAGGTTCGAGTTGGCTCGTGGCTAAATCGGAAAGGCAGGGTCGGTTGCTGATAGCCATAGAGGAGTTGACTAGTCGTGGCAAAGTGGCTAGCAGTTAGATTGGTAACGAGTTGATGCGAAAACGCGAACCCTAAACCCTAAACCCTTAACCCCAAACCCTAAACCTTAACCCTAAACCCTAAAACCCTAGGCTTACTAGCGTTAGCTGACCAGACAGTAGCTGGATCTGCAGCCCGTCAGCCCTAAACCCTCAAAAAGCCTTGGGCAGGCTACTTCCATGTTTCAGACTGGGCTTAGAGAGATACCTCTTCTTCTTCTTCTTTTTATAGAAGCTCGTATTCCTGGAGGGCTTCTAGTAGTCTTATACAGCAATATACCACCACCCTAAACCCTAAACTCTAAGCCCTAAACCCCCTTGTTCTAGGTATTAAGGCCCCTACGTTACGCAGGTCGTGCAGCAGTTGGTGGAAGCTGGAGCCTGCGTCGAATCTTGGCTTTTCTGGCCAGGCGGTTCTTGGGGCAGAGGCCTGAACAAGAGGAGTAGGGTTCCGTTAAAGGGTTCTTGTTCAACTTAAAAGGGTCCATGCGGGTGATTCAAAGGGTACTAGGAGGGCTTGGTATATGGGCCCAGGATATGTTACACAATAAGTGCTACAAGGAGCCCTGTACAACAAGGAACTTTTGGAATAGTGTAGGCACCTGATTAAGAATCCTTGGGGGGCCTGCATTAGGGTGCTTTATATGAATCCTACTATTTTGGGGTTATAGGCCCCGGATTTCTTGATTAATCCGGTTCCTACATTAGTATAGCCAATCCTTCCGGCCGATGACCTCGGCTTCAAACAGGGCCGGAGGCTTCGGGTTTTATTGAGGGCTGCTTTGAGGGTTCTTTAGGTCTCTGAGGGTTTAGGATGTATATACTACTATTTGCTTAAGAACCCCCCCCAAAAGATAAAAAAAATATAATCCCTATATTTTCCTTATAAGGAAGCTATTTTTTAATTTTTTGGGGGTTCTTAAGCAAATAGTAGTATAGCGTTTTGCATTTAGGTGGATGGTTCATCGCCTGTGGGGTTGAGGCTGAGGGTTTCAGCGCTAAACCCTAAACCCTGAACCCTACACCCTAAACCCTAAAACCTAAGCCCTAAACCAAGAAAGACTCGTGCTTCTCACAGGGTCGCTCTTGACCGAGATGCAGGAGCAGACGATCGGGCAGCAGGAGTTCTTGGAGATTGTCAGAGAGAGATGGGAGGACTTGGATGACGCGCAAGGTGTAAGCGAGGCAGACTTGGCGCGTGCCCTCAGTGGGGTGTCCGCGGCAAACCGAGCTGCCCTTTGGGAAGCAGCGCTTGCCTTTGGGGACCCTAAACCCTAAACCCTAAACCCTAAACCCTAAACCCTAAACCCTAAACCCTAAACCCTAAACCCTAAACCCTAAACCCTAAACAGGAGCGAGTCTAGCAGACTCAGCCGAGGAAGCCGAGAGGGCTTAGGGTTTAGGGTTTAGGGTTTAGGGTTTAGCACCACCGCCCCTAATCCGGACAGTCGGACACGACGTTCAGGGACCCCAAAAAGCACATAAGCACAAGCATTTTATGGGGATATCCCTACCTTATTGGGCTTCCTTTTAAGGGGGTTTATATGGGATATCGCTATCCTATTTTTTGCTTATGTGCTTTTTTGGGGCCCTAGACGTGTCGAAGGCGGTGCCAGCCTGGGTGACTGAAGGCTTGCTTTACCTACTTGGACCAGGACGACAACACCCTCGTGGAAGTATGGTCCCGGCCAAATCAGCCGTTCGGCCACTCAGAGACTCCAATGTCCCTTAATTAAGGACTATACCATAAATTATAGTAGGATCCCTAATATGATTTAAGGAATATTCCTTAATTACCGGATACTGGAGTCCCTGACCACTCCAGAAATGGCCAGGAAGACAGACAGTGATCTGTCAGAGCATTTTGATTCGCTGCCGCCAGGCAGACCGACCCTTTTCGTGGTTGGGCATGTGCTTCTCTGTCTAGACAGACAGAAAGACAGACAGATCATGCCGAGCTGAGCCTCTTTTAAGTAAAACCTTGAAGCCTAAACCCTCTACTTAAAAACCTTTTAGAATCCTAAACCCTCTTTAGAACCCGTTTGAAACCTTTTTTACGGACCTTTTAGAACCCTGAACCCTCAAAAACCATTTTAATTAAAAAGACACTTTTAGAGCCCTTTTAGAGCCTTAAACCCTTCAAAGCCCATTTAGAACCCTAGACCATTTAAAATCCTTCTAGAATCCCGAAAACAGACAGGCAAGATCTGATCTGCTTAGATTAATAGCAGTGACACAGGCTGAGCAAAGCCAGACTCACAGCTCACAGACAGTGTGCCAGCCCTCTAAAAAATACAGAGAGCTGAACACGGCAGGGTCGCCTTAAACCCTAAACCCTGAACCCTGAACCCTGAACCCTAAACCCTAAAACCCTAAACCCTAAACCCTATTGACCCTAAATCTCCCCCGTAGTTCAAATCCACTTTTAAAGGCGAGGCTAATTTCGGGGTGGATTCGGGGCAATGTGGTTTTATTATTATGGGGGAGTTTAGTAAATGTGGGAAAGGATTAAGCCCTCAACTCTACAGCCTAAAGGCCTTGTGACCTCAAACCTTGAACCCTAACGCTGAACCCACCGAACCCTCAAACCACACCAAACAGTTGAACAAATATCAACGAACACGAGCCAACGGGAAGCCGTAGCGCCGTGAAACGGAACCCTGCAAGAACGCCGTCAGAAACCCCTTCTCCCCAGACCTCCCGTCCTAAAACCCGAAACATAGCTCCTAAACCTTAAACCCAAAAACCCTCAAGCTCTCAAGCCCTAAACCCCAATGCTTCGACCGTATACCCAAAACCCTCAGAACCAAAGAATGCAAAACGAGCCACAGCCAGCGTGTAGGGTTTAGGGGTGTAGGCTTCCGGATTTACTTGAGCCCTCGAAAACCTAGGTTTCTGGGGCTGATTGTCTGGGTTTCTGGAAAAGTGGTTATTTAGGGCTTTGGGTTTGAGTAGGTTGTATAGGGTTCGCGATTTTGTTTAATTGTGATTTCCTTATATAGGTCCTTGAATTGGTAGGTGATTTAGGGTTTGTATTTTTAGGGCTTAGGGTCCAAACCCCACGCCCTTAACCCTACACTCTAAACCCTAAACCTTAAGCCCTGAACCTCCAACCCTAAGCCCTAAGCCCCTACACCTTAAGGCCAAGCCCCAAACGCAAACGGCCAAGGAGGCATCTGGGCCCTTCGGCCTCACCCCACTAGAGCAGGCTCTCTCATCATGAGATCTTTAAGGGCCGGGGGTTCAAGGGGAGTTTAGGGTTTACGGGTGTAGGGGTTCAGGGTTTAGAGGGTTTGGGTTTTAAGGTTCAGGGTTTATCAGGTTCAGGGCCTTACAGGGTTTAAGTTCTAGGGCTTAGGGCTAGAGTGTGGATTTAGGGGCTTATAGCGTTTAGGGCTTGAGGTTTAGGGTTTTATCGGGCTCACAGGGCGTTTGGAGTTAGGGTTTAGAACTTGTGTGCATTGGGCTTGGGGCTCGAGGGATGGGGTCTATGGTGTTTAAGGTGTGGGCTCTATAGGGTGTATAGATTTGCAGGGTTTGCGGTTTACGGTGTAGTGGGGTGGCTTCCGGGATTCTGCGTTAGTGGCATTTTGTTGTTTTACCCTAAACCCTAAACCTTAAACAAGTCTCAAGACTGTTATGTTTTTGTAGGTGTCTGCAAACTTCCTGAGGGCTTGCAATTTTTTGAGGGGAGTTTTGTATGTTTAAATCACCGTTTTCGGATTTTGCTTTTTGTTGAGGGCCCTGTAGGGTTTAGACACTTTAGACGCCCGGAGGTGTATTTGTGAATAGACTGTTGCTTTTCCGTCTTCCTTCTTTCCGGCACTTCGAGTTTTGCGTTTCCTTTAAAATCCACGGCTTTGCTTTGCCACCGTAAACCCGAAAGCCTTAAGCCCCAAGCCTCTACTCCCCTGAGCTCCGAATCCCCCCCCCCCTCAAAACCATGAAACCCCGAAACCCCGAACCACACCTTACACCCCCAAAGCCTGGACATTCACAGCTTAAAGCCCTTGAGCCGTGAAAGCTCTAAAGCACGGCCTAAACCCTGAGATGGGGGCATGAACAATCTTGGCGTTCTTCTGGTCGACTGTTAGGACTTTAACTTTTTTGAGTGTCTATATGAACTATAATATTGGTAGGCTAGAAGTTTAACTTTTAGGAGGGGTTCAGAAGTCGGCCAAGCAATGTCCTCGGATTTGCCGACACGTCTGTGGCATGAAGCAACCCCCATCCCTAGTCGAACTGTTCAAGTTTCTACTTGAGCACTTCTTCAAACGAGAAAAGTTTTCGGGTATCCACATCATAAGCGCCTTCGTTGCTGATCCCATCCAGGGTCCGAAAACGCACAACAGCAAGCCATCCTTTAGATTTAGAAAGCCCTCCCTAAACCCTCAGCTCTAAACCCTCAACGTTAAACCCTCAACTCTAAACCTTCAACCCTAAACCCTAAACCCTAAAGCCTAAAGCCTAAACGCAAAACCCGAAAGCCTAAAGCCTAAGCCGAAAGCCTAAAGCCTAAAGCCTAAACCCAAAACCCAAAACCCTAAACCCTAAACCCTCAACCCCAAAGCCGAAAAGAAAGCCTACTTGAAGGATCATGGGACTTAGTAACTAGGGTTATGATTGGGGTAACTGTACTTATAATTACTTATAACCCCAATTAAGGGACTTATAACTACAGTTACTAAGTCCCATGATCCTCCAAGTAGGCCCCCAATCTGCTCATAGACCGCTCCCTACAGGCGCGGAAAGATGCCCAGCGCCTTTCGGGGAAACGGCAGGAGACGGCAGTCAAGCTGGAGGCGCACCCGTCAGAGGGCTCAAAAGTTGGGGATGCGGGTTTTATAGGGGTTTAGGGGTTTTTCTATGAGGTTGGCAAAAAAGAAGGTAATGGAATTCTGTAGGGTTCCGTGATATTGGAAACTCTACTATTGAATACTCCAAAACACTATTTTGATTGTTAAGGCCCCTGTCTGAGGTAGGACACACGAGCCCGTACCCTAAATGCTAAACCCGGTTTAGGGTACAGGGTTTAGGGTTTAGGGTTTTGGGTTTAGGGTTTAGGGTTTAGGGTTTCTTTCATCCTGTCCACCTGCATCCCACCTGTGCGGTTCTTGTACACGACATGCAAAAGCTTCGAGAGTATGGTGAAATTTTGGGGTTACACGGTCAGGCGATTTAGGGTTTGGGGGTGGGGGGTTTAGGGGTTTAGGGTTACAGGAGGGGCTCGGGGTCTTGAAGAGTCTATTGGTGTTTTTTCATTTTTTATAAATATCCCAAAAGCTTTTCGGGTGTTTGCGGCTTGGTGTGAGGTAGTTGTTGGATTCGTTTGAAAGGCCTTGTGGTGCCTGTCGTTGTCGTCCCAGACACCGTGTTCTTCAGAGAAACGTCTGACCCGCTCGCTAAAATGTTTCTGTCCTAAGCCCTAAATCTCTAAATCCTCAACCCTAACCCCTACTTAAAACCCTTAAACCTCCAAGCAACCATAACCCGAAACCCTAATCCCCTAAACCCCCGTAAATCCCTAAGCGCTAAAGCACTTGAGCCCCTTTAACCCCTAAACCCCTAAACGGTAAAGCGCTGAACCCCTAAATCCTAAACCCCTGACCCTAAAACCTATAACCCTCAAACCCTAAACAGTAAAGCTGTAAACCCTGCAATCCCAAGCCCATAAAACCCTAAGCCCTAAAACCCTAAACACTAAAACCCTAAACAGTAAAGCCCTGAACCCTGAGCTTTCAGGAGTTGCTTGGCCGGTTGGCTCCGGCGCCTGCGGGGCCTCCGCCGCAGGAGCAACTGAGGCCGGGTTTAGGGTTTAGGGTTTGGGGTTTAGGGCTTGAGGTTCAGGGTTTAGGGTTTAGGGTTTAAGGTTCAGGGTTAACGTTCAGGGTTTAGGGTTTAGGGTTTTGGGTTTAGGTTCAGGGTCTGGGGTTTAGGGTTTAGGGTCCTTCTTCCGCTCAGGGGCTGGCTGCTGAAGGGTATGATCAGGAAGCAGGGTTCCTTTTCAGGGTACTAAAGTAAATTTCCCTTTGGAGCCCTTAAGGGAGCCCGGAAGGGTGCCCTTTCAAAGGGTACTATATGGTCTAGGGCTTCGAGTTTAAGGTTTAGGGTTTAGGGCCTTAGACAGTTTTAAAAGGTTTGGGTTATGCAGGCCTTATATGGGCTCATAGATACGTCTATGTGGCACCTAGGTGTCTTTTTAGTGTTCTGCCTGTTTTGGCTTGTGTTTGCTTTTATAGGTTCTCAGGCAGCAATTGCCTAAGCAGAGTTTGGTGTTCAAGCGCTTGGGGTGTAGGGCACACATAATCAGAGTTATTTAGGGGATCAGAAACCCTAAACCCTGATGTTTGTAAGTTTAGGGCTCCAGGGTTGAGGAGTTTAAGGGCTTCGGGGCTTAGAGCTTGGCCGTGTAGTGTAGCATCATGAAAAATTAGTCTTTGATTTCTTCGAGGAGGTAAGGTAAGATAGATTAGTTAGTTCTACTGGTTTTTGTTGTATATCGATACATCAGCAAAATTTCGTGCCCCGTGACATATGTTGTCAGTCGAAGCAATAGAGTTGCTGATGTCGGTAGTATTGTAACGGTATCCAAGCATGTTTATATAATCTATTCTAAGCTCTAAATCCTGAACCCGAAACATTAATTCCCATCAAGATGTTAGCCACGCTGTTGGTAGTAGAGTTTGTAACCTTAACTTTTTCGGGTATTTAAACCCCAAACAATCCCAAAAGTGAAGCGTTAGTTCTCCTCGGGTACTGGACCAGTCTTTTATTCTGATTCTAAGAGCGCTTAGGGTTTCCGCACGTCGTGAGCTGACCTTGTTGGTTGTTTGAGGGCCACGAGGGCTTGCAGGAGCCCCATTGACGCACCCTGTGATAAATTAGGATTTAGGGTTCGTAGTTTAGGGTTGGGGTTTACCGGTTAGTTTTTAGGGTTTAGGGTTTACCGGTTAGGGTTTAGGGTTTAGGGTTTGGGCCAGGGGCGGAAGCGCCGTAAACCGTAAACCCGCTCAAACCCACAACCCAAAATCGTAGATCTCAAAGTCGAGATTCCCAAATCCCAAGCCTGGAAACCCGCAAGCCAAAAAAGGAGTGGAGACGCCGTCATAGAAACCTTGTGGTGCTCTTCTGAGCTTCTGGCAATACTTAAAGTGACCCTCAAGCCCAAACCCCGGTCCAGACCCTAGAAGCTAAACCTTCAACCCGCGAGCATTGAACCTGGCTATTATTGGCTCGGCTTGTGTAACTCTGGATGCAGACCGCCGAGCCTGACGACTCTACAGCCGTTTTCTGTTGCAGTTTCGGGTTACATAGGGCTTTGTATGTTTTGCTCGCACGGATGTTGTAAAGGCCGCACAAAGCGTCCGAAATCTGCATTTCGGCAGACTGGGACAGACGATGTGAAAGTGTGTGCATCCATATGTGTAACTGTATACATACATATATGTACATAGGCAACTGTGTATGTGTGTGTATATATATATATATGTACATATATATATGTACACACACACACATATATATATATATATATATATATATATTTATGTACCTTGAACGCACACACACACACACACATATATATATATATATATATATACAATTCTTTCTCTCTCTCTCTCTCTCTCTATCTCATATATGTATATGCACATGTGTGTACACCTGTATCTCTACAAGCATAAATCAGTAATTTCAGACATATGTGTATATATATATATATATAGATATATACATATGTTAGAATTATGTGTTTATATATATATATACACACGAGTATTTACACGTATAATTATGCTTTCAGTTTCTTTGCATCTTTGCATGGAAGTGGGGAGACTGCGCCCACCGTAGCATCGTGCCTCTTCGATCCGATGTCGAGCTCTTCGGAGCTTGAAGCAGAACCTTATTGGCTTAGAAAAAAGAGATCCTTAGAGGGGTCTATAAGGGATCTATAACGGGGTTCTATATTAGGGGCCTAAATAATATCTTATCGGCTGTAAACTAAAGCTTTTCAACTTTTGGGGTTCTTATAAGGTGGTCGATTCTGACAGTTTCAACTTTTATTTCCTTGGGTTTTCGGCCAGTGAGGAACAGCTGCAATCCTGCAGCGACTCGACTTCGTGCACGACTGAACAAGCGACTCTGATCATCCTCTCATTTCGGACGCTTTTTATGTTTTACTATGAGACCCTGCTCCAAAATACTTACCCATCCGATTGCTCAAACTGTGCCAGAGCGTCCGTGAAGTCCGGGGATACGATTATCATCTTTTGGCGACCCGGCACCAAAGAGTTCCTCCAATGGATGTTGAACGAGTGCGCTGACAACTATCCTCTCAAGCTTGGCATTATCTCGAACTCCTTCGCGAAGGAGGACCTTTCAATGATTGAAGGTCTCGGGTCTAGGGGTATGTCTAGCCGTGAGAAGTAGGGTTTATGGGGCTTCGGGGCTGTGGGGTGTTCGAAACCTTAGATAGTGAACGGGGGAACTTTAAACTTTTTGGCCTTATATGTTAGCTCTATCTTTGAAAGTTTGAGCTTTTTGTGGCCCGGTTGCTGAAGAAGAGAGATTTAGGGCTTTTCATTTTGCGGCGGACCAGGACCTTCGCAATGTCATCGTCAGCGTGCTGGAAACGATGCGCTTAGGCCCTCCTTATCATGCACCTGACGGTCTAGTCGTTGCCAACCATGGCAAGCGACCCATGAACATACACTTGTTTGGCTGGGAGCATGTGGACTACGTCATGACAGGGTCTGGATGGAAGCAAACGCCTCGCTGGCGTCCCATTGTGATGCATACCGGCTCGGAAGAAGACCCTGGGCTTTGCAGCACCGTGCTTTGAATTTTTTTGGGCACCTGTTGCCTAAAGGGAACCAGTATGAAATAACAGTCTGTATCCTTTTGCCCTGGTTACTTCAAAGCCCAGGATAAGTCCATGCTCGTCATAGAGTGCACCGGCATCTATGCCGAGATGGACTCGATCAACGCGCTGTTTATTCCCCCGTTTATTCAAGACGTACTGGAAACCTGGGCATGGGATGAAACTTGCGATGAAGAGCTGGAGAAGCTCCGATATTACTTAGACAGATTCTTTTTCAGGCTTCACTGCGAGCGCTTGAGGGATGTCAAAGAACTCCTCGAATGCGAGCAGTACAGTGAGTAGGACAGAAAGTTCAGGGTTCACCAGAAGCTTCGGGATTTGGTTTACCATTAAGCTTTCTGTTCTGCTGGGGCTTCTATGGTTCATGAGCTTTTCGGCGGTGTGTCCGCCATGTTGGATTTAGAGTTCAGAGTTTATTGTATTTAGGTTGTAGGATGTTGAAGGTTTTCCTGTTTTTGGGTGCTTTCAGTTCGGCATGTGCCCACCCTCAAGCGCAAACGCCTGAACACCGAAACTGAATTCTTAGCCTCCTTCAACGTCAATGACATCATGCTTACATACTCCGGGTGCCACCACGAAGAAACTCTATATACTTTATGGAGGATTCCTGAATCAAGGGGTCTTCTTTGGGAGATTCGAAATCCTATCCGAATCCAAAGTCTCGCTTTTCCACGCGAGGATGTGGAAGTAGACCCGAAACCCTAGCCAGAACCTACGGCTTTTTTCGAGTTAGATCCCATAAATGTGGGGTCATAGCCGACTGCAGCCCGAAACCCTTAATCCCTAACCGAGACTCTAAACCCGCACCCTAGACCCTATATACCCTGCACCCTCACCCCTAAACCCTACACCCTGAACGCCCAAACCCTACACCCTTTGTAGGGTTTGATGGCCACTGCAGGGGCCTTAATAGTTAGAGTAGTGTTTTGAGGGTTCCTGTTTGGAATTATTGTATATATTTTAATTTTTAGGGGCCCTACATTAGAAGCTGCCCCCACCCTGTAATAGTGACTACAAGGATTATATTGGGGCCCTATTATATTCCAATTATACCACTATTACAGAATAGGTGCTCCTTCTAAGCCCTATTTTAATTTGTAGGGGCCCCACGTTAGACTGTAATAGTAACTATAAGCTATAAGGATTATATTAGGGCCCTATTATAATCCTACTCTGCCACTATTACAGGGTGGGTGCTCCTTCTACTTGGAGGGTCGGGGGACTTAGTAACTGGTTATTTTATAGACTTATAAGTACCATAACCCCAATTAGGGTCCCTTTCAGGGTGCTTATAAGTCTACTTACTACCTACTTACTAAGTCCCCCGACCCTCCAAGTAAGCCCCACACCACAGGGGCACCGAGGAAGCCCAGGGGCGCGTGTAGAGGTTTGGAGGTTCCCAGAGACTCCAATATCCCCTCATGAAGGAATACCTAGGGCTATAGGGCTCCTTTAAGGGATCCATAGGGTTTAGGGTTGAGGGGGTTCTAACATCCCCTAATTCAGGAATATACCTGAAGGTAAAGTAGGATCCCTAATATCATTTAAGGAAATTCCTTAATTAAGGGATATTGGAGTATGTTGGTTTGAGGCCTGAAAGCTTTGGTGGTTGCGTGTTCTGGCCAGTTTGCTGGGGTTTCGGGCTTGGGGTTTGGTGTTTCGGGCTATTTAGCGAGGGTTTCGGGTTGAGGATTTTGGGCTATTTTGCTCGGGTTTCAGAGCCTTTGCCTTAACTGTCTGGTGCTTAGTAGGGAATGGGGGAATGGTAGTCCCTGTATAATCCCCAATCATAGTCCCCATAATCCATTCCCATTCCCTAGTAAGAACCAGACAGTTAAACAGGCAACTGCGAGAGTCCTTCGGGCGCCGCATGCTTGGCCCGATCCTGACGGCCTACGCAGCCAATGTCGGAGCCACGGAAATCTGTTTTTGGGTTTGGGGTTTCATACTAGTTTAGGGTTTGGGGTTTCAGGGGCTTCATAGGTTTTCTATCGTTGTTATACACTTTCCACTTGTAGGGTTTCCCATCTAACCTTATAAACCCTAAACCCTAAAACCTAAACCCTAAACAATCATAATATGGGGTTTCGCACGGTCTTATGCAGATCGACATGGCTTGTGTTTTTGGACGTTCAGGTACAACGGTTGATGATATGACTCCTGCATTACCCATAGTAAGGAATATGCCATAATTCCCATAGTTTAGGGTCCTTAAGGTAATGCAGGATTTATATCATCCACCGAAGTAGGTATCTGTGGCACCGAGCAGAGTCTGGGCCCCTCAGAATGCTAGGCATGAGGGTTCTGCAAGTTTTTAGGGCCCTAAGCCCTAAAGCCCTAAAGCCCTAAAGCCCTAAAACCCTAAGCCCTAAAACCCTAAACCCTAAACCCTATTCTTTAAGAGCCTAAGCCATGTTCTTTAAGAGCCCTAAGCCATGTTCTTTAAGAGCCTTAAACCATGAACCTTAAACCCATCACCTAAATCCTAGCTGCTTTCGTGGAAGTTTCGCAGGTGAATAATTGGGTGGTTGTCAAAATTATTGTCCCCTTTTTGGGTACCCTAAATATTCGGTGCCGTATTATAATAAGGACCCAAAAAGGGACCCTATTTTTGACAACCACCCAATTAGATTCTGGAGCCGTGCGGCTGCTTTTTCTTGGTCGCAAGGCCGAGCTGACTCCTCATGCTCTTTGACGTGTTCATGAACGAGCTTTTGGAACCCACTTGCACACTTAGTTTCCAAATCCAAGCCAAACCGTATCTAAACAATAAGCCCCCTAAGCTCTCAACCCTTAAACCCTCTCATCTCAGGTGATCCCAGGAGAGCTGTTGGAAGCGCTCCAGCTGCTCATTCTTACACTGGACTTCCAGGTGCAAAGAGCTTTAGGGTTTAGGGTTTGGGGTGACTCTAAGCCCCCTACTTAGAGGTTCAAGTAAGTAGGGTTATAGGTACCTTAGTTAGGGTCGTTATACGTAGATATTACTCCAGATACCTTAAGTAGATACCTGCTTGCTAAGTCCCCTGAACCTCCAACTATCCTTAGATTTCGTCGCTTTCTTCCTATGGGAGGCTAAGGAAGTAAGCCTTAGAACTCTTTCCCTAAGACTTCGTCTAGAATGGACCAAACAGCCTTCTGTCGTAAGGTCTTTGAGCCCAACAGCCTGCAGGCTGGATGTAAATTTGAAACCCTGAACCCGAAACCGACACCGACACACCTAAAACCCTTAAGCCTGGACCCTAATAAAGCTCTAAAAAGCATGATCGCCCCCCCCCCCCTGCGCAACAGAAGCATTCGTAGCCCTGCGCCGTTTGCCTCCTCCTTGTATTCCCTGAAGATTTTCGCGACATTCTGTCCGCAGTACCATAGTCTAATTATTCAGAATTCAGGCCGTCATCATCATGAAGATTTGTCGGTACATTCTATCCGCAGTACCATAGTCTAATTATTCAGGCCCTTATCATCAAGCTTTATAGAACCCGACCCAAGCCCGGTGCAGCAATAACCTAAACCCGCAGCTCCAAACCCAAAGCCCTAAACCCCTAAGCCATCCGAAAAACCCGAAGCCCAGGGCAGAACACCACAAAAATGTTGCGCTGGGCTTCCTGCCCTAATCCCCTAATCCCTAAACCCCTAAACCCCTAAACCCTAAACCCCCCCCCCCCCCCCAAAAAAAAGAAACCTAAACCCTACACCCCGAACCCTGCCGGGCTTCCCCGCAGCTATTTTTGAAAGTCTGCCGCTCGTGACTGATTGGAGCCTTCGAGACGATGTTGCGCGTAGGCCGCACCCGGACCGCACGACTATAGGGGCTCAGGGTTCCTTTTAAGGGATCTATGAGGTTTAGGGTTTATTAGGGGTCTTAATAGTAATCCTAGGGGCTCAGGGCTCCTTTTGGGTAGTTGTCAAAATTACGGTCCTTTTTTGGATCACCTAAATAATAGGTGCCTTATTACAATAAGGAGTTAAATAGGGACCATAATTTTGACAACCACGCTTTTAAAGGGTTCCTTGAAAGGAATCTATGAGGTTTAGGGTTTATCAGGGCTACTACAAGGGCTGTTATAAGGATTTACTATAGGGGCCTTGATAGTAATCCTAGGATTCCGTTTGAAGGGTTCCTTCAAGGGGTCTATAAGAGATCTACAATAGGGTTCTACATTAGATTAAGTCCCTTAACAAGAACCCAGTTTAGGGTTTAGGGTCGAAAGGTCTAGGGCTCAGTGCTTTGAAGTCCTTTGGTCAGACAAAGGCGGTGGTTTTCAGGATAAAGGGCTCCTGCAAGGGTTCGTTTGGGGCTTCCTTTAAGGGCTCCGTGAAAGGGAACCCTACTACCTGTTATATAATCCCATAGTACCCTTAAGGGGAATCCTGTTATGAAACTTTGTGGTATCTTTGAAGGTTCTGCAAGGTTTACGTAGGGGTTTAGTGCTGTGCTCTGGGGTTTGAGGCTTTCATCTAGGGCTTAGGGCCTGCACCAGTTGAATTCTAAACTCCTTGCGGCCTACTCCCTAAACCCGGAGCCCGATACCGCATACGCGAACCCCCAAAACCCCTTAGCCCTGCATTTCCTCACCGAAGAATAAGTATAGTCTACAAAACCACGGAACCCTCGTCTAAGTATCAAGGCACCTATGTTCCCCTAAACCCGAAACCCTTAACCCCTAAACCAAACCCGAAACCCTAACCCCTATACCCTAATGTTCAACTACCCTGGTTCTAGAACTCACTGAGGCATCAACTGCAGACCCTAAACCTCTAAACCCTACTCCTTGAACCCAAGTCCCTACCTGGACCCTAAGGAACCTGCCTTTTCAGGGTTCCCTAATATGATTTCTTTATATAAGTCCCTAAAAAGGGTAGGTTACTTGGGGTTAATGCAAACTCTAAACCCTAATCCCTACTTAAAGGATCATGGGACTTAGTAACTAGGGTTATTATTGGGGTAACTATACTTATAATTACTTATAACCATAATTGAGGGACTTATAACTATAGTTACTAAGTCCCATGATCCTCCAAGTATATTCTAGTACCCTTATAGTATCCCTTATAGTAACCCCTTTAAAGGAACCCTGGGAACCCTCAAGTAGACCCTGGATCCTGAACCCCGAACCCCCAGAAGTCCCTGAGGCAGCTTGGCGTTCCTCTGATTGACTAACCATTGACTAGGATACCCTAGGGTAATCAATTAAGGTACCTATAACCCCACGTACTAAGTCACCTGAACCTCCAAGTAGTACTACTCAGGGTACCCTTGCTGTCCGCGACTTCCGTTTCCTAGGATACCCAGTAACCCAAGAATAAAAAGGCCTCTCTTTTTGGCACTGGGTAACTTTATAAGGAACCTAGGACTACAAAAAGGGAATAAGGGTACTACTGGGCATCCTAGTTGATATCGGAGGAGCTAAGGAGCCAGGGATGATGATAATCCCTAGTAAGTAAGGAGCTAGAGAGCCAAGGGAACCCCAAAACCACTGCTTTGTTGACCCTTAGGACTTTAACTTTCGGGGTTTCCATATGAACTGCAGCAAGTAGGTTAAGCTTAACTTTTAGCTTGAACTTTCTGGGTTTGCATATGAGCTGAAACCAGTAGGTTAAGCTTAAACTTTTAGGTGTGCCTCAAGACTTGCTGGAGGTTGTTCAGCTTAGATTGTCTGAACCGAGACTAAGCCTGATCCTCCGGACACACAATGGGTCCCTTAGATAGTGAACGGGGGAACTTTAAACTTTTTGGCATTATATATTAGCTCTATCTTAGAAAGTTTGAACTGTTTTGGGCCCGGTTGTTGAAGAAGAGAGGTCCGGTGTGGCGAAAAACTCACGGCTTTGCCTGAACTACGGCCTGAACTTTGATCTCGAGGCAGCCAAAGCCCAGCAGGCTGTCGAGACTGATGACCGCGTGAAGAGGTTTCGAGACCCTAAACCCTAAACCCTAAACCGTGGTGCATTGGATGCTGTTTTGGCCAAGGGCGCCCAGGCGTCGCAAGGACTGACAACCAAGGTGAGTGAGGCAGTGCTTGTGCCAGCCAAGCCAGCTGCCACCCTGGCGCCTCTCCCAGCACCTAGCCTAAAGCCTCCTACGCCGCCGACACCGACGCCACCTGCTGCTACCCGCCCTAAACCCTAAACCCTAAACCCCAAACCCTAAACCCCAAACCCTACTTGGAGGCTCATGGGACTTAGTAAGTAAGGTTATAAGTAGGTTATACTTAGGATAACCCCACTTAGGGGACTTATAACCCCACTTATAACCTACTTACTAAGTCCCATGATCCTCCAAGTAAACCCTAAACCCTCAACCCCATAGATCCCTTTAAGGAACCCTATAGATCCCTTTAAGGAGCCCTTTAAGAACCCCAAATCCTAAGCCGAGGCATCGTCAGCCACATCAATGCGGGACTCTCTCCCCAACCGACGTCCAGCGACTCACCAGTCGTGGCGGATCTGAAGGCGCAGTTCAATGCATGGTAGGCTACTATTTGCTTAAGAACCCCCCCAAAAAATGTATTCCTTATAGGGATAATACAGGGATTATCATTTTTTTTAATTTTTTTGGGGGGTTCTTAAGCAAATAGTAGTAGGGGTTTTAGGGTTTAGGGCTTGGGGCTAGGGTTTAGGGGTTTAGGGGTTTGGGGTTTCGGGGTTTCGTTTTTAGGGTTTAAGTTTAGGGTGTGGAGGTTTTGGGGTTGGGTGTTTGGGTTCAATGTTGGAGTCTCTGGGGGTAGACTAGGTAGGGCTTTGGGACATTTGTTATTGCTCTTATTGCGCTTAAGAGGATCTTACTTTCTAATATTTTCTCAAAGGCTTGAAACGCACCTCCTACGATTGATGATATAAACCCTGCATTTCCCATAATAAAGAATTTGCCATCATTCGCGAAGTTTAGGGTCCTTAAGGTAATGCGGGATTTATACCATCAACCGGAGTAGAGGCATGTTCTAAATCGGGAAGCTTTCGGGTGCTCTGCATTCAGGGCTAAGTGTGTTTGGTTTGGGGTTTCATTAGGGCTTAGGAGTTTCAAAGGTTTAGGGGTTACCCTAAACCGGAAACCACCTAAACCCCTACCGTTTAGGGATTTACGGGTTACCCTAAACCCTAAACCCCCAAAACCCCCTCAAGTTTAGGGGTTAAGGGGTTACCCTAAACCTTACAAACCCCTAAACCCCCCTAAAGTTTTAGGGTTTAGGGGTTTTTAAACCCTATAAACCCCTCAAAAACCCCTAAAGTTTAGGGGTTTAGGGGTTCAGTGTTTTTTGGTAGAACTTGTGGCTCGAGGTTCGCTGTGAGCGGCAGCATTTTGACCCGGGTGAGTAAAGAAGCCTGCTGTTCCCTAGAGCTCCGTCAGTTTGAGTACTTGGAGGCTCATGGGACCTAGTAACTTTATAGGGTTCCTTAAAGGGCTCCTTTAAAGAGATCTATAGGGGTTCTATAAGAGGGGTTTTAGGGTCTACTTACAGGATCATGGGACTTAGTAAGTAACCTTATAAGTAGGTTATACTTAATATACTTGGAGGCTCATGAGACTTAGTAAGTAAGGTTATAAGTAGGTTATACTTAGGATAACCCCACTTAGGGGACTTATAATCACACTTATAACCTACTTACTAAGTCCCATGATCCTCCAAGTATGATCTATTCCTACGCAGTTTTAAGGAGACCCCTTAAGTGGGACCCTTCTTAACCCTACTTCTGGCTCTCTCAAAAGGGACCTTATTCAGAGGGTCTATATCCAAACGGGTCCGAAAAATCATCCTAGAAGCCATAAACTTGACCTAGACATGTTGAAGGGCCCGTAACACAAAAACCGCAAGGAAATTTCAAGAGCTGTGGCTTGAGGTTTCAACGGGTTCCTGCTATAAGGGTTAGTATAGGGGCCTGTATAACTGATCAGGAACGCTATGGAATAGTATTACCACTTATTCAGTCCCCTCTATTACAGCCCCAGTTTGGAAGGAAGACAAGCTGTCTGATCGACTCAACCGACGGCGATAAGGGCGCAGGGCTTGGTTTAGGGTTTAGGATGTAAGGTTTAGGGTCTAGGGTTTAGGCTTCGGAGAGTTTTATCAAGGGCTTACGGATCATGGAGATGTAGACGACTATTCAACAGAAGCTGCAGAACCGCGGAAGTTCTTAAGACATAACACGGTTTAGTGTTTAGTCAAGACGCCCTGGGTTGTAAGAAAAGAGGGGCCCCAAAATGTTATTCATGCTTAAGGACCCAGGAGCAAAGTACCACAGAGGCTGAGGAACCTCATTTAAGAATGTATATATGAATAATGCCTCGACACTGACACCCCAACCTGCGCGGGGAGGCCAAGATTGCCAAGCTGGCGAAGGAGAAGACCGCGTTGAAAGCAGACTTGCTGAAGAACCACGGCGACTCAGCATTGAAAAGCTTCAACCCATAAGCCTTAAACCCCTAAACCCCCCAAGCCCCAAAACCTAAGCCCAGCCCCAACGCCCCCCCACCCTCATGGTCGGGCGAGTTCTTCAATCCGAGTCCCAACCCTACGGTTCCAATCTGAGACTAGATTTAGGATTTAGGGTTTAGGGTTTAGGGTTTAGGGTTTAGATGTCTATAGAAGCCCGAACAAATAGGGTTTAGGGTTTAGGGTTTAGGGTTTAGGGTTGCACCAAGTTATCCACTTACCCCGCAACCTCCTTCAAATTTTGCGCATGCTCGTAGACTTTATTAAAGCCCCTATCCGGCCAGCCCACGGCTTGGAGTGACAAACTTCAAGATGTAGTGACCTGCTATAGGTCTAAGCCATTTACAGGTGGGTAGTTTTAAGGTGGGTAGTCTCCCATAAGCCTTCCATACCACTCCTATAAGGTAAAGGGGTCTTATGGGAGTACTATGGAAGAGGAACTACCCACCTGTAATGGGCTTCTAATAGGGGTCTAAATCATTACCTATACCAATGTTGGGGGTTCCTTGACATAACTCCAGTATAATGTACCCCCCCCCAAACCCTGTTCTTATGATTAAGACCCCTACAATAGTGTTTGGGGCTAGGGTTTAGGGTTGAAGGTCTAGGTAGGTGTTAAGGTTTCCCACAACCGAGCTGATATATATATATATATATATATATATAAACCCTCGTTCTTCAATGGCTGACTTGTCTATAGGAAAACGGTGGGGCTTCAGGAGCGTGGGCATTTCACCCAACCTAGGATGCCCAGTAGTACCCTTATTCCCTTTGTGTAGTCCTAGGTTCCTTATAAAGTTACCCAATACCAAAAAGAGAGGCCGCCTTTTTATTCTTAGGTTACTGGGTAACCTAGCAACATGACAGGTAACCAGCCAAACGCCAGAAAACATACAAACCGGCCCAAGGCACACACACACACAAAATCATCCGAACCCCCTCGAAACCCACCCGCCGTTCAACAACCCTTTCCACCCACCCTGATATACCCTAAACCCGATATAAACCCTAAAAAGATATACCCTAAACCCTAAACGATATACCCTGAACCCTAAAAAGATATACCCTAAACCCTAAACGATATACCCTGAACCCTAAAAAGATATACCCTAAACCCTAAACGATATACCCTGAACCCTAAAAAGATATACCCTAAACCCTAAACGATATACCCTGAACCCTAAAAAGATATACCCTAAACCCTAAACGATATACCCTGAACCCTAAAAAGATATACCCTAAACCCTAAACGATATACCCTGAACCCTAAAAAGATATACCCTAAACCCTATACGATATACCCTGAACCCTAAAACGATATACCCTAAAATCTATACGATATACCCTAAACTCTAAGCCGCCCCTTAACCGAAGCCCAAGGCGACCGGAAGATTCAGGACCTCACAGTCGAGACCCGCGGCCGACCTTAGGGGTGCTTGGAGGGGCGGGGGACTTAGGGGCCCTAGGGTTCCCTTTAAAGGGCTCCTTTTAAAGGGGTCTATAGGTTATTTTAAGGACTTATAAGTACCATAGCCCCAATTAGGGTCCTTTTTAGGGTACTTATAAGTCTACTTACTACCTACTTATTAAGTCCCCCGAGGGGGGTGGGGAAGGTAAGGAGTTACTTGCCTTCGTTTAGTAGGGAATGGGAGAATGGTAGTAATTGTAGTTATAAGAGGTTAGGGGTTTAGGGGTGGGGGTTTGGGGTTTGGGGTTTGGGGTTTAGGGTGGGGGGTTAGGGGGGTTTGGGGGTTTAGGGGTTTAGGGTTTAGGGTTGAGGGGTTTAGGGTTTGGGGGTTTTAGCGGTTTAGGTGTTTGAGGTTTAGGGGTTTAGGGCTTTGGGGTTTTGGGGGGCTATTACTACGCCACGCCACATAGTTCCCGCCACCTACGACCCCAATGAAGGCCCTTATACCACTGCTGCTGGGCCTCTTGACCCTTGATGTACTTTCAATTGCCAAGCCCTGTGATCTTGGAGTGCCCGGGAGCTTTGTCAATGCACTACTTGGAGGGTCGGGGGACTTAGTAAGTAGGTAGTAAGTAGACTTATAAGTACCCTAAAAGGGACCCTACTTGGGATTATGGTACTTATAAGTCTATACAATAACCAGTTACTAAGTCCCCCGACCCTCCAAGTAAGTCTTTTGATCCTCCAAACCCTAAACCCTAAACCCTAAACCCTAAACCCTGAACCTCGGAGCCCCAAACCCCAGACCTCTATAAATCCCTGAAGGGGACCCAGTAAACGAAGCCTTAAAGGCGGAACCCTTAAAGGAACCCTCAAAGCAACCCATTGAAGGATACTCCTTAAAAGACCCAGTGCTACTTGGAGGATCATGGGACTAAGTAGAGTTATAAGTACCGTAATTGGGGCCACAAGTGATTATCACTGTAGTTGCCTTACTTATGAGGCCAATTATTAAGTCCCCTGATCCTTCAAGGAAGTCTGCTGAACTTCCAAGGATGGCCATCAACGGCGCGCGGGCTGTCAAGTGCATGGTCACGGAGCGCCGGGGGGTTTGGTTGAGGGTTTAGAGTTTAGGGTGTAGGATGTAGGATTTCGGGTGTAGGGTGTAGGGTTAGGGTGTACGGTGTAGGGTTAGGGTGTAAGATTTAGTGTTTAGGGTTTAGGGTCTAGGTTTTAGGGTGTAGGGCGGAATCCTGGGCCTAGGCTTTTGGGGCGCGGTATTCTGTGGCAGGATTCGGGTGTTTAGGGTTTAGAGTGTTCAGAGTCTACTTGAAGTTCTTCTGGTTGACTCTTAGTGAACCCCGAAATCGGTAACCATAGACTTCCATCCCAAATCCCTTCTACTTGCAGCCTTTGCAAAGCCCTACTGGCCTGGCATAAAGCCAGGAGGAGGATCGTAACAACGGCAACCCTAAACCCTAAACCCCAAAACCCTAAACCCCCAAACCCTAAACCTTAAACCCTAAACCCTAAGCCCCTAAACCCTAAACCCGAAAAAGCTGAAAAAGGGACCCTGGCTCAATCATAAAGACCTCCTGGCAAATCACTGGAGCTCCAGTTCTTATTGGCTGTAAACTCAACTTTTCAATTTTTGGGGTTCTTATAAGGTAGTCGGTTCTGAAAGTTTCAACTTTTATTTCCCCAGACCGTAAACCCTAAAAGCCACAAAAGCCCTGATTGCCATAATCCTAAAAGCCCTAAGCTTAAGAAGACCCCAGCTTCGAAAGGAGACCTCCGACCTGGACGCCAACACCGGGATCAGCTACCGGCACCTTTCCCTGTACGATGTGAACAAGGACTTCAGGGTTTAGGGGCTCAGGGGTTTAGGAGTTTAGGAGTTCAGGGTTCAGGGGCTGAGGGGTTTAGGAATTTCGGGTTTAGGGTTCAGGCGCTGAGGTTTATTCAGGGTTTCGGGTTTGGGAGTTTAGGGCTTAGGGTTTAGTGTTTCGGGCTTAGGAGGTTAGGTTTAGGGTTAGGGGCGAGAGTTTAGGGTCTTGGACCCCAAATCCCTGTAGTTCAGGGGATCCTTCGGACGATTTGCCCTAAACCCTAAACTCTAAGCTCTGAGCCCTAGACCCTAAACCCTATGCGTACTCACAGCACTTTGTAGGTTCTGGGAAGCTTGCTTGGCGACTGTCTGGGACTTCGGGGATTTAGTGGCTTAGGAATGTTTCTGGGGTTTGGAGTTTAGGCGTTTTGGACATATAGGACTTAAGGTAGGAAGTTCGTAAACCTCAGGAATGGTTCTGGGGTTTGGAGTTTAGGCTTTTTGGACATATAGGACTTAAGGTAGGAGTTCGTAAACCTCAGGAATGGTTCTGGGGTTTGGAGTTTAGGCGTTTTGGACATATAGCACTTTGGTAGGGGTTCATAAAGATTGAACCTAGGCATTCATGTTGCCTCGCAGGGTGGGGCTTTACGGGGTTCTGCATTTCGATCGAGTCTTTTTGGGATGTTCATAATTTTTTTCTAGGATTTCCGGCTCAAGGTCGGTGTCGGGTTGAGGATTTAGGGTTAGGGTGTAGGGTTTAGGGTTTAGGGAGGTTTTGAAGTTCGGGTGTTTGGGCTTTTTTGCAGGTTTCGTACGGTACTGTAGTTTTTGGACCTCAAAATTATTCCAACGATCAGGGGGCTTAGTAAGCAGGGTAATAAATACCAGCAATATTGGCTATGAGTAGATAAACTACAATTACCTTAATTATAACCTTACTTACTCAGGCCCCGGAACCTCCAAGTAGAATTCCTGTCATATCATAATCCTTCCTCAGAGAGTAGCCTGTGAATCAGGTGTCGACGTTACCCAGGCCCAATTCCAACATCTTGCCCTTCGGCTGTGACGCTCAGCCTATACCCTAAACCCTACACCCTAGCTCTAAGAGTGATAAACCCAGACCATACAGACCGGACCCACAGACCCCACATTCCCAACCCTTAAAAATACACTCCCAAGCACCCGAGCCCTCAACTTAAGCCTTAAACCCTAAAGCCCTAACGCCCAGAAGCCCTAGACACTCAAGCATAAATCACCTAAACCCAAACTCTAAACTCTGAACCCCAAACGTCAAAACCCAGCAGCCTATTTCCTAAAACCCTAAACCCAAAATCCTGAACGCTAAATCCTAAAGCCCACTACATTACACCACAAACTAAACCCTCCAAGCAACCTGGTTTCTACTAGCGGGAGCACATGCTGACACAAGCGCGCGATAAGTGGGCGCGCCCCCCCCCCCCCTTCTTTAACCCGAAGCCCCAAACCTTAACAAAGGGGGTGTGTGGCATGGCAGAGGAGCTACCGAAGGCCCCAGGTGGCAAGTGCGCCCTTCCCGAGGCTTCAGTTTTAGTTCAGGGTTTTTTGGAGGGTTTAGGGCTTCGGGTTTAGGTTTTTGGAGGGTTTTGGGCTTAGGGCCTAGGGTTTGGTTGGGTTTAGTGACTTTGCTTCGGAGAGGTGAGTTTTAGAGTTTTAAGTGGGTCTTATGACGGTTCCTGTAGTAAGGGTTCCTTCATGCATGCAGAAAGTTTTTGTGTGGTTTGCAGGGTGTCCGTGAGGGCGTAGTAGGGAGAGGGCGAGTAAAGAAGATCCCTAAACCCTAAACCCTACGCCCCTAAACCCTAAGCCATAAACCCAAAACCCTAACCCCTAAACCCTTAAACCCCTAAACCCCGAAGCCCTGCCCTTTCCCCCCAAAATTCCTAAACGTTGTGTTCAGTTTTTGCATTTTTGTGCTCTCCACGCTATAGGAAGTGCCGGAGATGACAGAGGTAATGCTGATACGGTCTCCAGCGGCCGGAAGCAGAAGCCGCGGCACACGAACAGCACCACCCACGTAAAGCTCCCAAGAGAGTGGACAGCCAGGACCAGCGGCTGCTGTGCTTATAGCTCTCTGCGACCATGTCCTCCCGCAGGAAGCCAGGTCCTAAGAAGATCTCTTTGCTTCGCCCTTCAGCCTCGGGAGGCAGCAGTGTGCAGTTGCAGAAGTGCTTTTCTGATGTTACGTATATTCGTCCACTGGATCATGCGTAACAGCCAGCAGTAGCTCATTGAGGACCTGCTGTTCATGGTTCGACAGCCGGTTTGCTTGTCTAAAACTCGAATCTCTATTCCCATGCGTCGCAAGGAAGGTGCATTCCTTGCAAAGCAGACGGATTAGATCTTGTCCTTGCTACAGGAAGGGTTTCTGCGAGACTTGTCAAGGCAAGAAGCGGTTTCGGGAAACCTGCCTCGTCGACTCCCTGCGAGCTGGGCTTGCAGGTTCCCTGTTGTGGAGACGGTCCGTTTTGGGCGCTGAATGACGGCAAAAAATGTTGAATCCACTCGGGCACTTTGGCAAACTCGTTTCAATGGCTGCATGTGATGGAAAAAGTTTTCCATGACATCAAGGTACGACATCAAGGAAGTCAGCAAGGTCAGTCAACCAGGAACGTTTCTCCTGTACGACCGCAAGAACACGCACTTTACTGGTCTACGCGGCGATGGTTGTTGTTTGCTGAGCAGGACACATCGACCACTAGACGGCCTCGCGCTTGATTTGGCTGGAGCAACTGCCAATTGTGAGTACGTGCAAAGTGCAGAGCGCTTCTTAAGATACAAGTCAGATGCGAGTCTGGCAACTAAAACAAAATAAAAAGGCCACCTCCTATGCAGAGAATTTTTGACACTGGCTTTGGAGTTGCCGATCAGATGATGGACCCTTCAGGAAACAATGCCCCTGCAAGAGAGCAAATTTGAGGCTTCTGGGATAGAGATTGGCTAGCCGATCAGTAGCCTTAGATGCTGAAGGAATTAAGGAGCTGGAGCATGAACACCCCTGCGCATACTGGAGATTTTTCTTTCCAAGTTTGTCGGTTGATCACCTGGGTGTGCGTCTGATCATGAACGTTTCGCACCAATTTCAAGTGTAAATAAATGGTTTCCGTGGCTTCTCACATGGCCCCGGTCCGTTTGACGTAATTGAGAGCAGTGAGGGAACATGCCTCGTTTAGAGTACCTTCTCCCTACTTGTGCCAGCGCTGGTTTCTTTGTTGCTCATTTCGATTGTGACTTGCCAGTCTTTGTTCGGCATGCTTGGTTTAGGTTTTGTCTTCACTATTACGCTGCGCCGGATGTGCGAGATGCGCCGCATGTGCAAACCCGCGCTTGGCTGGAGGCTCGCAAGTGACACGAGGACTGAGTGATACAGTGTCTGATGGTGGCTGTGTGATGAACAGGAAACGTCCGGGGCTCCATCGGCCAAGCAAAATGATGCTGCAACGGCTGTTTATGGCTTGGTCATCTCTCCTCCGGCAGCCCAATGTGCAAACCGCACCATTGGCGAAAAAGCACTTGCAGAGCAGCGTGCGGG
Source organism: Symbiodinium sp. CCMP2592 (assembly GCA_905221615.1). Lineage (NCBI taxonomy): Eukaryota > Dinophyceae > Suessiales > Symbiodiniaceae > Symbiodinium > Symbiodinium sp. CCMP2592. The sequence goes on from CAJNDT010005930.1 coordinate 68,789, forward strand.
GTCAAGCCATTTGGAGTTGTAGAGTTTCTTGTCGTTTTGTGCATCAGGTGTTCATCCATGCTATTGCCAATGCTGACGATCGATATGTTGTCTATGGGCACGAATGCATGGCTACAACTCCTCGAATGGTGCATTTTCCGCATCCTGCTTGCTTCGTATGCCATACGTTTGTTGTTGCTTTTTCCAGGTGTGCTTTAGCACAGAACCTGCATTGGCACGAATGATTCATTGATAAGAAGCAGCGCTGCTTCCTAAAGTAGCATAATACTGCTGCGGCAGCTTGAGCGGCCTGAAGTTGGCCTGCCATAATGCGCGGCGCTGCACAGATCAATGCGTGTTCCAGCGCAGGCATGCCCTGCTTGTCTAGTGTGCATTGTAGATCCATTTATAGAACCCTTGAAGGAACCCTATTCTCACTAGACGCTATTATGGAGGACCCGGGAGTCGGGCCAAGACGCCTAAACTCCCAGCCTCTGAGGGTCCTTTTAAGAGTACCTTGCAGGGTGCTGTAGGTATTCTATAACGGTACGACAGGTCTTCGGCTTAAGGGATTTAGCGGTCTCGGCGCTTAGGGTTTAGGGTTTCAGGCTTTGGGGGATTAGGGTGTGCCCGTCGATTCCCAAGCATTCCCGAGCACAGACGCACCTCAACAAACACGTTCAGCTCAAACCCTGAAGAAGACACTAAACCGTCTCCACGGCGTCTCCACGGCGTCTCCACGGCGTCTCCACGGGCCCCATGAAGCCTAAGCCCGAAGACTAAACCCGAAACCCCAAACAACCCGTTCGGACGGAAAGCTGCCCTTAAAAAACAAACAACCCCCTAAACCCTGAACCATAAACTTAAACCCCAAAGCCTAAACGCTAAACCAAACCGTACCACGGCCCCCTTATAACGAGGGTGCCTTCTGGCTTCTGCTGACTGGGGAAGTCCCCACCGAGCTGGAAGTGAAGGCCTGACTTGCGAGTGATTTCTATAGGGTTTAGGGATTTTTACCGAATAGTTTGGGGGTTTAGGTTTATGGAGTTTAGGGTGTAGCGAATACGTTTGGGGGTTTAGGGTTGAGGGTTAGGACGTAGGTTTTTGAGAGTTCCAGTTCTGATTCATGAACCTAAACCCCGAAATCTTAAATCTTCAAACATGGACTCCAATATAGCTGCTGGAACTATATAGGAGTGTTTTTGAAGGTTCCTGAGTTCAACATTTACGGATCCAGATTTAGGATCCAGGTTTAGGAGCCAGGTTGTCTGGGTTTAGGGTGTATCATTGCGTTTTGATACACACCCAAAACTTTGTTCTCATGATGCAGGCTTTTACATTACACCCTAAGCCGCGAGCCCCACCGCTCAAACTCCACCCTAAACCCAAAGCCGTTGAGCCTGAACCCTAAATCCTTGACTGTAAACCTTTAGCCCTAATCGCCCCGAAACCTACACCCGCGGTTTCTGCAAGTCTGAAGGGCCTAAAGCTACGGTTTCTGTTTTAAGGTTTGGGAAGTAGGGTTTAGGGTTTAAGACTAACCCGAAGCCTCTGAAGGACGTTGGTTGAGGGTGTAAAACCCCGTATCAAAACCTGTCTGAAACCCTGTAAAGCCCTATGAAACCCCTGTAAAGTCGTCAGAAAGGGCCACATACAAAACTCTTCCAAAGCATTGTGAAACCCTAAGCTGAAGCAACAGCCTCTAAGCCCCACCCTTGAGCTAGGACCCCTGAAGTTCAGCCGCTTCAGACCTATTGGAGAGTCCCCCAGAGAAGGTTGTTACCAAGTTTTTGTTTTAGGGATTAGGGTTTAGGACTTTATAACGGTGTGGTACTGTTTCCAAGTGTGGTTTGCGGAGCCGTGCGAGCTGATGGGCCAGTCCTGTCAGCGAAGGCGAGGCGGACAAGTGATAACCACACACTGCTACACACCACCACCACCACCACCACCACCACCACCACCACCACCACCACGACAACAACAACAACTTCTACTACAACTACTACTGCGGCTACTACTACTACTACTACTACTACTACTACTACTACTACCACTACTACTGCTTCTGCTACTGCCTGCTGCCAGTGCTTGGCATTGTGGCAGCAGAGGGTGCGACCGCAGCAAAGCCGGCGAAGGCCGTCAACTCCAGGACTCATAGGAGGCCAAAAGGGGTTTTAGCCTGTGGGGGTTGGGTAGGGATTAGGGTTCCCATAATCATGTTCATCTAGGATGCCCAGTAGTACCCTTATTCCCTTTTTGTAGTCCTAGGTTCCTTATAAAGTTACCCAATACCAAAAAGAGAGGCCTTTTTATTCTTAGGTTACTGGGTAACCTAGTCATATTAAGGAATCCCTACCCCAAGAATCTTAAACCCCCCTTTTGGCCTCGGGCTCCTTTAAGGGATCCTATGAGGGATCCTGTAAGGGTTCTTTTAAGGGGCCCTATGAGGCTCTTTGCGGTTTTGGGGTTTAAGGGTTTAGGGTTTTAGGGTTGCGAATTTGGGGCTTAGGGTTTTTAGGGTTCAGGGTTTTAGGGTTTAGGCTTTGTAGGGGTGCGGTCAAGAAGGGGGACGCAGCGAGGGTGAAAAGCCTCCACGAAAGAGTCAACGCCCCACACCGGCAAGAGTGGTGAAGGTGGACAATTGGTCAAGGTTGTGGTGCCAGACCACCTTTTGGCCTAGTAGTCGAGTAGGCAACCTTTATTTTTTTCTGGGTAGTATACTCCCTATATAATCCCTATATAACCAAAAAGGTTAACCTTTAGTTCCCCATGATACCGACAAGTAGGTTAGCGTGTCGTTGAGTCGGTCACTTCCAGGAAGAGAGAAGGTCTTTGTTAATGCAGGTTTCGACTAGCAAGCCCCATTGTTTTGGCTCTTTGTTATCAGGATTGCACTTGCATCTCAGCCCTTCAAACCCCAAACCTGCTTGAGAGGAAGGGAATGTGTGGAATGTGTTGGTCAGGGGGTTCTGCTAGAAGCCGTGGTGTATCGGAGTCTCGCCGATTTTGCCACTCGTTGCATCCGAAACCCCTAAACCTTGACCCCAAACCCCAAACCTTAAACCCTAAACCCCGAAACCCTAAACCCCAAACCCTAAACCTGAAGCCCGTAAACCCTAAACCCCAAACCCCTAGACCCCAAACCCTAAACCCCACCCCCCGAACCCTAAACCCCTAGACCCCTAAACCCGAAACCCCAAACCCGATCCCTTCGTCAGGGCTTGACGGAAGAGTTGCACAAGCGCGCAACAATCCCACCGACTCTCGGCTAGTATTGCATCGAACCCCAAATCCTCACTCCTAAACCGGAGGGTGGGAGGGGGGTTGAGGTCTTCTCCGGTGTCTACTTTAGGGTTAGATCCGATTAAGCTTGCATGTTTAGAGTTTGCACTTGCCTTCGAATCCAAAGGTTCAGGGGAGTAGGGTTCTGCGGCTTCAGGGTTTGACATTCAGTGGTATGAAATGCAAGTGGCAGTAGGATTTAGGGCTATAGAGTATTTTAATGAATGGTACAATAGCAATGTCACCAAGCAGCACGTATTGCGGATGTTGAGCTTGGCAGCTTGTTGTGATTTGAAACACGATTCCCGTCTCTCCTGTGCGTTTGATTTGCCTTTGCTCCCCTCACCCTTGGCCCTAAGCCTTGTGTAAGCCTCAGGAATTGAGTGTCTCCAAATGGCCAAATTGTATACGTATCTTCCAAAAGCTCCGTGAAACCTTGAGCTGGCCCTAAACTACAAACCCTAAACCCAAAAACCGCCCAAGTCTTTGCTTTGCTTATTCTTGCCAGTGACTGGTGTAGGGTGGTTTAGAGTTTTTCAAAAGGAGGGGAAGAGCAAGTTTCAAAGCTGGGGTCGCAGAGTTATATCGCCCAGGTGTAAAGCCACTTTAATGCAACAAACTTCTTTGCTGCTGCTAGCACTACGATTACAACTGCCTTCAAACTGTTGTGGATTTACGGCCAAGCCCTGAAAAGGAATGTGATGGCAACGATTGACTCGCTGCCCATCGAGACGCACCCGATGACGCAGCTTTCCGTCAGCATGCTGGCGTTGCAGAAGGACCCCGGACCACGGGCTTGCAGGTGCTTGGGTCGGGGTTTAGGGAGGGTATGCAGGGCTGAAAGCCCTAGTATGGAGGCCTAAATGACTGGGTAGTCGAATGTTTCGGTAGGGGAGGGGGTAGAGTGAATATGGTGTGAGGACACCCAACGAATAGCATTTCTATTTATTCAGGCAGCTGTGGTGGTTTTCGGTCTTGGGTTACGGAGGGTGTGGAAAGGTCGAAGCCCCTCTCGAAGGTGTGCTCGGAAGTTCGAGTTACGTACAGTCGACTTTACAACCAAGGTTGTTTTCCCCAAACAGCGTGGTACACACTATGGGATTCTCGCATAAAGGCTCTAGGGTTAGTGTCCCCTGCACGCGCGCAGGCGCACCTGTGGCGGCGAAAGGCAACCAGCTTTCACCCACGTCCATTACGCACACAGTCGCGGTGCGGACGAGTCCTCCGCAACGTACAGATCATCGTAACATCCATCGCGCTGGCCTTTTTCTCGGGAGCGCCGAAATGCTGCCAGTATACGGGGGGTGTGCATGCGCACGCAGTGTGTGTGTGTGTGTGTGTGTGTGTGTGTGTGTCGGATGCTCGTGATGTACTCGCTGCAAGGTACTTCACTGTTCGGGGGTCTATGCAGGCACAGTTACACTGAGAAGAGATGTAATGTCTATATGCCTGTATGTATGTGTCTGTGCGTGTCTGTATGCATGTATGTACGAACACACATGTGTATATACCTATATATGTGCATATTCATGCACATACGTACATACATACATACATACATACATACATACATACATACATTCACACACACATATGGATATATGTATATATATATATATATGTATATATGTGTGTGTATATATATATATATATATATATATGCGCAGTACAGATCTATATATGTATATTATGTATACCTTTATGGATGCACACATGTACATATGCATGTATGTAACTAGAGGTGCCGGTTGGTATTGATATTTGTACATACATATATATGTACACATCCATGTGTATGTATTCGTATATGTATGCATGCATGCATACATATAGACATGTATACATATGCCTATATACCGGCCAAGTCAAGTTACCTAGCTCATAGTCATAGCAAGTGCGGGGGCGGGGGGCGGGGTACACCCCAAACCCTCAACCCTCAACCCTAAACCCGAAGCCCTTAACGCTAAACCCTAAACCCTAAACCCGAAGCCCTTAACGCTAAACCCTAAACCCTAAACCCGAAGCCCTTAACGCTAAACCCTAAACCAACCCCAACCCAACCATGAGCCCGAAGACGCCACACCTCGAGACCTTAGCTGGGTGTGGGGTTGAGGGTTTTGGGGTTTTGGTTTAGGGTTTAGGGTTTAGGGTTTAGGGTTTAGGGATCTAGGCTCCTGAGTAGTACTTCGCACCCTTTTGCCCTTTTTGTTTTGAGGTTACTTATTCATTCAAACATAATAGTACGAAAAAGGGTGCCCTTACTGTTAAGGGGCTACTGAGGAGTCCTAGTCACATAGAAGCCTAATAATAGTTCGCAGAAGTACAGTTTACATATATATATATATAGCAAGACCCCGTCCCAAAAAAATCGGCCACATATTATGATATGAAGATAGCAACTGAAGCCGCAGGACTCCAAGTTTATGCAGAAGTACAATGCTGGCATGAAGAAGGACGAGTACTGGCAGTACGCACTGGAGGACCACTCAAAGCTAAGTGTAGTACAGGGGTTTGAATAATTAGGTACAGCCTTCCTTACGTAACCTATTATAACTACAGTGTCATCTACCAGTTGGGCAGAGGGGTTTGGGAGGGTATAGGGCGCTGAGGCTATTTTTGGGTTTGGAGATCTGGCTGGGTATTTTACGGATAGAGGATTTGGGATTTGGGGGCTCGGGGTTTAGGCTGTCGATGCGCCCCTACTGGTCCCTGAAGCAAGTACAGGGATAGAACCCTAAACCCTAAACCCTAAACCCTAAACCCTGAACCCTAAACCCTAAACCCTAAACCCTAAAACACCTCAACACCCTGAGAACCCTACACTCCCAGGAACCTCCAGAAACCCTAAAAACCTTCAAATCCTGAGAGCCACCAAAACCCCTAAGAACCCCTTCATTGCAGGATTAAGATTCCACTCCTTTGCTTCTTCTCCTGCAGCTTCACTGCGTCTGACAGTGGGCGCTTATCTACTATTCCTTGGGGTTCCGGGATAGTTTAGGGTTGAGGGGGTTAGGGTTTCAGGGGTTTGGGGTTTAGGGTACCCCAAAACTCAATGAATAGAACTCTACCAGAACTGAAACCCAAATACCCCAAAACTATAGCCGTATTCCAAATTCTTCAGGCCCCTGTCTTAGGGGTTCATTCCCAAGGCCAAGAGGCCTATGATTGTTCCGGGAATAGTTGTGGCTTCAAGACATGTGGGACTTAGCCTTTAGGGTTTAGGGTTCCTTAAATGGTACTATATGGGTTCCTTTAAAAGGGTTTAGGGCTTAGGGTTTAAAGTTCGAAGGCTATGATGATTTGCAATTAACGGGGTCTTCGTCGACACTTTTGTAAGGGTTGGGTCTGCGGGTATCCCATGTTTCCTCCAATATGCCTTGCTTAGGCAAATGCGTATGATGTACTTGGTGAATTGGGATAGTCGGAAGCCGTGAACCCTACCTGGGTTCTGTGAACCCTTTCATAACACCTCAAACTTGCTTCCCTTAGAATTTCAGACCTAAACCCTGGACCCGAAACTACCTGTGGAATCTTTGTGGCAGGAGCCTTTGCAAAAACACGTATGGGGGCCTCAAAGGGCTACTGTCCCGTTTTTCAGGACGCCTTGGACCTGATCGCCAAGATCCCGATCGTGGCGGCGAAGATCTACCGCCGCACATTCAAGGCCAATCGGATTCAGATGGGGTACATTTTAGGGACCCAGAAAGCACACAGGCATAGGCATTTTATGAGGATATCCTTGCCTTATTGGGCTTCGTCATAAGGGAGTTTATATGGGATACCCCTATCCTTATTTTTGCTTATGTGCTTCTTTTGGGCCCTATGCAAGCGACTGCAGGGATGGGTTGAACGTAGGTGGAGTACCCAAAGCCCTGAACCCTGAACCCTAACGCCCTCCATGCCAAACCCCAGAAATCTAAACCCTAACAGTTTTAGGGTTTAGGTTTTGGGTTTAGCATGGAGGGGGTTTGAGTTGGGAGTTTTAGGCTAAAACTCCCAACTCCGACCGGGGCTTTAAGAGGCTTTTGCAATGCCAGGGGTGTTATCAGGGGGTTTAGGATTTGTGCTTTACGGTTTAGGATGTAGGGTTTAGGGTTTAGGGGGTTTTGTATGGTGTCAGGATTTTGTCAGGGCTTTTGTCAGGGGATTGCTGTGGTTTCAGGAAGGCTTTTGTGAGGGAGGATCCAAAGCTAAAGCCATAAACCATCAAACACGATGCTCTCAATTTGCTCTGCCGTAAAGAGGTCAAGCGAACTTGAAGAGAATAAACCCAGGTGCAGCCCTTGGAAACAGTACCTAAGTTTTTGATTCTGCAGGAGTTCAGTGCCCTAAACCCTAAACCCTTAACCCTAAACCCTAAACCCTCAACCCTCAACCCTAAACCCTAAACCCTCAACCCTAAACCCTCAACCTTCAACCCTAAGTTCATGAATCTGGAAGAGGTCAGGGCTTAGGGATTCAAGGCATAGGACGAGGAGTCCGCCTTGAGGATTCAAGGTTTGAGGTTTGAGACGGTTTAGGGTTTAGGGTTTAAGGTTTAGGGTGTAGGGTTTAGGGTTTAGGGTTTAAGGGGGTCCAGTACTAGGTTCCTCTGTAGTACCCTTCTGTGCCCTTTGTCTATTCAAACACAATGGCAGGAAAAGGGTACCCTTATTGTTAAGGAGTTACGGAGGATGCTAGACTCCTCCCGGACCCACTGCCCCAGCCACCCATCAACCCGCGCACCTACATGCACCACGAGCCCGTTCGCGACATCACACCGCCACTGGGGCAGTGAAAGTCAGTGAAGGCTGGGCCAACAGCCCGCTGCCAGTCGTCCTTCTGCCGCCATGCCGCCGAAACAGACCGCCGATGACGAGGCACTCGAGAACGACGCCACGCAACACGATGCCGCCTTGGCGGCTCAGCTGGAAATCTTCGAGCCAGAGCCCGTGGACCCAGTGGAGCTCGCATCCGGCTCCAGCGACGTTCCCGATCATGCTACCGGCACTGGACCCCAACGACGATGGAGCCGCGGAAGTCTGGGCGAACTTGCTCGACGACGAGGAGGAGACATGTTTTATCCTTCGTGCTGGTTTCGGGGAATTGGCTGATAATCCGATGTCAGCTGATATCCCTAAGAACCGATACAGGAAATTCAGCAGCACTAGCGCTCATCATGCAGAACGGGTGTCATCACACTGCCGAAACCCTGGCCCCAAAAGGTAGCTCAAAACCATTACCTGAAATCCCAACCCCTTATACAACAGTGGTCACAAAAAGTCCTACACTAGACCGTAAACCCTAAAAGCCTGAAACCCTGATAGAAACCCATGCAGAGCCCTTGTAAGAACCCACAGAACACCTCAAATCTTACACTCTAAGACCCTAGGAATTCTAAGCCTTAACCCTGAACCCCAAACCCCAAAGCCCAAACCCGAAGCCCTAAACCCAAACCCTCAACCCCAAACCCCCAAACCCTACCCCTAAACCCTAAACCCCAAACCCTAAACCTCAAACCCCAAACCCCAAAGTCCTAACCTTAAACCCTGAAGGTTGCTCTAAAGGAGCTCTAAGACTTGGCGTTCTTCTGGTCGGCTCTTAGGAATTTAGCTTTTTGGGTTTCTATATGAACTATAGTACGTAGGCTAAAAGTTTAACTTTTAGGAGGGGTTCAGAAGTCGGCCAAGTTGATGTTCCAACATTCTGGCTTCTACTGTATCTTAGTAGCTGAGTTTATAAACTTTAAACTTTTTGGGAGAATGAAACCCTCTTAAGACTGAAAGTTTAAGCCTTTTTTGGGCTAATGAACTCGGCAACTAGGGGTCTATAATTTAGGGGCCTTAATAATGCTCATCTTCGGGTGTTTGGGCATTCACTGCTCTTCTGGTTCGGGGGTTTAGTGTTGGCAGTTGACAGGGTATGAGGAACCCGGACACCCTGAACTTCACTGTCTCCGGCTGGGTTTGGAGTCTACCATTTTGGGTTTTTTAGGGTTTAGGGTTTTGGTTTAGGGTTTAGGGTTTTGGGTTTACGGTTTAGGGTTTAGGGTTTTGGTTTAGGGTTTAGGGTTTTGGTTTAGGGTTTAGGGTTTATGGTTTGGTAACACTATTCCGATGTAATGTACCCCTGAACCCCGTTCGAAGTATGAACCCTCACAGCAACCCTTATCGATTTTTTGACCATAAGTAACAGGATCTAAAAGGAACTCTACTCTAATAGTCCCCTGAACCCAAAACCCTAAACACTAACCCCTAAACTAAACTACTAAACCCTTAACTTACCTTTGGTTAGTAGGGAATGGAAGAATGGTAGTAATAGTAGTTATAATTGCGCTCCATTCCTCCATTCCCTACCAACCCAAGGTAAGTTAAGGCCCATAATGTTACACCGAGGACGGCGTCGTCCCGGAGTACAACCCCAAGTTGGACTGGGCCGTACCTGGGCCGCGCCATTACACGCTCTGGGGGATTTTCGTTGAGGAGTGTTGCTTTAAGGGTGTCGGTTCTTTTGCAGATGCGGGTTTAGGGTTTAGGGTTTAGGATTTAGGAATGAGGGGTCTCAAATCCAGTCTCAGCGCATGATCATAGAGGTCTGAAACAATGGTTATGCGCTGTTCCCAGCATTCCCCAATGTGCTCATAACATGGCGTCCCTGCAAGAAGTATAGTGCAGTATACCTTCAAAGCCTGGTCCAACTATTCCCTAAACCCTAAACCCCTCAACCCTAAACCCTAAACCCCAATAGATCCCTGTCAAGGAACCCTTTATACTATATGGGTGGTTGTCAAAATTATGGTCCCTTTCTGGGTACCCTATATATTAGGTGCCGTATTATAATAAGGACCCCAAAAGGAACTCTAATTTTGACAACCACCCATATAGATCCCTTACAGGAAGCCTAAACACCAAACCCTCTTCACCCTAATCCCAAACCTTAGAGCTTAGGTTCCTGGCTCCTTAAAGAGTTCCTTCCAGGGTCCTCTCAAGGGTTGTATAAGGGATCTATGGGGGTTTAGGATCTATTAGGTTCCTGAGTAGTACCCTTTTGGACTCTTTATTTTTGGGTTCCTTTATTACAACACAATAGTAGGAAAAAGGGCGCCCTTTTTATTAGCGGGCTATCCGGAACGTGAAAGCCACAGTTATCTATGGTTTGAGATTGAAGTTTTGGAGTTTGGGGTTCTAGGGTTTCCGAGTTTAGGGTTCAGGGGCTTAGGGGTTTAGGGTTTAGCTTTTCGGGATTGGCACTTAGAGTTCAGGTACGCTTTTGAAGTACCGGAGATTGCCATTGGATTTCATTTTAGTGCCTTAATAATCTGAGTACGGTTTCGTTGTTGTAGATACCATAGCATAGTTCTACAAAGGAGACCCTTGCACAACTGGGTCACACAGGAGTACCTTTAATTATGCCTTGGTCTTTGTGGGGTTTAGGGTATGGGATGTTAGGGTTTAGGGTATAGGATGTTCGGGTTTGGGGTAGGCGGCGGTTCTTTGCTCTACGGGGTTGCAGATTCCAAGACCCGCAACCCTAAGCCCGGAGCCTTGGAGAAACTTGAGCAGAAAAGGACAGCCAGGTAGGGCTTTGGGACATTTTATATTTGACCTTATTGGGCTTAAGAGGATCTTATTTACTAATATTTTTCAAAAGCTTTAAAAGCCCCACCTAGACAGTAGTCTACTGTCGATAGCCTTTTCGGGTTCCATGGCAGCTTTAAAGACCTAGTGACCTAGTAGTAGAGTAGGTAACCTTTAACCTTTCTGGGTAGTCCCTATATAATCCCTATTTAGCAGGGTTAACCTTTAGTTCCCCATGATACCGACAAGTAGGTTAGCGTGTCGTTGAACCCCGAAACCCTAAACCCCAAACCCTAAACCTGAAGCCCGTAAACCCTAAACCCTAAACCCCAAACCCCTAAACCCCAAACCCTAAACCCCTAGACCCTAAACCCTAAACCCCAAACCCTAAACCCCACCCCCCAAACCCTAAACCCCTAGACCCTAGGAAGAGGGTTCAGGGTTTGGGAATTGGGATGCTTTAGGGGTAGTTAGGCTTTAGGGTTTAGGGTTTAGGGTTTAGGGTTTAGGGCGCATGGCTCCTGATCTGAGGTTACAGCAGGCACCCCAAACCCTTTTTTGAGTGCCTTGGGCGTTAGTCGCATACCCTAAACCCAAACCCTAAACCCGTTTCCGAAAACTAGGCGTACCTTATTTTGGGGTCCGGGTTACATGGATCCTACTTTTTATTTAGGGTACTGCCACTATGCTAGACGCAGCCTCCTAGAGAACACGACGGCTGCGAAAATGGAGCAGAGGCGCAACCCAGAGACTCCAATACCCCTTAATTAAGCAATATACCTTAAATTATAGTAGGATCCCGAATATGATGTAAGGAATATTCCTAAATTAAGAGGTATTAGACTCCCCCAAATCCTAAACCCTAAACCCTACAGATCCCTTTAAAGGAACCCTAGGTATTCCTAAATTAAGGGATATTGGAGTCTCTGGGAAGCTGGGCATCTCATTCAGCGACCCCCGAGAGCTCCCGGGCCGGCTCTTGAAAAAAGTCCAAAGGCCATGGGCCAAAGACGGGCTGTCCCTAGGGTTCCTAGGGTTCCTTTAAAGGGGCTACTATAAGGGACCATAAGGGATACTATAAGGGTACTAGAATATACTTAAAGGATCATGGGACTTAGTAACTTGAAAGGCCTCCTTAAAGGGATCGATAGGGTTCCTTGTTAAGGTTTGGGGCCTACTTAAAGGATCATGGGACTTAGTAACTAGGGTTAGTATTGGGGTAACTATACTTAGAATTACTTATAACCCCGATTAAGGGACTTATAACTATAGTTACTAAGTCCCACGACCCTCCAAGTACCGGCTGCTGAAGATCTCTTTTCCGGTGCAGGATCTCCTACAAAAAAAGGGCCTCTCAGCCAATGAAAGAACACTGCAATCTCGCGAAAGGTCCAGGATGAGCATGGCATGAGGACCCTGATCCCTAAACCCTGAACTCGCATCCCATCAACCCGAAACCCCGAACCCTAAAACCCCAATCCCTAAACCCTGAACCCTTAAACCGTCAAACCTAAAACGTTATCGAACCCTTCAGAATCATAGAACCCTTACGGAAGCCCTGTCAAAGGAATTCCAAAACCCTGAAGCCCTGATCCCTACGCCCAAGGCGAATTTTGCGCAGATGCTGGGCATCAACCCGGACGGGTAGTGTGGCAAGTGCTCCTTTAAGGGTTCCATGAAGGGATGAAGGGTTGAGGGTTTGTGGTTTAAGGGTTTCAGGGGCTCAAGGTTTAGGGTTTAGGATTTTTTCGGTTTAGGGTTTAGGGCATAAGTGTTCGGTGAAGTGTACCTACCAGGGTTCTGGACTTTTTAACCTACCGTTCCATCAGGGCTCTTTGAGGTTTTTTCAGGGTAGAGGGGTGGAGGTTTAGGAGCATACGGGTTTGGGGTTCCGATTAGGGTTCCGATTAGGCTTTCTATGAGGGTTCCTGCCAGGGTTTCGATAAGGCTTCCGATTGGGGTCCGCATACATCCCATTAGCTTGATCACGTTTTCATCTCGTTGTTATGGCATCTATGGGTGGGCGGGTGGGTAGAAATTCGATTCTGGAGGAGCGAGATTGACGAGAATGCTAGAACCGAAGATGTTGAACCCCAAACCTTGCGTCTAAAGGCGTGACACGGATTTGTGCAAGCCTCGTTCCGAGGCCGACCCTTTCACCCAAGGAAAAGGGCATTGCATTACAACAAGAACCTAAACACCAAACCCAAACCCTAAAGCAAGGCAAAAGATGAGCGTCAGCACTCAGGGTTCAGGGTTAAACCCCCGAACCCTAAACCCTAAACCCCTAGACCCTAAGCCCTAAACCCCTGAACAGGACGAGGGCTTCAACGAGTGCACGCGGCTTTACTTGATGCTGCACGCCGACCACGCCAGGGCCTTGGGTTGAAAAAGGGTTTAGGGGAGTAAGGCTTTAGGGGGAGTAAGGTTTTAGGGTTTAGGGTAAAAAGGGGAATAAGGGTTTCGGGTTTGGGGGTTCTGGGCATAGGGTTTCAGAATTTATGGAAGGGGTTTCGGGGTGAATTGGGGTTCGCGCTTTTTTTTGTTTGGGTTCAGGTTCCTTTGTGTGTTGTTTGGTGGTGGTGGGGGTGGTGGGGGTGGTGGGGGTGGTGGGGGTGGTGGGGGTGGTGGGGGTGGTGGGGGGTGGTGGGGGTGGTGGGGGTGGTGGGCGTGGTGGGGGTGGTGGGGGTGGTGGGGGTGGTGGGGGTGGTGGGGGTGGTGGTGGGGGTGGTGGGCGTGGTGGGCGTGGTGGGCGTGGTGGGCGTGGTGGGCGTGGTGGGCGTGGTGGGCGTGGTGGGGGTGGGAGTTTGGCTTGTTCGGGTTAGGGGTTTGTAAGTTGTTGCTTGATATGAAATACGGCCTTCCCGGGCTTTCAGGTGCAACTAGTTTGGGTTTAGGGTATGGGAGGACAGGAGTTTAGGATTTCTTCGTATAGTTGACTGGGTCTTGGGTTATGTAAACCCCGCCGAGCAGAAAGGATAAAGCTTTCCGAAGTCTGAAAGAAGTTCAACCGTATGTTCCGGATGTTTAAACCCTCAACAGGATTTAACGCCTTTGAAGGCTGTTGAAGCCTCGTTTACAATATTTTCGACTTTATTATGAAGTTGTTGTCTGTATTTCGCGTTATTTGTCTAATGTGTGTCTTCACTTGTCGCTTGTGTCATCTGTCTTAGCTTGTGCTTAGCAAGGCTTAGTGGTTGACATAAAGTCACAAGCCGCGCGGTTTAGCACCCTGTGGTTTCAGTTCCTCGCAAGAGGTTCTTGAGTTTAGGGTTTAGGGTTCCGGGTTTAGGCTTGTAGGCATACGCAGAGTTGTGGGTTTCTAGTTCTGTTGATCCGTACTTGTGAATATTTCATGAGTCAGACAAGACTTGAATAGACTTCATATGATTTGGGGTTTCGGGCCTAGGGTTTCAGATTTCGTTTGGTTTGCCTTGGGGTGGTTTTAGGTTTCGGATGCTTCGGCCCTGCTGCTGCTATCCTAGCCCTAGACCTCAACCCTCAACCCTAACCCCTAGCCCCTAAATCCTAAACCCTAAATCCTGAACTCTAAGCCAAGCCATAAGCCCGAAATCCTAAACTCTAAACCTTACCTGAACCCCAAGTAACCTGCCTTTTTAAGGACTTATCTAAAGAAATCATATTAGGGAACACTAAAAAGGTGGGTTCCTTAGCGTCCAGGTAAGCCATGTATCCAAGAAGCTCCTTCTTCGACTGCCGTCCTAGAGTCGAACCAAGTGTAATATAGAAGCCAAGGCAACTACCAGCTAGGACCCGGAGTAGGCCCTTATTCCCTTTTTTAGGGTTCAGGTTCCCTTATAAGCCCTTTTAAACCAAAAAGGGCACCCTTTTTATTCCTAGGTTACTCTTCTTAGGTCTAGCCAGTCTTGTTCCTTCGGGGTCCTGAATATCATTATAGTAACGTATGCTACACAGACTAATGATACCCCAAACGACTAAGGCCCCTACAGTAGCCCAGCTTCAGGAGCAAGGCTTGACTTGGAGGTTAGGGTACCCTGAGCCCTAAATCCTAAACCCTGACCCCTAAATCCTACACCCTAAACCCCCTACACCCCTAAACCTCTAAAGCCCATAAGCCCTAAACACTAGACAGTTACATGCAACAGAGGGTTAACACCCAGCGTCCCTTCCGAGGAGGGTGGCAACGTCTCAGCCCATGCCACGCACCTCGTAGGATCTGTCTCTTGCCTGTTCTGGGTTCGTTTTGGGACGTGGGGGTTTCCGAAAATGGGGGACCCTAATATAGTAGCCTAAATAGTAGGATCCCTATTATAAAGACCCCAAAATAAGGTACCCCTAATTTTCGGAAACTCCCACGTGTAGGTTTTCTTGTTAACCCAGAGACTCCAAAAGCCCTTAATTCAGGAATATACCTTAAATTATAGCAGGAACCCCAATATGATCCACGGTGTATTCCTTGGGTACGGCCCCCACTCAGTAATAGTTGAATAATGTTCAGAATATAGATATGTTAGGACCTTAATAGTAGCCCTATTATAGACTCTTACTGTATGGGGGCAGTACCTAATATATTCCTTAATTAAGGGTATTGGGTTCTCTGGGGAGGGCCTTTGAGTGAGGGATGTTGGAGCATCTGTGAATCTAGGAAGGTTTAGGGTTTTGGGTTAAGGGTTTAGGGTTTAGGGTTTGTTGGAGTGCGGTAGGGTACGTAGGGGTCGGAATACCAAGGAAAAGTATCCCCTCTACTCCTTTGAGTCAAGCAACCTAAACCTTGAACCCGAAACGCTAAGCCTCATGCTGTAAGTACTCTCAGGACTTCGTTAAGAGGAGGATATGTGCTTCCTTCACACATTGTGTCCTAAGACCGCTTGAAAACCCAAGCGGTCGAAGAAATGGTTCAGGGTTTAGGGTACCTTCCACATCGATGAGCGGAGCACGTTTGCCCTCCCAGTGTGGCTTTGCTTACACAGCCATGGCAGCCCTGCCGGTGAATGCCCTACTCAAAACAGTTTATGCCCGGCGCGAAACGAGTACGTCACTCCTATATTCAGGACCGCCCGAAACCCTAAACCTTAAGCCCAAACATCACCCTTTTTTAAGGCTCTGAGCGATCCTTACTATGCCTGGGCTGCCGGACTATGCGGCTTCTCGGATCCGCACAGCTCGAGTGCTCGGGGTCAGGGCGGATGGCTTTAGGGTTTCAGGGTTTTAGGGTGTAGGGTCTGGGGTTTAGGGTTTAGGGTTTTCGCGTTTAGAGTTTAGGGGTTAGGGCGGATGGCTTTAGGGTTTCTGCGGTCGGAATGCTTGACCAGATACAGCATGCAATCTCAGGCAACGGCACACCGTGGAAACAATGTGAGTTGTTCATTCCGCTGATTTATGACGCGGTGGAGAATGTCGTCGGTATGATTTGCAGTACACCGGCCGACACCGAGTCGCAGTTGAAGAAGATGATGGTGTTGAGTATGGCCTGGCATAAACGACGTTGCCGTGAAAAAGGATACCTACAAGGTGAGGTCGCTGATGAACCATGGTGGCAGAGCTATTTTTACCACAAGCACCGTGACGAATCTGGTGTCACGCGGTCTGCTTCAGCAAGTGAGCTCAGCCTTTAGGTACAGACCCCTTGAAGCCGACACCAACCGTCGAGGATTCATCCACCCTGGGACCAGTCGCGCGGCTGTGTTGGCAAGGGAGGCTGACAACGAAGGGATTATGTTGATCCATACAGGAGAGAATCTCCTGGGCGACGCTGCTGATGAATTCCTCACTATGATGGACCGTTTGAGGGGCGGCAGGATGACATTGGTTGTGGGGGACAGCGCGTACATTTCGGGTTCCGTCGCTCTGCTGGCCGAGAGGAACATACGTGAAGTCACGCTTCAGGATGAGCCAAGCAAGCATGATGATGCGAAGGATCAGCAGCCGCCTCCTGAGCTTAGCAATTCCAAGCTCAGGGTTTAGGGTTCAAGTGATGAGGGGTGTTACTATGTTAAACTAGGCGATGGGGTTCCAGCGAATGGAGGGGTTGCTCTAGTTTGGCGGCATACCCAGAATGGGGTTTGGGGTATAGTATGCTCAGGTGTATATATTAGTGTCCTCGTATAAGCTCTGAAATAGAGTTTATAGGGATGCCATGCCGAGGGTTTCATTGGGCACCTAGAGTCTAGAGACTCAACCGAAAAACTCTCATTAAGGAACTTTGCTCGGATTTGGGGAATATTCCCCAAAGCGTAAACCCTAAACCTTCACCCCTAAACCCTAAACCAACACCTAAAACCCCAAGCCCCTAAAGTAGGGAATATTCCGGGGCTCAGGGATGCTGTTCCGTGGTTTTGCATTGCCCCTAAGCCTCTAAATCCCTGAACCCTAAACCTCTAAATCACTAAATCCCTAAAGCCCTACACCTTTCACTCCAAACCCCACACCTAAACCCGAAGCCCTACACCAAACTAAACCCGAACCTAAACCCGAAACCCCGCACCTAACCCTTAAATCCTGAAACCTTACTAACGCCCTAAACCCGACAAGAAGCCTTTTAGGATGCCTTACAGGAGCCCTTAAAGGAACCCTTAAAGGAACCCTGAACCGGTGAAGCTCCGGTTTAAAATTTGGGGAAGAGTAGTTAACCTTTGATCCTTTTGGGGTATTACAATCCCTACATAATCCCAGAGGATAACCTTAAGTTCCCCTAAAGTACTGGACAGCTGAGGAATGTGGAGCAGACATTTTCACCCAGCGGGATATCAATCTAGCAAAGTACGTTCGAATACGCCGCTTAGGCTGTCACCCAGGTTTAGGGCTACTGTTGATGGACAAAATCCTGCATTACGCTTTGTAAGGAATATACCATGGTTCCCATAGTTTAGAGTCCTTAGGGTCATGCAGGATTTCATCCATCAACAGTATCATACAGCAAAAGCGGCTCCTGGCACAATATCTCTTATTTCTTGTGGTTGGCTGGCGAACCTGCAAACTCCGCATGTAGAATAGCTGAGGACTTCCTGAAATCCTAAACCCTAAACCCTAAACCCTAGACCCTAAACCCTGAAACCCCAAACCCTGGACCCTAAACCCTAGACCCTAGACACTAAAAAAACCCTAAACCCTGAAACCCCAAACCCTGCACCCTAAACCCTAAACCCTAGACCCTAAAAAAACCCAAGATCCTGAAACCCCAAACGCTGCACCCTAAACCCTAAACTCTAGACCCTAAAACAAAAACCCTAAACCCTAAACCCTAGACCCTAAAAAAAACCCTAAACCCTAAACCCTAGACCCTAAAACAAAACCCTAAACCCCTCGCCGAGGACTCGCGGGACCTCTGCACGGCTTGGCCAACCAGGCGAGCTTTTCTTTGCTGCTGCTGCTTAGTATGGGTTTAGGATTTAGGGTTTAGGATTTAGGGTTTAGGATTTAGGGTTTAGGATTTAGGGTTTAGGGTTTAGGATTTAGGGTTTAGGGTTCAGGATTTAGGGTTTAGGGTGTAGGGTGCTTAATATGGGAGTTTCTGAAGATTGGGGGGTACCTTTGAAGGGATCCTTTAAGTGTCCTTAAAGGGATCTATAAGGGTTCTATCAAGGGTTTAGGGTTTAGAGTTTCCGCTTTTTAGGGGTATCTTATTTTGGAGATCCTCATAATGAGGATCCTACTACTTACTATTTAGCGTGCTATATTAAGGTCCCCTATTTTCGGAAACTGTCATATGGGAGTCGGAATAAGTCGCAATATGGGTAGTTCTCTAAATTTGGGTCCTTGTTTAGGTCCCAAGATAGTATGGCACCCTCATAAATTAGACCCGAAAAGGGACCCAGAAAACCCTTTGTAGTCCAGTTAGAACTACCGTCATCCCCAGCATGTAGGCTTTGGGGTGCAGGGTTTTAAAACCCTAAACGCTTGAATCGTGAAGCCCTTGGAAACCCTAAGCCCCAAAACAACCCTTGTAGCAAATAGGAGCCGCAAAAGGAACCTGTAAGCACTACAGCCTAAAACCCTAAACCCTGAACCCTAGCCCGAAACCCTAAGCCCCTAGGCCCTGAAGCCTAAGCAAGTTTGAGCTCTTTGCGAAAGGATCTCGGGAAAGCAAACCGAGAACTTGAAGCGGAAATAGAAAGACTGAAAGAGGAGAATGCAGTGATTGAAGATAAGACGGACCGCGGGTCTGCATGCTCTGTAGCCGATATGGCCACACAGCGGAGATGTGCTGGGATGGTGAATACTCGTACGACGAAGGGGGCAATTACAAGCCCTGGTGCGAACTCGGCCACTGTTGCGTGCATGGTTGTCTTTGTCGACCTGGGGGAAGGAGTCGAGGGATGATTGGGGTTTAATGTAGGGGCCTTGATAATTACCAGTACTCTTTGCGGGGGGTCCTTATCACAATTATGGTATGGTTGGCCCCAAAACCCTATTCTAATTATCAAGGCCGCTATATTGGGTGCGCAAGTGGGATTTCGGCTTTAAGATTTCGGGTTCAGGATATAGGACTTTAAGGTATGGGGTTCAGGGTTATAGTGTTTAGGCTTGCAGGTGTGGACTTTAAAGTTTGGCCAACATGAAATCCCAAACAGTCCCCCGTGAAGGGACAGCAGCCTGCAACTTGAAAGGATCAGGGACGTCTCGCAAGTAGTTGCAAAGTTTACGAAGTACTCTAAGTGGCGTTTGTTGTAGGTATAATTTGAAACGCTTGCGCGTCGTCCGCCTCGGCCCGGCTGTACGGGCATGCGGCGTGTCGAAAAACTCCAGAAAGTTCGCACCTGTCAGGGGGGATGGGGGTAGGAGGGGGGGGTGCCTTGGACGCCTTGGCGTCCCAATGGACGCAATAGGCTTTTTCTTATATAAAATCCCAAAGTTGCCACCTTCCAAACCTTTGAGCGTGGCCTTCTGAATCCAGCTAATATAATAAAAAACACGTTGGGGGAGGCAAACGCGCCGTGCTTCTGAATCCCACCAGTACTTGGGCGAAAATATGTTTGGACGCGCCATACGTGGGGAGAAGCATTCTGGTCGCGGTCCCAATCCGTGGAAAGAATGCAGGCCGTGTCCCAAACCCTTCAGGATTTTGGCACGTTTTGCTAGGCTTCCTGTAGGGACCGAGTGCTGCTGCCGCAGTCGTTGAGACCCGCCCCACGCCAAAAAACAACACGTGCGAGCAGACGTGGGGGACATGGCTCAAGGTAGGTTCATCTGTGAAGAGATCAGCAAGCACTAATTCAAGGTTCTGAGATGCGACGCGCAAAAAATGTTGGCAGGGCCAGCAAAACTTCGCTGAACCAAAATTGCAGAATCGGTTTTGACTTATCAAGGACTTCACAAGCTCATTCTGGGGACGCCACTTCGACAGTACGTTTTCAAGCCCCAAGTAGTTGTTTCAAGAAGTGGGGCGCTGAGCCCTTACATGCAGCAGCGACGCTACTTTACATGTGCTTCACACTGTATAGTAGTTGAGTGCGCGATGGAACTCAGAATGCATCGTCGTTCTTACTATGGTGACCTCGAATTATAAAGCATACACATGCATGCATACATGTGGCCAAAATATGCAGGAATACTTAACGTCTAATATATAGCGATCGCTTTGCTTATAAGGGTGGTGGGCTTACTAAAGTGGATTGAGGGACTTATGTTGGAATTATAAAGGTGAAGACCAACTGACTTACCAGAGCACGGGCTGCGTGAGTTAAGGTCACTTATTGTGGGGTTATTAAGTGGCGATATATCGGTGGATGTAAATATGGGTATGCGTCACTTAGGGGTTGCACTTATAATAAGTAGGGCAAGTAGGAACTTACAGGACTTACATAAGAAGGAGAAGGGACACACACGTAAGTAGGTTAAGTGCACTTACATAAGTAAGTGAGATAAATCCTATCCGTAAGTAGGCTAAGTAGCTTGAGTGGCTCCAGAACAGCGCGCTGATCCTACTTATCGGACTTAGCCAGGGGACGCAGCGGAACCCACTCAGCGGACTGTGGTAACCACTTAGCCACTACTCGAGGCCACGTCGCTGGACCTATCTCCCACTTAGCACCACTTATAAACTGAATTACAATTCCGCACGACGTCGATCACAACTAAGGTTGATTGATAAGCACTCAAGTACAACAAAAATCCTGATCGGTTATCGCAATTATTAATTTAAGTACACTAAGTTGAAGCAGTTATATATCAACAACAAAACATCGTCGGACTATGGTCCATTGAAAAGCATTTGGAGGGTGGTTACCTAACTCATAGTTCTGTTACTGGACTTCATTAGTTCTTATAACCAGAGCACAGATCAAGCAATAGCTTTTATCTATACGCATTATTAAAGTATGCACGCCACTAATGAATGGGCCATGGGATGCTGTTGAACTCACAACACATCAAACATGCACGTCAATGTGAGGCTGGGTCTGCCATGGTGGAACGCATGCTATATAATTAAACCATGCACATCAGAGCGTGTGCGTCATGCAATTCTAAATGGATGGGCCCTGGATAACTGCATGCGCCCTCGCGATCTCAGGGCCCTCCGCGCCCTCAGCGCCTCGCGCCTCAGCGCCCTCCCTCAGCGCCCTCAGCGCCCCAAGCGCCCTCCGCTCCGGCCCTCCGCGCCCGCAGCGCCCTCAAGCGCCCTCAGCGCCTCAGACGCCCTCCGCGCCCTCCGCGCCCTCAGACCCTCAGCGCCTCCCGCCCTCCGCGCCCTCCGCGCCCGCGCACTACGCGCCCTCCCACCCGCCCCGCAACCTCAGCGCCCTCCGCCCTCACCGCGCGCGCCCCGGCGCCCTCAGCGCGCATCCGCAGCGCCCTTCACCCCCCCCACGCCCTCCCGCCCCCACGCACCCCCGCCCACCCCCCCCCCCCCCCCCCCCCATCCCCCCCCATCCCTCCCCCCGACCTCGCGCCTCAGAGCACCAGCCCTCAGCGCCCTCAGCGCCCTCATCGCGCCCTCGCGCCCTCCGCGCCCTCCGCGCCCTCAAGCGCCCTCGCGCCTCGCAGCGCCTCAGCGCCCCCGCCCTCCGCGCCCTCAGCGCAGCCTCACCCCACCCTCAGCGCCCTCCGCGCCCTCGGCGCCGAGGCCATCCGCGCCCTCAGCGATTCGCATTCAGCGCCCTCCGCGCCCTCCGCGCCCTCAGCGCCCAGGCCAGCGCCCCAGCGCCTCAGCCCTATAAGCGCCCTCCGCGCCCTCGCGCCCTCAGCGCGCTCATCTCAGCGCCCTCAGCGCTCTGAGCGCCTGAGCGCCCCAGCGCCCTCCGCACCGCAACCTCCCCTCATCAGCCCCTCAGCGCCCTCAGCGCGCTACGAGACTCAGCGCCATCGGCGCCATCCTTAGCGCCCTCAGCCCTCCGCGCCCTCAGCGCCCTCAGCGCCCTATAAGCGCCCTATAAGCCCCTCAGCCCTCAGCGCCCTCAGCGCGCTCAGCGCCTCCGCGCCCTTCAGATCCCTCAGCGCCCTCACGCCCTCAGCGCGCTCCGCGCCCTCAGCGCCCTCCGCGCCCTCAGCGCCCTCGCGCCCTCAGCCCCTCACGCCGCTCAGCGCCCCGCGCCCCCGCGCCCCTCACGCCTTCATCGCCCTCAGGCCCCAGCGCCCTATCTCGCCCTCAGCGCCCTCCGCGCGCTCAGCGCGCGCTCAGCGCCTCCACGCCCTCCCTCAGCGCCCTCCGCTCCAAATCCGCCCTCACCTCCTCGCCCTCAGCGCCCTCCGCGCCCTCAGCCCCTCCCTCCGCGCCCTCCGCCCTCAGAGCCCCGCCGCCCCATCCACACCCTCCGCGCCTCTGGCCCCTCACCGCCCGCATCGCCCTCCAGCCCCTCCGCCCCTCCGCGCCTCAGCGCCCCCTCGCGCGCCTCCGCGCCCTCACGCGGCCCTCAGCGCCATCCGAGCCTCCGCGCCCGCCTCGCGCCTCAGCGCCCACGCCCGCAGCGCCCGCGCACTCAGCGCCCTCAGGCGCTCCCGCCTCAGCGCCCTCACGCGCCCTCAGCGCACTCAGCGCCTTCCGCGCCCTCAGCGCCCTCCGCGCCTCCGCCCTCAGCGCCCTCCGCCCTCACAGCGCGCTGCGCCATCCTCCTCTCCCTCCGAGCTGCGCACCTCAAGCCCCTCCCGCCTCAGCGCGCCCTCCGCGCCCCTCGCGCCGCGCCCTCAGCGCCCCCCCCTTCAGCGCCCTCACCAGCGCCCTCCCGCCGTCAGATCGAGCCCGCAGCGCCCCATCGCCCTTCTAAGCGCCCTCAGCCCTCAGCGCCCTCAGCGCTCACGCCCTCCCGCGCCAGCGCTCTGAGCGCCCTTATAGCGCCCCAGCGTGCCCTCACGCGCTCCGCGCGCCTCAGCCCTCACGCCATCCGCCCTCCGCCCTCAGCGCGCCTAGCCCTCATCGCTCAGCCGCCCTCCGCGCCCCAGAGATCTGACGCGCCTCTTGAGACGCCCTCAGGCGCCCTCACGCCCTCCGCTACGAGCCATCAGGCCCTAAGCGCCCTCATAGCGAGCTCCGCGCACTCGAGCCGCAGCCCCAGTGACCTCAGCGCCCCCGCGCCCCAGCGCCCTCCGCTCTCGCCTTCCGCGACAGCTCCCCTCAGCGCGCCGCGCTTCCCGCCCTCCGCTCAGCCCCTCAGCGCCATCAGCGCCCGCAGCGCCACAGCATATAAGCGCCCTCAGCGACATCCGCGCCCTATAAGCCACCTAGCGCCCTCCGCGCCCTCAGCTGCATCTGAGCGCCTCCAGAGCCCTCAGCCCTCGCACCGCCCTCCGGCCTCAGCGCCCCAGCGCCCTCAGCGCCTCAGCGCGCTCCGCGCCCTCAAGCGCCCTCCGCCGCCCCTCAGCGCCCTCGCAAGCGCGCCTCCCGCGCCCCTATACGCCCTCAGCGCCCTCGCGCCCTCCGCGCCCCTCATCGCGCCCCTCAGCGCCCGCGCCCTCACGCGGCCCTCCGCTCCCTCCGCCCTCACGCCCCTCAGCGCCCTCCGCGCTCCGCGCCCTCCGCGCCCGCAGCGCCCTCAGCGCCCTCAGCGCCCTCAGCGCCCTCCCCGCCCTCCGCAACCCTCAGCACCCTCAGCGCCCTCCGCGCCCTCAGCGCCCGCAGCGCCCTCAGCGCCCTCAGCGCCCTCAGCGCGCTCCGCGCCCTCAGCGCCCTCCGCGCGCCACAGCGCGCTCAGCGCCCTCCGCGCCCTCAGCGCTCTGTGAGCGCCCTGAGCGCCCTCAGCGCCCTCCGCACCGCCTCCGCGCCCTCCGCGCCCTCATCAGCGCCCTCACCGCCCTCAGCGCCCTCAGCGCGCTCCGCGCCCTCAGCACCCTCCGCGCCCTCAGCGCCTCCGCGCCCTTAGCGCCCTCAGCGCCCTCCGCGCCCTCCGCGCCCTCAGCGCCCTATATAAGCGCCCTCCGCGCCCTCAGCGCGCGCTCAGCGCCCTCCGCGCCCTCAGCATCCCTCGCTCCGCGCCCTCAGCGCCCTCCGCGCCCTCAGCGCCCTCAGCGCCCTCTCCGCGCCCTCAGCGCCCTCAGCGCCCTCCGCGCCCTCCGCGCCCTCAGCGCCCTCAGCGCCCTCAGCAGCGCCCTATAAGCGCCCTCAGCGCCCTCCGCGCGCTCAGCGCGCGCTCAGTGCCCTCCACGCCCTCAGCTGCAAGCAAGGGCATGTCAAATAGCCTGCAAGTGTCCATCACACGGGAGGGGGGGGGAAGGGAGGGGGGAGGGGGGACGGGAGGAAAACTGGGTGGGACTGCCTTCCGGCTGCCAAAATCCGTTGGTGGGGACGAGAATTCACCACCCCGTTTTTGGGGGTGGGGTCACTGGGGAGGGGATTAAGAGGTGGGGAATAGGAGAATCCGAATAGGAACCTCTGACCGCTTCGGCCGAGCCGAGGCGAACTATAGCTACCTTGCTTCTGTCCTAGGTGTGTTTACTTCTGGCTCTCTTAAACGGGACCTTTTTGACAGGGTCTATATCCCCAAGGGTCCCCTTAATCCTAACTCCCATTCTGATCCAAGAGCCAAACCTAAACCCTAAACCCTAAATCGCAAACCCGAATCCTAACTCCCATTCTGATCCAAGAGCCCTTCAAAACTTTTCCTCAGTTTCATTACCCAGTTTGGAGGGACTGGAAGACTCCTTCGAGACGCGCAACACCCGTAGTTCTACGCCCTAAACCCTGAACCCTAAACCCCAAATCCTAAGCCATAAACCCCCAGCCCGAAACCCTAAACCTTGAATCACAAACCCTAAACCCTGAACCTCTAACAGTTTCCAATAACAATAACACTAACTATGAGTATAGTAGCTCTAACTATAAGTCCTTACATCAACAAAAGGTTTCTTCCACCCCCCCCCCCGTTCCGTCGTGCAGGAATGCCTCGGCTGGCTCCTGGACGTGCAGAAGCAGCTGGGTGGGCAAAAGCCTACGAAGGAGCGCTTTTGTGTGAAAATGCACGTTCCATTGCGCGCTGCCGGCATTTGCAGAGGGCGATTATTGCTCAAGGACTGCTAGGGCCAAAGTGCCAAGCCTTCTCTTTCAAAAGCAATCTTGCTTGATTGCGCCTGGTGCTTGAAGCGTGTATGCCACGATGGATGATACCAACAGCAGATGCCGTGGGCTCCAGCTGGGCTTTGGGGGCTTGCTGTTTTCTTGCGTTGTGGTCCTCGTGCTGAGCTACTGGAGCGTTTTCTACCAGCGACTACCACATCTACTGGGACTGGTGATCTCTCTGCCGGTACTCATCGCCTTTCTCTGCGGAGGAATGCACCTGAATGGTACTACATGGCGCTACATCTGCAAGGCCCTTTTTCAGATCGAGGCTCCCAGGGATTCCATGGCTGTGCCTTTGTCATAGTTGGGTAACATTTTACATTTCTAGGGGTACTTAAACCCAATAAGGAATAGAAATGTAAATTCTTAATACTATCCCAACCATGAACTAGGTGCCGTGTTGGTTTATGGTGGGATTTCTGATCCTTTGGGCAGCGTTGCTGGACATTGGCTTTGGATTGGGCCCTTTTCTTCAGCCAAAGAGTGGAGGCTCTTCGTTGCATCGGTTTTGGGAGCTCGAGCGCCTTGGGCGGCTGGACCACATCGGCCTTTGCACAAGTGAGTGGACAGATTTCAAGGGAAGCATCTACTTCGACGATGGTGCTCTGACCCAGTATGGCGAAGTCCCACAGACAACGGCGGTTGACATCAGCGAGTGCTTCTCGGAAGGTGATGAACTGATTCACTCATGCCATTTTATTGCGCAGCCTGTATTTCAATGCACTGCTGCCACCTCCCAGTTGGACGCGTCTGATTCATGCTCTGATCCACGACCCTGCGCCTGGGCTGTCACTGCAAGCATCGACAGCGTTCCACCACCACCTCAACTTCCTGAGTGTGGCAGCTCAGGACTTTGTGGATTCGTGGTGGACATGAAGCAGCTGATGCCTGCTATGACATGGAACCGGGAAAGTATGGACATGTTTCACGATGTGCTGCAAGAAGCCGCAAAACGCTTTGCAGGGAATCTCACGGCACAAAGTCCATTGCTGTCCCTGGCCAACCCAGAGCAAGTAATCGCATCTCTTGGGGCCAGGCTGCCAATCTTCCTCCTATTGCTGTTCCTCTTCATGCCGTTTGGTGCATTTTCGGCCATTTTGGTGGCCCTGTGCCAGCGAGGACACCAAAGCACCTTGCATGAAGGTCAGCCATTCGTGGACAGCTCCAGCTCGAGCGACAGTAGCGACTGAGCACGCCTGACTGGCGTGCCCTCGTGTGCTACAGCGGGTCTCGAATCTGGGCTCGGCGCACAAAATGTGCCCTTTCATGTTTTCGGGGGTTCCCTCAAAGCAGTAACCAGCCCCAAAAAGGTACCCTTATTATGATGGGGTTACTGGGCTGCCCAGGTGTTTGCCGATGCCAGCTGAGAATCGGACAGGCAAGGTGAGATGCACGCAGGCATGTTGAGGGTGGTGACCGTATTTCGCTTGGCCAGGGACTGTCAGTGGGAAGGGGGGAAGGGTGGGGTTAATGTAGGAACCTGATTAAGAAACGTTGGGCCTTTATTCGGGGTCCTTATATGAATCCTACTGTTCTGGGGGTATAGGCCCAGGGTTTCTTAGTCAGGTTCCTACATTAGGGGTTTAGGATTTATGGGGCTTAGGGTTTTTAGGGACCTGAATCTTTCAGGCAGGCTTGCATGGTTTTGTCGGTACTTAGAGGCCCCAGCGCCTAAACAGCAATCTTAAGGCTCTGAAAACTTGGCGTTCTTCTGGTTGGCTCTTTAGACTTTAACTTTTTGGGCTTCTATATGAACTGTAATAAGGAGGCTAAAAGTTTAACTTTTAGGAGGGGTTCAGAAGTCCGCCAAGAAAAGAGAACTCTTAAAGCAACCCGACAGGCTATCAACAAACCAAAGAACAACCCTCGCAGTAGGCCCAAGGGTGCGCTGTAAACCACGATAATCTTACACCCTTTATAAGACCCTTGAAAGGAAACCCTTTAAAGGCCGCAAAAGCCATAGACCAACTCCCCCAACACCCAAATACCGAAAAGCCTTGTGCAACCCTCACAGGAAGCTTTACAGGAACCTCTCACAACAAGAACCTACAGTAGAAGCCAGAAAGTTGGAACATCATTGGCCTCATGCCCTTAAGGTAAAGTATAAGGGATCCTAGCACTAATCCTCCTAAAGTCATGTTCCAACTTTCTGGCTTCTACTGTAAAGCCACCTCGTAACAACCAAGGAGTAATTCCCCCAAAACAGCCCAAGGAGTTGCTCACCGAGTTTGCAAACAAGACCCTGAAGGAGGGCAAGGCGCGACCCGTTCGGCTGGGTTAAAACCCTAAACGCCCTAAACCCCTACACCCTAAACCCTCAGCCCCAAAAGAAGAGTTTCAGGGCGTAGTAGGGTTTTCGGGTCTTCTCAAAGTCCCGGAGTGCTAGACTTGCCTGCTTCCTGGGGCCGTGCTTCCTTATAGGGGCAATTATGAAATCGAAGTCGGAGTTGTTTTACTTTGGTCTCTTCGGAATCCAATGGGCGCAGGCTCTAGACACTAAGTCCTAGAACCCTAAATCCATGAAACCGCAAGCTCTCAAACCCGAAAGCCCTAAACCCTAAAACCTTAAAGCCCTACAGCCCAAAACCCTGAAACCTGAAAGCACTAAAGCCCCCATTTCAAAACCCTAAAGCCTTATTGGCTGTAAACTTAACTTTTCAACTTTTGGGCTTCTTATAAGGTAGTCGATTCTGAAAGTTTCAACTTTTATTCCCTTGGGTTTTGGGCCAATGAGAAGCCCGAAACCGTAAAGCCCTGACCGACAACCTTCAGAACTTTTGAGGAGGGGGCTTTTAGTCCAGAACGGAGTTTAGGCTACTATTTGCTTAAGAACCACCAAAAAAATAAAAAATGTATTCCTTATAGGGATAATATAGGGATTATCATTTTTTATTTTTTGGGTGGTTCTTAAGCAAATAGTAGTAGGGTCAATTTGAAGATCTGGGTTCGAGGGCTTAGGGGGTTTCTGAGGGTTTTGGGTTTTGGGGTTCATGGTTTAGCGGTTTAGGGTTTAGGGTCTTAGGGCTTAAAGGTTTAAGGAGTTGAAGGGGTTAGGGGTTTAGGGGTTTAGGGGTTTAAGGAGTTGAAGGGGTTTAACAGGTTTAGGCGTTTAGGGTTCAGGGCTCAGGCGGTGTGGGAGTTTAGCGTTAGGGTTCAGGGGTTTAGGGGTTTAACGGTTTAGGGGTTCAGCGGTTTAGGTCCAGCATTAAGGGTTTAGGTTGTAGGGTTTAGGGGTTTAGGGGTTTTTGGGGCCCGAGGGCATGGAATGTCGGATTTTTGGGCACCTCGAGCCTCATCGCAAATTCTGAGAAACGCACCGCCGATCCTTTCAAGGGAACCACGCAGCAGCTGGGCGCGTTCTCAGCAATGTCAAATGTTCAGTTTGAGGCTCCTGCCTTTGATGATGTCGGCCTTGGGAAGGAAGCTGCGAAGGTGATATCGCAGCTTGATCTGGCAAAGAGTGCCGGCTTTGACGGACTTATGGTCGGAGCAACATCCAAGGGTTTGTTCTTGAGCACTGTCGGCGAGGATCTCGACCAAACCTGACAGCTCAGGGTGTACTTCTCCGACGAGACCCTCCTGCACAGATGGTGGTGGCACCCTGTTTCCTAACAGTGGTGCTGGGAAGGGGCAATTAGCAGCCTCTGCTTGTTGTTCATCTTGCTCGCGTTAGTTCCGCCTGGGGGTTTAGGGTATTGGGTTGTTGAAGGCGAGAAGGTTTAGAGCTTGGGACCCCTCCAAGACCGCCAAAACCTGACAATCTTGAAGAGTGAGCCCAACCCCAAATTTCAAACCGCGCCGAAAACCCTTCACCCCAAACCGAAAGCCGAGAAGCCACAAAGGCCGAAAGCCAACCAAACCCTAAACCGAAGGCCGAGAACCTTTAAATGACCCATCTCCCCCACCCGAAACCATCATAACCCAAGCCCAACCTAGAATCCCAGCCCAAGAACCCCAAAACCCCCACAGAATGAACCCACTGCCAAGCCCTGAAGCGGAATCCGACAAGCCCTAAAGAGTGAACCTTGGAAGCTCGCTATTAAGTGAAGGCATTCCCACAACCAGGCGAAGACCTTACGGAATGAACCCAACCCCCCTCAACCCCAAACCGGAAGCATTGAATTGCCTAGAGTCAAAACCCAAGACCCAGACCCCGAGGATCCAAAAAGTAGATCACTTAATATGGGTTCCTATAAAGTACCCTTAGTAGTATAGGGCTCCAAATTAGGGGCTCTACTTTCCCTTATAGAACCCTAAACCCTAAACCCTAAACCCTGAACCCGTAAACCCCTAAACTCCTAAGCTCTAAACCCCTATAGATTCCTTTAAAGGAACCCCCTATAGATCCCTACTTTCTAGATCCTCCCGGGATTCTGGGGATGCTGGCCAGGTCATCCCCGGCTTCGGCCATGCTGTCCTTCGCAACACGGACCCGCCGATTGGCTGCCCTAGAGTGTCGGGTTTAGAGTTTAGGGTTGAGGGCTTAGGGTTTAGGGTTTAGGGGTTTAGGGTTTAGGGGTTTGGGGTTTAATTAAGGGTTTAGGGTTTAGGGGTTTAGAGTTTAGGGTCTAGAGTTTCTTATGGGCTGTAAGCTCAACTTTTCAACTCTTGGGGTTCTTATAAGCTAGTCGATTCTGAAAGTTTCAATCTTTATTTCCTTGGGTTTTGGGCCAGTGAGGTTTAGGGTTGAGAATTTGGGTTTAGGGCTTAGGGCTGGAAGGGTTGTTGGGGGATTAGGCTTTGGGGCTTTGATTTGCATTGGGGTTGGGCTTTAGACAGTTTTGAGGCTGCAGGGGTTGGGGCGATGGGGGTTATAACGTGGTATTTGGGGTTGTCCTAAGCCCTAAACCCGAAATCTGATTTTGGGGCTCCATTTAAAGGGGTCTATAAGGCACCTATGAGGGTACTATAATAATGTAGGAACCCAGCGTGCGCAGGGTTTAGATCTCTTCGGGTTTTTCGGCTGTTGGGGCTGTAGGGCGGCTTTACTTGACTCTTGATTGATGCCTAGCTCGCAGGCCGTCTCTTTGCATGCAGTAGCCTAGTCTACGCGACCAGGCTATCGTAAGCCACGATTGATGATGGAACCCCGAGCCGGAAAACTTAACCGTTGCTTGGAGGGTCGGGGGACTTAGTAACTGGTTATTTTATAGACTTATAAGTACCATAACCCCAATTAGGGTCCCTTTTAGGGTACTTATAAGTCTACTTACTACCTACTTACTAAGTCCCCCGACCCTCCAAGTGCGAGTTTAGAGTTTAGGGCTTGAGTGTCATGCAGGCTTGACTGTTGGCATCCCTCAACGAACAAAGACACTTCGTGGTGTTCGGAAATGATGTGACCTATAAATCATGGTCGAGGCCTGAACAGTAAGTAGCACTATTCCCTCAAGTCGTATTTCTCTCTACGGTAAACCCTCCAAAACTCTACTGGACTCATTAAGGCTTCTCTACTATCCTAAACCCAAAACCCAAACACCCAGCTTAGGCCCTAAATCTTTGTCAGAGTTGGGTAACATTTTACAGTTTTATGGGTACTTGAACCCAATAAGAAATAGAAATGTACATGGTTAATCCTATCCCAACAATGAACTAGAAATCTGAGACGGCAGTCCATCATCCATAAACCTCTCCGGCCTGAATCAGTACCTATACGTTCCATCAGGGTTTCTGAGCATAACTAACGCTTTTCTAGATATGAAGGCCCCCGGATTACTCGGTCGCCCAGGCGGTAGTACAGGGGCCAGAAAATTTGCATTGCTGTTCCTTGTGGTTTCTTAATACATTTATAGTACTAGAACTCTGACAAGACTCACTAAGGCTCGTAGTTGATTGCGACCAGGCGATACATGCTGGAGCGGGAGTTTGCTCTGGAGCACTGCCAAGAGGACCAACTTGCGGGGATACTCGTAATGGCTAGAACAGCCATGGTTTAGTATTATAATATCAATAATACTAGTAACATTATGAATATACTAATATTAATACTAATAATGCTAACAATACTAGTAATACTAATAGTACTATATTATTAATAATACTAATAAAAGATGTGATCTACACTATTCTTGGGCACAGACTTCCCTCATGGTACAAGGCTAAATGCACATAGCCCAAACCGCTGAACCCTAAAAACCTCCCTCCCTCGAATCGCCGTAGAAACCGTGCTGAAGACCTCTACAACTCCATGGAAGCCCACTGAGCCCCAAACAACACTAAGCGCTAGAACAGAGGCTCCCACACTGACCTCAACCAAAAACTCCGCACCACCTGACCCGGACCCCGAGCAGGAAATCCGGAATCTCAAGCCCCGCACCTTTGGGTTGTTGTGTTTTGAGCAGAACCCTGAAGCGTCTATGACCCCTAAACCCTGCATGCACCTGAAAATCTACATCGAAAGATTGAGTTTCAAACCAAGGTCGGCAACAACAGGAGCTTTACAGCCTTTTCCCTTTTTGGGTAAAATTCTTCTAAGCCCTTGTCGAGCCTCCTGCACCTCAGAGACCCGCCTACATAAAGCGCCTATAGCACCCTTACATGCCGTGTTAACACCGCTCCCAATGAAACCTTTCAAGCTTTGGCAGCCGAATACAGCCTTCTGGCTACATTGTTGCTTATATGCGCCCTCACGGGCTCTAAACCCCGAAGAACGGAGGCTTCGATTCCTTCCATACAATGATTTAGGGAAGTTAAGGGGCTGAGTAGGTGACCTTTAACCTTCTTGGCGCTTATATAATCCTACAATAATTCACTTAACCCCTAAGCCCTAGACCCCTAAACCCTAAACCCTCCACCTTTTTTGTGCTAGGGTATTCAGTCCCTGAGATGATAAGGAACTGTCCAAAATCCTTGGGCACAAGGATCCCTACAGTAGAAGCCCAAAAGTTGGAAACCCCATAGCCTCAATCCTCAGCAGTAATGTATAGGGAATCCCAGCACTATTTGGCCTTAATCCGGTTTCCAACTTTGTGGGGTTTACTGTAGAGCCCGAAAGCTTTACACCCTTATATCGGTCTAAGGCTAGAAGTATGGCCCCTAACATGGACCCTTAGGCCTTTTTGAGGGAGCTCTAGGGACCCTTACGACTCTATATAGGGTATATAGTAGGTATTTAAGGATCCCAGGGTTAAGGGTCCATAGCCCAGCCCTAACTCCTGAAATCCCTCAAGCAACAACCTCAGGAGGACCCCCTCTTGGAACCCCTAAGCCCTAAAGCCCTAAAACCCTGAACAGACACTCTGGAGGACCCCCCCCCCAAAGCCCTAAACCCTAAAACCAAGAACCCTGAAACCCTGAACCCTAAAACCCTGAACCGACTCTGGGGGACCCCCACTTCGAAGCCCTTAACCCTAAACCCAACAAACCTGGGCTTGGAGAACCATACAAAGCCCAGACCCTAAACCCTAAACCCTAAACCCTAAACCTTAAACCCTAAACCCTAAACCCTAAACCCTAAAACCCTAAACCCTAAAACCCTGAACCCTAAGACCCTGAAGAAACTCTGGAGGACCCGCTCTTCCAGCTGGTGGATGCTTGCTACCAAGCCATCCCGAAGGTCTTAGAGAAGCAGGGCAAGGCGCCCACCACTGCTCTTTTGTTTAGGGTTTAGGGTTCTTCCTGCTCTTTTTTCCTTAAAACGGCGCTTAGTTTTTTTGGTTTAGGGCTGGTTTGGGGCTTGCACCACTGCTCTTTTTTCTTCCTTAAAACGGGCTTAGGTTGCTTTTAGATTTAGGGTCTGCACCGCTGCTTGTGTGTTTGTCCGTCTTCTTTTTGTTGTTTTGTTGAGGGTTTGCGCCTGTCTTGTGTGTTTGTCTTGGAGTTTAAAGATTTCAGGGGGTTTAGGGTTTAGGGTTTGTTTTAGCATTTTTGGGTTTAGGACTTTCGGATTTCAAGGTTTGCGGTATCTTGAGGGCCTCAAAGGAGCCCTCAAAAATCCAACTTGGAGTAGATAAACCGTAAGGCCAAAAAACCTAAAATCCCAAACAACCCAAAACCCAAAAACCCTGCGCGCCCTGAACTGTGTCATGGTTGGGTAGCATTTTACATTTTTATTGGTGCTTAAACCCAATAAGGAACAAATTCAAGTTTTTAATCCTATCCCAACCATGAACGAGTGAACGGACCCTGAAACATCTCTGAACCCTACCTAAAGCCCCAAAACACAAAACTCTTAAACACGAAGGTAGAGAATCCTTACAGCACCCTTAAAATACCCTTTTTGATATTTGAGTGCGCCAGGAGTTTTGGGGGTGTTTATACGGGCTTTATAAGTTGTAGTGAGGGCATCATTGTAAAATAGGCCTGGAAAACCCTACTCTTGCATTGAGGGTTTGGGAATTAGGGGTTCGGGTTTAGATGTGGGGCTTCGTGTTCAGGATATAAGGTTTTGCTCCCTTCGAGGTTTGTAACTCAGCCTGATTTTGAGCATTGTACGTGGGTTCTGGCCTCTTCGTCCCGGGATTGTCGGCATCTAGGCCAGAAGCATTCTGTTGCTCTTTCCCTGTCGGGGGCCCCTTACAAAACCTGAATACGATGACCGAACAGACACGCTCCAAGACACCCTAAACCCTAAACCCTAAACCCTAAACCCTAAACCCTAAACTCTAAACCCTAAGCCCTATATAACAGCTATACTGTGAAGCCCCAAACCCTGAACCCTGAATAACTTCTGCAGGGTCTTGCGGTTGGTCACCATATATTATAGATCCCTTATAAACCCCTTCAAGGATCCCTTTAAAGGGAACCCTATTCTAATTATCTAGGCCCTTATGTTAGTTGTAAAAGGTGCCCTGCAGCCTTACCCTGAACCTCAAATGTCCTTGATATTATCAACCCTTACCGCTGAGCCCTGGCAGTTCATCATCTCAGCCCAGATGTAAGTCCTAGAACCTATATATCCTAAGCTTCTTATTTTCGGGTGTAAGATTTACTGTTTAGGGTCCGGGGCCTTAACAATTAGAATATGGTTTTGCGGGTTCCTGATTATGATCATACTATACTGGGCCCTATTCTAAAAATTAAGGCCCCTACATTATAGACCCCTCTGAAAGATCCTTATAGAACCCTTACAGGAATAAGAGACCTCAGCCCTACACCTGAGAGAGATGCGGCACGCACAGGTCAAGAACCCCTTCCCGAATGTCGATGCGCACAGTGGCCAGTTGATGTGACCTTGTCTGCAACAGTGGCAAGCTCTATTGTAGGGAGGGGTTCGGGGATACGGTTCTGGGTTTAGGGTTAGGGTTTAGGGGGCCTGAAGAACAGGATTCCTCCATAGCTCGACTTGGGTTTTGGGGCTTATGCTAGCTTTCTTATATTGGGACTATAACTAGGACCCAGAGTAAGCCCTTATTCCCTTTTTTGGGGTTCAGGTTCCCTTATAAACCCCCTTTGAACCAAAAAGGGCGCCCTTTTTATTACCAGGTTACTCCTGGGACTATAATGCGTTTGATTTCTCCGAGATTCACTTAAGCTACCCGAGCTTCCTCTTATTGGCAGGCCCCCTAGAAATGCAATCTCCACACCCTTTTATGTTGGGACCTTGAGGTAGCATGGCGATGACTAGGAGGCATGTATAGGATTAGATGTTTAGGGTGAGGGTTTGGGGCTAACTATGTACGGCTCGGTGGTTCGTGGGCTTTAAGCTTTACTGTCGGGCTCTGAACAGCCACTAATATTCATTAGGGATCCTTTATTCGCTAGGAACGGTTCATTCTAGGTGCTTGGCTGAATATAAGTACAGTACTGCTCGAAAAGAGGCTCCCCAAAATTTTGTGGCGAAAGACCTGCAATGCAAGTCGTCGCTCGAATGATTACTTAGGCCTGTATACTATACTGCCTACCCACAGACCCAGAGATCCCAATACCCCTTATTTACTTGAGGAATATACTGTAAATCATAATACTAAGGCCCCTACACTCGGCGTTCTTCTGGTTGACTCTTAAGACTTTAACTTTTCGGGCGTCTATATGAACTATAATAGGTATGCTAACAGTTCGACTTTTAGGAGGGGTTCAGAAGTCGGCCAAGTATAGTTTAAGGTCTATTCCTTAATTTAGGGGTATTGGGTCCTCTGGGTACTCTGGGATTTCGGTTTGGGGTTCCTAAACCCTAAACCCTAAAAGTTTCAGGGCTTTCGCCTCGCAGCGCTGAGGCACTTCTACAATCTCAAGGAGCAGAATTTCTACACGGCCGGGAGCTCAGATCTTGCCCACGAACGCTAAACGGGTGTAGTTTAGGATTTAGGGTTTAGAGTTTAGTGTAGGGTTTAGGGTTTAGGGTGTTAGGGTGTTAGGGTTTCAGGGTTTAGGGTTTAGGGTGTTAGAGTTTCAGGGTTTAGGGTTTAGGGTAAACCCTAAATCACAACCCCGCTAAACTCCAGGCCTGTAGAAGGGGTTTAAGAGGTTTAAGGCTTTGGGATTTCTCAGATTTACGAGTTTAGGGATCTTGCCCGAACCCTCAACCATTTTTTCATTGGGCCGGAGCATTTAAAAAAGCGAGAGTGCCCAAAGGACACAAGAACTTCTAAATTATCTCGAAGTTGCAAGGTACGGAGACTTCGTCGAGACTTTGAGCGAGGAATACATTCATACTGCAGTGGACCACTTTCTATCACAAGGACAAAAAATCAGCTTTTTGACTCTCCAGGGGTTCATAGGGGGAACAACTACTAGGACCCAGAGTAGGCCCTTATTCCCTTTTTTACGGTTCAGGTTCCCTTATAAGCCCTTTTAAACCAAAAAGGGCACCCTTTTTATTACCAGGTTACTCTTAGGTCTAGACTAGCACTGAAGAAGATGAACCCGCAGAGTCTGAACTGGGAGAAGGCAGTGGCAAAGGAAGGTACAAGGGATTTTCGTCTGAGGCAGAGATCATGGCTGCACTCCGGCAGAAAGCAACGCTTTTCACGGCTGCTGGAGGTCAGGCAACTGGAGATGCAGCCTAAACCCTAAACCCTAAACCCTAAACCCTAAACCCGAAACCCTAAACCCTAAACCCTAAACCCTAAACCCGAAACCCAGCTGCAGCTGGATCAGAAGAACCAGCTCATGATATCCGAAACCGAAGATCAGCGGAATGACCTGCTGAATGCATGGCGACATAGTCACAACAGAGGTCTGCTACAAGCTCCCGGATCAGAGGTCTGAGTTCACTACGAAGTACCCAGAGACTCCAATATCCCTTAATTATTAAGGAATATACCTTAAATCATATTAGGGATCCTACTATAATTTAAGGTATATTCCTTAATCAAGGAATATTGGAGTCTCTGGGTACACTTTCTTCACGGACCGAAAGTGGCTGGCGGACAAGCGAGACCCAGACGGTGATACTTTTTTGGGATCCGCGCAGATTCGAACGCCTGCGTCCAACCCCATGCTGTTCATTGACAGCCAAGCAGGTCACGGGGCACAAAGCCTAGTCATGAGCTTTAACAGGCGTCAGCTACTGGACCTGGGGTCATATCTGGAGCTTAACAAAAAATCCCAAACCCCCTAAACCCTGGGCTTGTTGAAGGGCTTTTAGAGTTTAAGGTTTTAGGATTTCTAAGTTCAAGATTTAAGAAGGTTCAGGATAAAGAAGCTTAGGGATTAAGAAGGTTTCGGCTTCATAAGCTTAGGGTTTGATTATCAGGACTTGTAAGTTGAGGGTTTTAAAGTTTAGGATTTATGAGTTTCGGGTTCAAGGTGCAGGAAGTTTAAGATTACGAGTTCAGGGTTCAGGTTAACCCGGAATAACCTACCTTTTTAAGGACTTATGTGAGCAAATCATAATAAGGAAGCCTACGAAGGTTGGTTATTCAGGGTTAAGGTGGGGTGTTCGCTTACTTGGAGGATCATGGGACTTAGTAACTATAGTTATAGGTTCCTTAATTGGGGTTATAAGTAACTAGAAGTATAGTTACCCCAGCAAAAATCCTAGTTACAGCCCCATGATCCTTTAAGTGGACGTCGGAGTGTGAAGGTCCGGAGCGCTACCTTGAACCACGAGGGTTTACGGTTCAGGTTTACGGTTTAGGGGTTTAGGGGTTTAGGGTATAGGATTAAGGGTTTACGGTTTAGGGTTAGTGAAGTTCTGTGGTGGTGTAGGACTGCTTTTTTGGTGGTTAGGGCTTAGGGTTCTGTGTAGGGTTTCAGGTTTTTGGCTGTAGGGATTCGATTAATAGTGGGTTTTGGCTTAAGCTTCTGCGTTGAGAGGCTCTGGGGTTCGAAGATCTAAGCCCAGACCCAACAGCCTACACCCGAAACCCTAAGCCGTGAGCCTAAAGCCTCCATGGCTCAAGACCCAAACTCAAACCCAACGCGCTGAAGTCGACAATGCGGCTTAAGCCTTCCCGGTCTTGGCTTTAAGAGAAGCTCCCCACCAAAGTTGGCTAAGGGTTAGCACGTGTTAGTACCGGCAGTCGTCTTTGTAGTCAGTAAAAGGCGCCGTCGTCGTCGTCGTCGTATTCAGTAGCGTTCCGCAATGACAGTGTATGGTACGGAGCCCACCCAAAACGTTGCTTGATTATGCAGGCTTCTACTACATTATTCTCAAAGGTTCGGGCTCCCCTCAGCCAATCAGGTGGTCTTCGCCGTGTCGCGGACGTCCCCTGGCATCACTAGATTAGGGCTGTGGGGAGATTTGAGGTGGCTCTTCTGTCCTTTGATTGGGGCTTTCGAGGAGAGTGGCAGGTTGTCTGAACAACTGCAAGGGACCCCTTCCCTACCCAAAAACTTTAAAACGCTAAACCCTAAATCCCTACAACCCTAGACCCTCAACCCTAATTCCCTAACACCCTAATCCCTAAACCATAAAATTAAACAAAAAAACCTAAAACTCTAAACCCCCAAAAATAAAGCGCCCCTTAAACGAACCCTTAACCCTAGAAGCCTAAACCCCTTAAAAAGCAAGCGCCCCTTCACTGGGTTCTTGTCTAGGAATTTAATTTAGGCTATCATAATGGGGATCTATAGTAAATAATATGCTTTGCTTATAACGGGTAGCTTAAACTAAGTTCCTAAAGTCTAAACCCCAAACCCTGAATCCCTATCGATCCCTTATGTTTGATAACTTATCTGAACCATTCTGGATCCCTTTAAAGGAAGCCTTGAAGGAACCCTCAACCCTAAACCCCCTAAAAACAAGAACCCCCTCCAGACACCTCTTTTGGAACCCTACGGAATAGTACATCCTTGCAATAGCCCTTATAGTAGCCCCTCTAGACCCCTCCAAAGGAACCCTAAGCCCTTGCGGAGGCTCGGCGTGATGGCTCAGTACGTTTGGTCCCGGGCTATCGGTCTTCCTATTGAGCGCCGGGGGCCCCGAGTCGAGCAGATATGTGGGTGGTTGTCAAAATTATGGTAGTAGCTTTAAAGGGCTCCTTAAAGGGATCTATAGGGTTCCTTAAAGGGAGGAATCTATAGGGTTCCTTAAAGGATCTATAGGGTTTAGGGTAATATAGACTTGGCGTTCTTCTGGTCGGCTCTTAGGACTTTAACTTTTTGGGTTTCTATATGAACTATAGTACGTAGGCTAAAAGTTTTACTTTTAGGAGGGGTTCAGAAGTCGGCCAAGTTTTGAGTACCCAACATAATAGGTGCCGTATTATCATGAGGACCAAACAGGGACCCTTATTTTGACAACCACCCATGTGGGTTTAGGGTTTGAAGTTCAGATGTTTAGGGTTTGTGGTTCAGATGCTTTTCACAAATGTTTGACCGGGCTTTGATAGGATTACTGTAGGGCTTCATATGCATATTCGTACATATATATATATATATATACATAACATATATATATATGTACATAATAGATGTGTGTGTGTGTATACATAATATGTTGTGGTGTAAATGGCGAGGTTTACTGGTGTTGTTTAGGTTTAGGGGAATAGGATTTGACAGCCTCTTGATCCGAGCCTTACAGAAAGCCCTAACCCGACACACTATTTAACTATTTAATAGTGTTCCGAGTAGGCCCTTATTCCCTTTTTTGAGGGTTCAGGTTCCCTTCTACACCCCCTTTGAACCAAAAAGGGCGCCCTTTTTATTACCAGGTTACTCCTGGGTCTAGTATTTAATAGTGTTGGGTTAAAGGATTGCCGGGGCTTCAAAGGTTTCCGATTTTGGGGTTCAGTCTTAGTCATGAATGTAAGCGTTCAACGCTGTATGGCAGCCTGAGTAACACAAGACACGAGCCACAGATTGAGAAAGTCACAGAAAAGCTCTAATTGGAGATTCAGGGCGCCCATAGCCTGATTCATACTCTCTTTCTGAGTGCATTGCGTCAACAGGAGTCTCCAAACTACTGTCGCCTAGGCTACGCTTGGATTTTCAACCACCCGCCCATACCGGTTGGAAACAAAGAAACACAACGCACCTCAAGAAGATTCAAGTTACTATACACTAAACCCTTATAGTAGCCCTTATAGTAACCCTTAAAGACCCTTTATAAGAACCCTTTTTCAAAGGAGCCCTATTCTAAGTATGCTCTCCAAGCACAAAGAACTCCTGCTGCCGGCAAGGCCCCAAGTCTTTGCCCTTGGATGAACTCGACCGACTCCAGAAGAAGCATTGGTTCCAGAAGAAGGGAGCCCAGGACTCTCCTCACGGAAAGCATTTAGGGTTTAGGGGATTGGGGGTTGAGGGGTTCAGGGGTTTAGGGGTTTAGAGTTTAGGGGGCTCCTCACTGAAGGCGTTTGCTTAAAGGAGCAAGGGACTTGGTAACTTTAAAGGGCTCCTTAAAGGGATCGATAAGGTTCCTTAAAGGGATCAAAAGGGTTCCTTAAAGGGATCTATAGGGTTCCTGAAAGGGATCTATAGGGTTCCTTAAAGGGATCTATAGGGTTTAGGGCCTACTTAACGGATCATGGGATTTAGTAACTAGGGTTATTATTGGGGAAACTATACTTATAATTACTTATAACCACCATTAAGGGACTTATAACTATAGTTACTGAGTCCCGTGATCCTTCAAGTCGGGTTTAGGGAACTCCGTTGACGTGGCCTTGTATGGCCTTTGGAAAGGGCGCACTCCTGGCTAGACAGCGAAGGGCCTTCTTTGTATGATTGCAGGACAATTCCTAAGTTCGGTCGTCGGGTTTTCTGGGTTTTCGGTCTAGGGTTTAGGAGTTGCAGGAGCGTACCGAACACCTTTGGCCTTGGCAGACGGAGGTCCGTTTGTAGGTTTGTTGCAAAGGTTTCTTCAGCTGTTTATAAGGTTTTACAGTGTCGTTACAAGGGATCCCTAAACCCTAAACCCTAAACCTAGGGTTTAGGACTGTACCGTATAATGTCGATCCCTCAAGAATCGGCGCCTTGCTGATCCATAAGGACTTGGGATCCCAAAACCCTATAATCAGGAGCCAGAGAAGCACCCAAACATAAACTTTCGGCTCGGATATCCCTATCTTATTGGCTTGTTTAAAGAGGGGATTCTGGGATATCCCAACCTTATGCTGTTGTTTAGGTCCTTTTCTGGGTCCCTATATAACAGTTATAGCGACCCTGACCTTAACCCCCTCAGAGCAGCCCTTAAACCCTAAGCCGAAGCCCCAAACCATAAATCTAAGACATTTACAGGTGGGTAGTTATAAGGTGGGTAGTTTCCCTTATGGGAGTACTATGGAAGAGGAACTACCTACCTGTAAGGGGCTTCTAATAAACCCTAAACCCGAAGCCCCGAAAAACCACCCCAAACCATATGAACCTATCAGCTCGTACTACACCCTAGACCCAAAACCTCCAAGCGCATCTCTAAACCGGAGGAACCTATAAGCCTCTTACTACACCCTAGACCCTAAACCCCCAAATACATCCCTAAACCACATGAACCCTAAACTTTAAACCCTAAACCCTAAACCGAAATTATCAGCCCTCGTAGCCTGGTGAGCTCATCGTCCGACCTCCAACTTGGAGGTTCTGGGGTACGCTAGGGGGCCTGGCTTCCTCTAGCCGTTCCTTAGTTGCTGAGTGGGTTCAGGGTTTAGGTTTTAGGGTACACTTTACACATGTTGGGATAGTAGAACCCTTATAAACTGAAGATGTAAACTTTGTGTTGGCCTTATGAACTTAGCAGCTGAAGCTCAAAAAGAGTACGAAAGGTGCTACAAGGGTGCCTTTAAGGCTTTTAGAACGGTGCCGCAAGGGCTCCTGATTAGTACTTGGAGGATCATGGGACTTAGTAAGTAGGTTATAAGTGGGGTTATACGTCCCCTAAGTGGGGTTATCCTAAGTATAACTTACTTATAACCTTACTTACTAAGTCCCATGAGCCTCCAAGTAAACTTCCTGTCCTTAACGGCACGCATTCGCATCACGACTACGTACAATGCAGTATCGCTTGTTTAAATGCTAATGAAAGCATGCGGGTTTGAC
Source organism: Symbiodinium sp. CCMP2592 (assembly GCA_905221615.1). Lineage (NCBI taxonomy): Eukaryota > Dinophyceae > Suessiales > Symbiodiniaceae > Symbiodinium > Symbiodinium sp. CCMP2592. Next base: position 110,429 of record CAJNDT010005930.1, read on the forward strand.
ACTCGCGTGCCTGTTGATGTCTGCAAACTAGCTAGAGCTGTGTGCACAAGGTTTATGCACTTATAACCTATTCAAAACGGATTAGGTTTACGGCTTAGGACCTAATTACCGCGGTTTAGGGCTTATAGCGTAGCTACAGCGGTTGGGGTTTCGGAGGTATACCCTAATCACAGCCTGGGTATCTATGGTTCGGGCTTTCATGTGGGCCCGGAATTACGGGTGTACTTAGTACTGGGTTGTAAGTATATCCGATCCTCCAAGATAATGCTCTTAGGTCTTCTTCTTTAATACACCCCAAAAACCTATTCTGATTGTTCATGTCCCGAAGATCTCTACCCAACGCACTGCACAGCGAAGGAGTCTTCCGACCAGCAGTAAATGGACGCTCTTCCGCCCGGTGTATGCTGCTCCAAGAGGAGACAGGTTGCAGGAGAATCCACAAAAGGAGCCCCTAAACCCCAAACCCTAAATCTACCCTAGACCCTGAATCCTGGACCCTAAACTCTGAATCCTAAACCCTAAATCCTAAACCCTAAACCCTAAACCCTAAAACCCTAAAACCCTAAACCCTAAAACCCTAAAATCCTAAACCCTAAACTCTGACTCCTTCATGGAAGTTCTCAACATTTCAGCCCGGAATCTGCTCGGGAAGATCTCTCCGCAACTCGTTGCATAAGCCCCAGCACGCCCAGAGGAACCGCCAGACTTGGGCTAGGTGAAACACAGCCTAGGTGCAGAGTTTTGGGTTTAGGGTCCCGTGTTGAGACTTTGTCTCCCCGCGAGAGTGAACATGTAGTTGCCTATTCTTGGCTCTTATTATTACATGGAGAGACGGTATGTTCATTACCTGGTCCTAATTGACTTGGCAACCCGCGGTTGTCAGGCCTTTCGAAACCTCGTCATTCTCTACTAGTCTCAACAGCACTAAACCCGCAGTCCTTGCGTGAGTGCTAAAGCATGTGCTAGCATTGTGGATTGCAAAACATCAACTGCTACAAGCTACAACATGACTATGATTTCCCATGTGGGCGTTTCCGAAAAGAGGGAACCCTAGTATAGTACCCTAAATAGTAGGATCCTTATTACAAGGACCCCAAAAGAAGGTACCCCATGGTACCCCTAATTTTCGGAAACTCCCATGTAACACACAAACCCGAAACCGTAACCTGTAAGGTTGTTCGGAAATCCTACTTAAAGGATCATGGGACTTAGTAACTACGGTTATTATTGGGGTAACTATACTTATAAACTTATAATTGCTTACAACCCCAATTAAGGGACTTATATCTATAGTTACTAAGTCCCATGATCCTCCAAGTAGACACCAAAACCTATTCGGAGACCCTGAGCCCAAAAGACCAAACCCCGACCCTAAAAGGTAACCATTACGGTTTAGGGTTTAGGGTTTCGGGTTTGGGGTTTAGGGTTTAGGGTACGGTTTCGTGGATATTGGGGCAAGAGGCGTCCTGCGGATTCTCCTGCAGCCCGCTCCTTTGAGATATGCTTTCGAGCCGCTTGCTTGGAGAGCATGTGGGCCCGTCCCAGAATGACATGAGATCGAGATTATAGTATTGAGGTTGCGGGTCTTAGTAGTTCAGCGCGTAGCATTTAGAGTTTAGGGACCTGCGCACGGTTCAGAAACTCGCAGGCTATACATACATTCTTATTTTTTTGTTGCAGCGTCTCTTACCTCCAATATGTTCTAGTCCATGGTGCCTCAAAGCATTAGGGCTTAAAATCTTACTGCTTGCCCTCGCGCGGCAACCAGACATTTCCTGCTTCAGAACGTGCAGAAGATTATCGTTGAGGAGTGGCAAGTAGTTCCGTCATGTTCCCTCGATAGCAGCAGTCCAGCTGTTGAAGGGGTTTTGTCTCATGGAAGAGAGCTGAAAGCTCCACGTTCCATTGCCCCCCGTGAAAGGGGGATTTCAAACAAGTCCAGACTCGTCCGAAGCTACGATGCGACAAAAATGGCTGGGGCCTAACCTAGCCGTCGAGTAGGTAACCTTTAACCTTTTTTGGGTAGTATAGTCCCTATATAATCCCTATATAACCAAACAGTATAACCTTTAGTTCCCCATGATACCCGACAAGTAGGCTAATACAGCAGCCAGAATAATTACCAATACCATTTTGGGGGGTTCCTTACTATCAATATAGCATAATGGGTCCCAAAACCCTATTCTGATTTTTAAGGCCCCTATATTAGTCTGACGGCCTGAATATTTGGTCTTACTGTTTTTTTGGTTTTTTTTGCGACATTCGTACTGTAAAATCCACCCACAACCTAGTCTAGTTATCGAGGCCCCTGTATGAACCCGCAGGAACCCTATTCTAGTTATCAAGGCCCCTAGATTTACCCACAGGAAACCCTAAGAGTTCGACTCATGGACCAAGCTAAGCAATGCACCTTACATGGTAAAGGTTAGAAGCTGCCCCCACCCTGTAGTAGTGACTATAAGGATTATATTAGGGCCCTATTATATTCCTGTTATACCACTATTACAGGGTGGGGGCCCCTTCTAAGGAAAAGGCATCCAAGGTCTGATCCAGCCTTATTCCTTGGTTAACCTTCAACCTTTCCCGGCACTTAGGGGTTGAGGGTTTAGGGTTTAAGGTTTAGGGTCTTACACTCCCCATGCACTCCGAAAGGTTAACCTTCAGTTCCCCGAGGATACTGGACATTTACGTATCGAAGCCTGAATAGTTAGTACTAGGATGCCCAGTAGTGCCCTTATTCCCTCTTGTAGTCCTAGATTCCTTACAAAGGTACCCAATACCAAAAACAGAGCCCTTTTTATTCCTAGGTTACTGGGCATCCTAGAGTAATGCTCGTCCGTAAGCTCCCTTATGGTAATGATGACAATGGGGGTACTGAACTCACAAGCCGGATATTAATCCCAAACCCTACCCTAAACCCTAAACCCCAGACCCTAACTCCAAACCCTAAACCCTAAACCACTCCAAACCCTAAACCCGATACTATTGCTGCAAAAAGGGCTATTGCACTTAAAATTAAAAAAAACCTATACTACCTGAACGCTAAGCTGCATCTTCGCAGGTGCTGACAGAGTGCCTCGAGCCAACTTCGCTCCGGGCTTTGTCATCTCTGCACCTCGCCTCTGTTGGTCGTTGTTATGTGTTTAGGGGCGTAGGTTCAGCTCAGGGGTACTTAGAAATAATTTTAATTTTTGGTTATTATACTCCCTAAGAAACAGCTAGAAAAATAATTGTTGCTAGGGTTCTAAGTTCAGTATAGTCAGGGTTCAGGGTTTGAGAATCTAGGTTCAAGCTTGTCGGGTTTTAAGATTTTCGTTGGTGGGCATTCTTCCGTTGGTGGTTTCGTGGCTTGTTCCCCGTTAGGGGTCGTAGCGGATGTTGTTTGTTTTTTTAATGTTCTCTTGGTGTAGTGTCAAAAGGTTTCGTTTATGAAGGTTTCCCTATCTAGGATATCTTGGATGCCGAAAAGAAGGCATCAGTCTTGTAATGCCAACCCGGAAAGGGGACCTCAAATTGGAGAACTTGGGTTTCTCCAAGTGGTTTACGGTTTAGGGGTTTAGGGTTCATGGTTTAGGCCCTCAACGCCTAAGTAGCCCTAATGGCTTGTATCGCTTCGGAGCGTTGAAGGTTTAGGGTTTAGGGTTTAAGTTGAGACATCGGTTGGGTACGGCCCCCACTCAGTAATAGTTGAATAATATTCATAATAAAGATATAGTAGGACCCTAACAGTAGTTGAATAATATTCGTAATAAAGATATAGTAGGACCCTAACAGTAGTTGAATAATATTCATAATAAAGATAGAGTAGGACCCTAACAGTAGCCCTATCATAGACTCTTACTGTATGGGGGCCGTACCTAAATTATCGGGTTTAGGGTTCAACTGTCTCGGGCTTTAGAGCTTTAAAACTTTTAGGCTTGTTGCATGTAGGGCCTTCAGAAATTCAAGGTTCTGGGGGTCTGTGCTTCCCAGAGAGCCCGATACCCCTAATTGAGGAATATAATTACCTTAAACTATAGGGGGCTTAGCATTATGATTGCTGGTCTATTCCCTAATCGGGGGGGTATGGGGCAGTCTGGCTTCTTCAGAGCTTAAACAGCTGTGACATCACCCAAGCTTTCACTTCCTGCGCAGACTCTCTGGCTAAGAGCGCTTCGGGCACGGAGGAATAACAGCTTGAGCGTCTATGCGTTGATTGCCCCGTAATCTTCTGCACTTAACCCCTAAACCCCACAGATCCTTTAAAGGATCCTAAACCCTAAACCCCATAGATCCTTCAAAGGATCCTAAACCCTAAACCCCATAGATCCTTTAAAGGATCCTAACCCCTAAACCCCATAGATCCGTTAAAAGATCCTAAACCCAAACACTATGATAATTAAAGGCAAGGGATGCCAGCGTCTTTGCTTTATGAACCAACCTCGTAAACCCTAAACTGAAAGGGGAAAAGGAGGGACCCTTAATGGGGACCCCTACCCTATAATGAGCTATATAATGGGTATATAATAGCTATATTAAGGCCATATACCTAGGGGTCCTTATTAAGGGTCCCTCCTTTTACCCTTGGATCCATTGAGAGATCCTGAGCCGAGCGGTTACCCCGAGCAGAAAGGTTATGGGTGTTGGGGCGGTGTAAAGAACCTGGCCAGAAACTGGCTACTATATCATGAAGCACAATTGGCACCCGACGATCCTCATTACGACCCTGACTACTTGGAGGATCATGGGACTTAGTAAGTAGGTTATAAGTGGGGTTATAAGTCCCCTAAGTGGGGTTATCCTAAGTATAACCTACTTATCACCTGACTTACTAAGTCCCATGAGCCTCCAAGTACAGCCTTTATTTCGGTGAGGAGCCAGCGCCTCGAGTGCCTTACGATACTCGGTACCGCCCGTGCGGCATTTGCGGCAAATGACAAATGGAAAAATAGAACTGGCGACCACCTCGGTCACGAAAGTGCATGTGGTTTAGAGGCCTTAATAATTAATATGGTTTTGAGGCCCATGCTACTATTATTATTATTATTATTATGAGGAACCCCCAAAATAGTATGGGTAGTTATTTAGGCCCCTATGTTAACCAAGCGGGGTAAGCGGAAAGCAGGACTTGCCAGAGTCGGAGGATGTGTTCATGGGCCCATACAAAGTTCTACAGCAGCTGTATGCTGGGCCGCCAAGATTCGTACAGAAACTCTGTAAAAGCTTGTCTTCCCAAGTAGGATAAAGACTCTAGGCCCAAAGCCCTAACCCCAATCCCCAAGCCAAGCCATAGCCCCTAAACGCTAGACCCTGTGCCCGAAGCCCTGACCCCCAAACCCTAAACCCTAAGCCTTAAACCCTTTGCCTTAGGAGTACTCAGAAATATTTTTTAATTTTTGGTTATTATAATCCCTAAGGAACAGCTAAAATTACAATTTTTGCTAGGGTTCTAAGTTCAGTATAGTTGCCCCTAAACCCTGAACCATAAACCCCAAGCCTTAAACCCCAACGCAGCGAAAAGAATCAGTCTAAAGGCTGCAGCACATCGTCGGTGGCACAGATGGGCTCAAGGCCCATTTGTGTGTGTGTATATATATATATATATACATACACACAGGTACATCCATCCATCCATCCTTCCTTCCATGCATGCATACATACATACAATCAGTATATATATATATACACACACACACATGCATATATATATATATGTATATATACGTATATGTACATACCTATACACATACATATATACATACGTATAATGATGCCCTTCTCGGGTTTCCGTTCAGGGTTTGGGGTTTCGGGGCGGGGTTGTCGATGTTGGAGAGTGCCGGTTCGTCAGCTTGTTTTTCGTAGGTTTTGCTTTCCTCACGGCCCTAAACCTCCAAGGGTAAAAGAAGGGACCCTTAATAAGAACCCCTAGGTATAAACCCTTAACAGAGCTATTATATACCCATTATATAGCCCATTATAGGGGTCGGGGTCCCCATTAAGGGTCCCTCCTTTTCCCCTTTGATAAACGGAGCAAAGCTGCGAGTCCATCTTTCCGTCATCGCAGGGGAGGGGTTAAGAAGCTTTGAAGGTGTTGGTGCATGGGAATTACGGTCTTCCAAACTTGGGTTGCATTTAAGTCTTGTTTTCTTGGTGCACTGCGCCCAAGATTTTTTTCTGCTTGCTTCCCGAAGGGGAGTAGAGTTGAGCCCTCACCCGGATCCCGAAGCCTGCAAGGAAAGAAGCAACCTGGAATCATGAACCCTGCAAAACCCACATCCTAGAGTTCAAAATCCTGAAACCCCAAACCCTACATCCTAAAAGCCCAAGCCCTCCATCCTAAAACCTCGAAGACTATATCCTTAATCCACAAACCTAGCACCCTAAGATGCCAACCCCTACATCCCCATGGACGCAGACTGCCCTCCTTGGCTGCCGCATCTGTCGTGCAGGGGAGCCTAGCTGTGGGAGCAACGGGAGTTCGATTAATTGGCGACTCTCGCAAGCGCACAGAAATATTTCCGTGCGGATCGTGCCCGGAACTGTTTTCGGTGCAGGGGTTGATAAGGATGTTGAAGGCATAGCCAGGAGAATTGAATCTTAAACCCTTGAGCCTAAAGTCCCGAAACTCTAAATCCTAAACTGGAAGTGTGCAGGATTTTTCGTGTGATGTGGGGCTTCCTGTGAGGGATGTGGGCTTGCGGGGCTTAACGACAGGGATAGGTCTTGCAGGACTGTTAGGGTTCAGGGCTTGTATATAGGGTAATTAAGGCTTGAGTCTCGGGTTCATTGGTATTTAGCGCTTTGAGGGCATTTTAGGGTTGAGGGTTCAGGAAGAAGCGACACAAACCAAAACAATGATTGCAAGGGGGCTTTGCCAAAACGTGGTGGATTACAGCGGGTTTTTGTAAACCCGGTATTTTTGGGTACCAAGAACTTAAACCTCCATTTTGTCAGGTAACAATGTCCTAAGTCCTCCCTAAATTATACGGTTAATGAGTACCTTTTTCAGCATTTCACTTGTCTCCAGAGCTCTACAACATACCTGTCTGCGCATACATACATATATATATATATATATATATATGGTCTCATACGTTTTGCTTGCCTTCTGAGGGACCTGAATCCCTCCCCAAGCCCTGAAGCAAAACCCAGACCCTAAACCCTAAACCCTGAACCCTGAACCCTAAATCCTAAACCCTGAACCGCAAACCCTCAACCCTAAACCCCAAACCCTAAATCCTAAACCCTGAACCCTAAACGAACCCTCAAGCACTCGTTGCGGTTTCGAGTTTAGGGGTTGCTGCTGAGGCCCTGGTTTCGCGTGACGAGGCACCGGGACTGGTTTAGAGGGTTTAGAGGGTTGAGAGGGTTTAGAGGGTTTAAGAGGGTTGAGAAGGTTTAGAGGGTTTAGAGGGTTGAAAGGGTTTAGAGGGTTTAGAGGGTTTAGAGGGTTTAGAGGGTTTCGAGGGTTTAGAGGGTTTAGGGTTTAGGATGGCTCCTTTAAACTTTAGGGTTTTCCGTAGAAAAGACTTGTTTTCTATTTTTTTTTGGGGGGGGTGGTGTGTGAGGGTACGGGGTTTGGGGCTTTAAGTTGTAATTTTATTTAGGGGCTCATTATGGTCCAGTGCGGATCAGGGGGGTTGAATATAGGTCCCTCCATTTTTTCTAGCCGTTTTTGAAGGGTTTCTACGATGACTTTAGGATTCTATGTTCTTTCTTCCGGTAATTAGTGCCCTCGTGGTCAGTGTAATTTGATGTAAGGCTACCCCAAAGCCTATTCTAGTTACAAAGGCCCGTACGAAACCTTTATGGTAACCTTGCGACTAGCCCTTATGCATCACTTTAACTTACATAGCCGATGGGTGAGCTTTAGACCTTTTGGCCATATGTGTTTGGTTTATCTTTCAAAGTTTAAACCTTTGGGGCACCGGCTATTGAAGCAGAGAGTTAAGAAGTATTAGTATTGGTGTACTTTTTGTCTTAAATGTGGTCTTATAAAGGTGTATTATATACTAGATACTGCAATTCCTCTCAGGTTGAGTTGTGAATTATTGTTATTCGTTTTCGATTTAATGGTAAGGACATCTTACTGCCTAAGAGGTTTAGAGCCATCTCACCGCGATATTGTTGGACTTTCTGTCGGTGTGTTACTTACAGTGTTCTCGCACTTGTGTCATTCTTTGCGAGTCGAAGTTTTGCTTCAGATCCCTAATTTTCAGTTGATTCAGAACGTAACACAAGGACATTTGACATAATTGTTTCATTTGTTCTTGCCATTTGAAATTGAAACAGTCAGCAGAGGCAGCCCAGGGCCACAAGCATGGTGCAAACAAGTTTTTGCCACACGGAGGCTTGAGGCGTCTTGAGTGCCTCCTGCGCCTGCTCCGTTGCTAGCCAGCCCAGTTGCATCATCAGTTCAAGTGCGGTTTCAATGCCATCGACATGATATGTTTCGCTGCTGAAGGCAGCTCGTTTGCCTCGAGATCTTGTGCTGCCCTTTGAGGACTTGCGCGAAGCCTCTGAGCAGTCATGGATGATTGGAGTGGCCTCGAATCCGAGTGCTTGAGCCAGCACTTCGGCAATCCCTATCACCGACAAGTGCTAACTGCTAACCCCTAAACCCTAAACCCATAAACCCCTGAACCCCAAAACCCCTTAAAAGAACCCCTAGACCCCCTGAAAAGAACACCCTAAACCCTTAAAGGAACCCCCTAAAGGAACCCCTAAAGGAACCCTTAAAGGGACCCCTTACGGAACCCGTTTAAGAGCGCCCGAGCAGGTTGGCCTATCGAGGCTGGTGAACAGCCATGGCGTGCTGCGCTGGGCACGCTGCTGCCTCAGAGTCCTCGGTGCTCTCTTGGAACATAGGGGTTTAGGGGGTTGGGTTCAGGGTTTAGCGGTTTGGGCTTTAGGGTTTTGGAGTTTGGGGTGTGGGGTTTAGGGGTTTGGAGTTGAGGGTTTAGGGTTTGGGGGTTTAGGGCTTTGGGGGTTTGGGGTTTAGGGGTTTAGGGTTGAGGGTTTAGGAGTTTTGGGGTTTTGGGTTTAGGGGGTTTGGGGTTTAGGGGTTTAGGGTTGAGGGTTTAGGGAGTTTTGGGGTTTTGGGTTTAGGGGTTTAGGGTTTAGGGGTTTAGGGGTTGGGGTTTAGGGGTTTAGGGTTTAGGGGTCTAGGGCCTAGGGGTTTAGGGTGGAGGGTTTTGGGGTTTGGGGTTGAGGGTTTAGGGGTTTAGGGGTTTAGGGTTAAGGGGCCTGGGGTTAAGGGTTTAGGGGTTTAAGATTAGCAGTGTCGTACCCTTATAACTAATCCAGGTATGATATGATGAGTTATGGTACAGATGTTCGCACTGTCCTTGTCCCTTTTTGAATTGTCAAGGCCTCATCAACTTGCGCGGGTTTCCTTAGGAGTCTTTTATAGGATATAAATACGTCAGCCTTCAGAAGGGGGGGTTCTAAGTGCCATTATGTTCAGGCCAGAGAAGCGAAGCACCTGAAGCACGGCTTTGGCGAGGGGTTTGTGGATATACATTGAGTGCTAATCTCGGGTGAGAGCAATAAAACGCCTACATCAGGTTCTAGGGGTGTCTTTTACTAATCAATTCCCAAAGAAGGGCTAGGTGAGACGATCAGGCTTTGCACATTCGAACTCTACTAAACCCTAAACCCTCTGGAGCTTAGAGTTCAGGGCTACAGCTTTGGGAACAGATGTGTTTCGCTGTTTCAAGGCCGCAGCAGAGACAACCTACCTTAACCTACCAGAACCTACGTTTTTGTAGGGTCCCGATAAATCCCATATGAGGGTTCATAACAAGAACCTACAAAAAGTAGGGTTTAGTAGGTCTAGGTACAGCTTGGGGCCAAAGGTTGTAGGGCCTTAGTTGTTGGGAGCCTGAGATTTTGCGTGTCGCGTTTTTGTACGGTAGTGTTACGCCTTGTCTTAGAGCCTGAACCCTATACCATATTAGCCTAAACCCTATGCCCTCAACCATAAAGCGAACGAACAAGGGACTATGACTATGGACCTACATATCAGCGCTAAAACGCCCCGTTAAAAAACATACAAAACAGGCACCAACACCCGTAACACCTTTCATCTAAACCTCCCAAACCTATAAGGACCATGCTAAAACCATCAACCGGATCCAAAACCCTCAAGATACGTACAACCGCGAACCCTAAGCCCCAAACCCTTAAACCCTTAAAACCCTTGAGGTTTAACTCCCCAAGCCCTCAAACCAAAAACCCCTTAAACCCTGGATTTGAACGCTCCTAAATCCCTTAAACCCCCTAAACACTAAACCTCAAACCCTAAACCCTAAACCCGTGACCCTGAACCCTAAACCCCCTAGTCCCATAAACCTTAAACCCTAACCCCTAAACCCTAAACCTTTTTTTTTTTTTAAACCTGAACCCTCAAGCAAGCGAACAAAGACGAGGCTGGCTCGCCTCGAGGAAGCCCACCGGCCCGGCTCCAACCCCGTGGGACTCCCCAGGGCCTGGAGGGCCTTTAGGAGTTTTGGGGGGTTAGGGGGTTGGGGGTTGGGGTTTAGGGTTTAGGGTTTAGGGGGTTAGGGGGTTCCATTAATAAAGGGATCTATAGGGGTTCCTTTAAAGGGATCTATCGGGGTTCCTTTAAAGGGATCTATAGGGTTTAGGAGTTAGGGGGGTAGGGGGTTGGGGTTTCAGGGTGTTAGGGGGTTAGGGAGTTGGGGGGTTAGGGTGTTAGGGTGTGAGGGCCTTCGGGAGTTGGGGCCTTTAGGGGGTTAGGGTGTTAGGGTGTTAGGGTGTTAGCGCTTCGGGGTCTTGGGGCCTGAGGGTCTTAGAGTTTAGGGCCTTGCATACAGGATCGTAGGACTTAGTACCTGGGTTATTATTGGGGGTATCTATACTTCTAACTACTTATAACCCTAATTAAGGGACTTATAGCTATAGTTACTAAGTTTCATGATCCTCCAAGTAGGGCTTTAGGAACCCTGTTTAGGGCCTTCAGGCCTCAGGGCCTTGGAGCTTTAGGGTGTTACCGTTCAGGCTTAAGGGGCTTAAGGCCTTTGCCCGACGTGGAAGGTCGGGGGACTTAGTAAGTAGGTAGTAAGTAGACTTATAAGTACCTTAAAAGGGCCCCTACTTGGGGTTGTGGTACTTATAAGTCTATAAAATAGCAAGTTACTAAGTTCCCCGACATTATAGTACCCTTATAGATCCCTTATAGTAGCCCCTATAGACCCCTTTAAAAGGAGCCCTTTAAAGGGAACCCTAGGGCCCCTAACCAGTTACTAAGTTCCCCCGACCCTCCAAGCAGGGCCTTGGAGTTTTTAGGATTTAGGGCCCTAAGACCTGAAGGCCTTGGGGCCTTCGGATTTTAGGCTTTCGGGTTTAGGGCTTGGGGGTCGCAGAGTAGAGGGTTTAGGGTCTTAGGGTTTAGGGTGTAAGGCTCAGGGTGTAGGGTTTCGGGTTTAGGGCCTTCGGGCTTTAGGGTTTCGGGTATAGGGCTTGGGGGCCGCAGAGTAAAGGTTTTAGGGTCTAAGTCTTAGGGTGTAGGGTTTAGGGTCTTCGGGTTTGGGGGTCTGAAGGTATAGGGTTTAGGTTTACGGGCTTTGAGGGCTCGTTTAAAGCTCAAAAAGGGGCCTACAAGGGTTCCTTTCAGCGTCTTTGGGCAGGGTTTAGGGCTCTGAAGGGGCTTAAGGGTTTTCTTTAGGTTTAGGCTTTAGGGTTTAGGGTTTAGGGGTTTAGGGGTTTAGGGTTTAGGGTTTAGGGGTTTAGGGTTTAGGGTTTTCTCTAGTGCTCCATCAAGGGGGCGTTGGGTTCCTTTCAAGGGTTAGGGTTCTGTACTAGGGCCGCCTTTGACGGATACTGTCGGGTACTATACTTGGAGGCTCATGGGACTTAGTAAGTAAGGTTATAAGTAGGTTATACTTAGGATAACCCCACTTAGGGGACGTAGAACCCCACTGAAAAACTACTTACTAAGTCCCATGATCCTCCAAGTAGACCCTAAACCCTAATCCCTATAGATCCCTTTAGGGAACCCCTATAGATCCCTTTAAGGAACCCCTATAGATCCCTTTAAGGAGCCCTTTAAGAACCCCAAACTAAGTCCCATGATCCTCCAAGTAATGCTGGGGTTCAGGGTTCCCTTCAAGGTTCCTCCAAGCTTAGGGTTTAGGGTTTAGGGTTAGGGGTACTTAGAAATAGTTTTTTAATTTTTGGTTATTATAATCCCTAAGAAACAGCTAAAATTCTAATTTTTTGCTAGGGTTCTAAGTTCAGTATAGCAAGGGATTCAGGTTTTTGGGGCTTTGGGGCTCCTTCAGGGCTTTGCTGAGTGCCTTTTACGCGGTTGAGGAGTTTAGGGTTGAGGGGTCCTGTCGTCTGGCGTACCGGGTTGCAAGTTACTGCAATCTACGTGGGCAAGTTTTGGAGTTGTGCAAGTTTGTGAGGGTTGAGGGATTGGAGCTTTTGAACATTCGTCGTTAAAAGGGCTTTGGGTTTAATATATCATGAAAGATTAGGCGTTTGGGCAGACGCTTGAAGCAGGGCTAGTATAAAAGGGTGCGAGGTTGGAGGGTTGAGGGTTTACTTGGAGGGTCGGGGGACTTAGTAAGTAGGTAGTAAGTAGACTTATAAGTACCCTAAAAGGAGCCCTAATTGGGGTTATGGTACTTATACGTCTGTAAAAGAACCAGTTACTAAGTCCCCCGACCCTCCAAGTAGGCACTTTTGGCTTTCACGTTCGGGGCTTCGGGTTGTAGGGTTTACCGCTTCTGGGACTTAGGTATTGAGGGCTTCTAGAAGGGCTCCATGGGGGGTTTGGAGGGCTTAAGGGTAGCATCATTACGGTTCAGGTTAGGGCTCGGAAAGGGTTCGGGGTTTACTTTGGGCTTGCGGTTTATGGCTTCAGCAATATGGAGGCTTATTGGGTTGAGGGTGTTAAAAGGGTTTATGTGGACTTGACACATTGGTTAGAGGCTGCCCCCACCCTATAAGGATTATATTAGGGCCCTCTTATATTCCTAATATACCACTATTACCGGGTGGGGGCCCCTTCTAACACATTGGCTTCGTACCCTGAATCCTAAATCCTGAGTTCAAGTTTTGAACCCCCGGCATCCTAGGAATGACATGGGTAGTTGTCAAAATTCTGGTCCCTTTTTGGGCACCATCAATAAGGTGATGAAAACATAAGGACCCTAAACCCTAAACCTAAAAAGGGACCATGATTTTCACAACCACCCACGTGACTTGAGTCTTGCGCCTTGTCGGCTATGCGGGATCCGGGGATGTTTCGTGCTTGGGGGTCTTAGAGGCTTAGGGTTGGCATCTTATAATGTTGTGTGGAGGATCATGGGACTTAGTAAGTAGGTTATAAGTGGGGTTATAAGTCCCCTGAGTGGGGTTATCCTAAGTATAACCTACTTATAACCTTACTTACTAAGTCCCATGAGCCTCCAAGTAGGGTTTAGGGTTTAGGGAGTTTTGGAGCTCGACTCTGCACTTCCGCCCTAAACCGCAGGAAGCAGTCGAACAAGAGACTAGCCAGGCTGCAAACATCTCCTTGAGCCTCTAGAAGAAGCCGACGATTCGTAACAGTCTTCCTTGGGCTTCCCTAATGTAACTGCGGAATGAAGATCCCCAAAACCCAAGTCAAAATCTTGAGGCCACCATCTTTTTGCATTAGGGTCCATCAGTTGCCTCTCTGTTACTACCGCTTAGCTGCGGACGATCTGGCTCTAAGTGAGCCCAGCATCTTAATACAAAAGCCTGAATTATTGACTCGTTCTTTAGGGGTCCTTGTTGTACAGTTTACTATGACATACACCGAACCCCAATCTTAAGTACACTACAGCCCATATGCTCGGTGGAGTTGCTGGCAAACCAATTGAGTTGCTCAGCGAGGTGCTAGATGCAGGTCCTCGCGCCATGAATCTTGGAAGATCTGTCGGAGACCCGCACTCTTGCAAGAGAACGGAGGACAGTTCAATGATGCAGCGAAATCCCATTTCTGCCCTATCGCAAGTAGGTTCCTTTCAAATCCTTTTGGACCGGGTTGGCATGTTTCTTGAATCCGTGCCGTGCTGCACTGCTTTCGTCCTTCGACGGAGCTGACTCTCAGGGAGGCCCCGTTCCGTGCTAGGCACACAGGGAGGCGGCATTGTAGCCCCGGACGCGATCGCACCAGATCTTATCTTGTCGCTTGCCCCCACGAGCCGGCCACACACGGTACTTTTGGGTTGAGGGTTCGGGGTTAGGACAAAGGTTTCGTAGGGCTTTTTAAGGCCTTTTTAGGACTTCGGAAGTTTTTCGATCGGGCTTCAAATGTTTTTAGTCCGCGAGGATTTGTTTGTGAGGTTCACAAATGATTGTGAGGTTTGAGGGCTTAGGTTTCTTAGGTTTGCTTGGTGACAGGGGCTTTGGGTTTCAGGTCTTGTGAGAGTTTAGGGGCTCAGGTGGATGGCTGAAGCAGGGCAATTATAACAGGGCCAGGGCGTGGGTTTGAAGGTGTTGCGGTTCCCCGGCAAGGATTCCTTGGATTGACGGCTCAGGATTCTTGTCGGGTTTGTGATGGAGTTGACGGCTCAGGGTGTGCAGGGAGTAGTAGGAGTAGTAATAGTAAGAATAGTGGTAATAGTAGTAGTAGTACTACTGCTACTACTACTACCACCACTACTACTACTACTACTACTACTATTACTACTACTACTACTACTACTACTACTACTACTACTACTACTACTACTACTACTACTACTACTACTACTACTACTACTACTACTACTACTACTACTACAAACGAATGACGGGTTTTATTCTTATCTATTTCTCGTATGACTATGATGACTTGCTGCTGTTATCTGTTTTCCGTCTAAGTATGTTGACGTCTGCTGTTATTCTTAACTTCAGCAACAGCTTCATGCCCCCAAACCTTAATCCTTGAAACGGAAGCCTTGGAAAACAAAACTTGGACGGTAAGCCTGTCAACCGTGAGAAAAAGTTGCACCGTAAACCCTAAACCCTAAACCCTAAACCCCTAAACCCCTAAACCCCTAAGCCCTAAACCCTAACCCCTAAACCCTAAACCCCTAAACCCCTAAACCCTAAACCCTAAACCATTGCAAGACTTGAGAGCCGCCACGAGGCCACGAGGCGGCGGCTCGCTGTCCCATCCTCGGGGTGCGTCGGAGCTGGGTTCAGTTTAGGGTTTAGGGTTTAGGGTTTAGGGTTTAGGGTTTAGGGTTTAGGGGTTTAGGGGTTTAGGGGTTTAGGGGTTAGGGTTTAGGGTTTAGGGTTTAGGGTTTAGGGTGTAGGATTTAGGGCTTAGGCTTGAGGGTGTATTGTTTTGGGTTTAGGGTTTGGAGAGACCATTCCATACGTCGCCGGATGTGAGCATAGTTGTCGTAGCCTTTTGAGTGTTCATGCAGGAGCTCTAACCAGACAGTTTTTTGCATGAAAAAAGGGTGTAGCGATTGTCGCGACTTTGGTCATATGATGATAATGAACTATTCTAATTATGGCTCCTGCGGCAGATTTCAGTTTATAGCTTCAGGTTCTGAGGTCCACAGCTTTTGTAGTTTAGCCAGGGCTTTTGGGTTTGTAAAAGAAGCCCAAGACCCGATACCTTTAACCCCTGAAACCTAAACCCAACTCTAAACCCTAAACCCTAAACCCTAAACCCTAAACCCAACTCTAAATCCTAAACCCTCGTCCCCAATCACCTGCGACCCTAAACCCTACAACGAAGCCGAAGCCTTTGTGAAAAGAATCCCTGAAGCAACCCGAAACCGGAAGCCAGCTGATCGGTGGCTCGAAAGATCCCCAGCGCGATGCCCTTGCTGCCTTGACCAGGCACGTCTGGTTGAAGGTTTAGGGTTTAGGGTTTGGGTTTAGGGTTTTGGGATTAGGGTCTGGGGTTTAGGGTTTAGGGTTCAGCAGCTCCGGATCGAGCAGTTTCTAGTCAAGCTAGCGGTTTTAGATTTAGAAAACAACCCACCCGCCCAAAGAATCCCATAACATTCAGAAAACACAACGTCACAAAACCCTATGGCCGAAACCCTAAGAAAAAAACCCTAAGGCCGAAACCCTAAGGCCGAAACCCTAAGGCCGAAACCCGAAGGCCGAAACCCTAAGGCCGAAACCCGAAGGCCGAAACCCTAAGGCCGAAACCCTAAGGCCGAAACCCTAAGGCCGAAACCCTAAGGCAGAAACTCTATGACCGAAACCCGAAGGCGGAAACCCTATGGCCGAAACCCTAAGGCGGGCCGGTTTAGGGTTTAGGGTAATTTTTGGGCCTTGCCTTCGTGGATAAGGCACAAACAGTCGTGGACAAGGCGCAAAAATTCGTGAACAAGGCACGCTTCGACTTAATCTGTCGCAACGCGCCTTGTCCACGAATTTTAGCGCCTTGTCCACGAATTTTTGCGTCTTGTCCACGAATTCCATTAGGGTTTAGCGTTCTTATGATAGAGAGGTTTAGGGTTTAGGGTTGAGGCTCTATCGGGATCCTTGAAGGGTTCTATAAGAGGGTTTCTAGCTGCTCCTTTAAGTGGGTTGGGGTTTGTGGGCAAAGGTTTAGCGGATCACTTGGAGGATCTGGGGACTTAGTAAGTGGGGTTACAGGTATTTTAATTGGGGTTTTAGTGGATGGAACTATAGTTACCTACTCAGAACCCTACTTACACATGAACCTCCATTTAGGGAGTCTTTTTTGCAAGCATCCACCTTGGGCATTTGGACGGCAGAGTGGCGATCCACGATTAACTTCATTTTCTGGGAGTACGACCAGTCCGCACATTGCAGCCCGTCTCGCTACGGATTTCAGAAGTTAGATGCAGCTGCACTAGCGGACGGAAAACGGCGTTCAAACCCTAAACCCTAAACTGGCCAGGAAGTGCTCCTGCAGCTCATCTCCACAAAGACTAAGATGAAGCAGCTGAGCTTGCAGCAACGTGTATAAATTTTCGGAGCGAATCTCCAACTGCAGCTGCAGCATCTGGAACCTGCAGCATTCACCAGTCTGGTCACGCCAATTACGGCCTGCCGGCAAAGATCTTCACGTGCTCTCTCGGCGCATCCTTGCGGCAAATTCTCGCCAAGGTGACTGGTGTGGCCACGGTTTATAAGTATACATATAACTACAGTTACGTCACTTACAACCCTCCTTACTAAGTCCCCGGAACCTCCGTGTAGGGTTCCTTTACAGGGTTCTATAAAAGGGTTCATAAGGGCTCCTTTAAGTGGTTTGGGGTGTATGAGTGTATGGGCTTGGGCTTAGCACTTTAGCTCCTTTGAGGAGACTGAGGGCTCATTGCGTCAAAGGTTAAAATTAACGGGCTTGGATATAGGAGTTTCGCAAAAAGAGGGGACCAGCATTCTCAGTCTCCTCGGGACATTCTGCAGGCGTTTAGTGTTTTGGGGTTCAGCTTCTTGTGCAATTCCATGTTTCTTAAAGACCCGTCCGTTGCTTGTCATGTAACAGGAGTAGAGACATGAACCCGGATAGGAGTTTTGATCATATAAGGTTCCTTTAACAAGGACGTCCACTACTAATCCCATTTCGCACCGGTGTGATCGGCGCAGGCACATGGTTCTGATCGCGGATCTGCAAGTCTTGCCCTCGCCGCCTGGCAACCAGAAGAGCAGGTGGAAGCACGTGGATGCGGCAATCAAAGTCATTGCTGTTCCTTGGCCAATAAGTGATGTGCCTCTTCGGGCGTACTGCTTTCCGCCATTTGTTGTTGAGCTGCACTTTTCAGACTTCTTGGGTGGTTTGGAAAAGACTAAACCCTACACCCCAAACCCTATTAACCTTTTTTGAGCTTTGCTGTGAAGCTTTCGTTGGACCATGAACTGGACAATTAAGTTGCCCCGGTTTACATTTAATCTAGAAGCCGGAATCATCACCAGTATTATTCCTCAAGGTCCCGTACAATAAGCATGCGACAAAAACTGGTCCGCATCACCCCACGATCCCATTCCACTTGTTGTGGCCCTATATTTTGGTTTTACTCTGAACTGTATTGAATTAACTACTATTTGCTTAAGAAACCCCCCCAAAAATAAAAATAATAATCCCTATATTACCCCCATAAGGAATATGTTTTTTATTTTTTGGGGGGTTCTTAAGCAAATAGTAGTTAAAGGCAACGGGGGCCTTATGTAGGGATGACCCCAGAGACTCCAAGGCTTAGGAGTTTAGGAGTTGCGGGTTTCGGGCTTTAAAGTTTAAGTCCAAGGGTAAGAGGAGGGACCCTTAACAAGGACCCCTAGGTATATACCCTTAATATAGCTATTATATACCCATTATATAGCCCATTATAGGGTAGGGGTCCCCATTAAGGGTCCCTCCTTTTCCCCTTTGAGTAAGGCTTACAAGGTTGAGCCGTCAAGAAGCTCGAAGCCCCCCCCAGCCTCAAGCGCGCAGCCCTTAAGCCCTATTCGTCACATGGGTGGTTGTCAAAATTAGGGTCCCTTTCTTGGCTACCCTAAATAATCGGTGCCGAATTATATTAGGGACCCAAAAAGGAACCCTAATTTTGACAACCACCCACATAATGAAACCACAGCTTGTGCAACCCTTATAGCAAAATCCTCCTGGGAGCTTTGTAAGGGCACAGGAACCTCATAAAGACTGCGAAAGCCTTGACAGGAAGACGATGATATGCCTGAATCTGCTTGATCAGTTACCAGGTATCGATTTGGGATAATGTTGAATTTCTCTTATTGTTCAATATAGCCCTAATATAGCCCTGATCATAAAGACTTATGGGGACTGTTGGAATCGACACCTAGTATTAATGTAGCTTTCAATCACAAGGCATCCGAGCTGAAGCACTCAGTGAACCCTAAATCCTAAACCCCCAAACCCTAAACCCCAAACCTAAACCCGCTTAAAAGATCTTTTAAAGGAACCCTTAGAGGAACCATCAAGGAATCAAGGACTTCCTGAAAACTCTAAACTCTAAACCCTAACGAGGAATCCAAGCTGAAGCACTCAGTGAACGCGCTGGGCACCGTGGTGGAGGGTCCTGCGTCCAAGGTTTGGGCAGTCTGCAGGCCCCTCGGTCGGGCTTCTACTCTGTGGGTGGAGGGATTTAGGGTTTAGGGGTTCCCTATTCCTCATACCCCGACCCTAAACCATAAACCCTCTACCCGAACCCTAGACCCGTAACCCTCAACCCTGAACCCCTCTACCCGAACCCTAGACCCTCAACCCTAAACAATAAGCCCTTTTCCGGCCGGTGTTCAGAGGTTTGGAGGTAGGCTAGGATGCCCAGTAGTACCCTTATTCCCTTTTTGTAGTCCTAGGTTCCTTATAAAGTTACCCAATACCAAAAAGAGAGGCCTTTTTATTCTTAGGTTACTGGGTATCTTAGAATAAGGCCTCATAGGGCTTGATAGAATCTGCCAATCTTTTCTAGGGTTAGGGTGCCTTTAAGGGATCTATCAGGGATCTATAGGGTTCAGGGTTTTGATAGAGGCTTCAGGCTTCTTGAGTGTTTTAGAAGTTGCTTCCACGGCACCTGTGCCGCAACACGGAGCTTTTGGGCACGTCCCTTCGTCAGTTCGCGCGTCCGCTTGATACTGGGATGCCCAGTAGTACCCTTATTCTCTTTTTGTAGTCCTAGGTTCCTTATTAAGGTACCCAATACCAAAAAGGGAGCCCTTTTTATTCCTAGGTTACTGGGCATCCTCGTTTACAACGTCCAGGTCTACTGTTTGCTGGAAGAAACACCTAAGTGTTTCTGGTTAGGGCGCCAGCTGCTGGAGAACCGTAAGCTATAAGCCTGAAGCCAAACCTGAACTAAAACCCTAAATCCTCACCCTAAACCCGAAGCCCCAGACCCCGAAAGTCTAAACTTTTAAACCCCCCAAAACCCCAAACTCCTGAAAACGCTAAAAAGCCCGACACTCTAAACGGTTAAATCTTCAACCCGGAACACCTTAAACCCTAAACCCTAAGAACTTGGAGAGGCGTGCCTTCGAAGCGTGCCTGAAGTCTGGTGCCAAGTCAGAGCTCATGTGTCTTGGCATGCCTTAGTTCCCCCAATGCCCAACCTTTAAACTGTTTGGGTTCTTATAGTTTAGTAGTAACCGCAACTTTTAACCTTTATTTCCGTGGCTTGTAGGGAAAGTAAGATGCACTGGTCGTTTAGGTTGAAGGTTTTAAAACTTTGGGGTTTTAGGCTTCAGGGCTGTAGGGTTTTAGGGCTTTAGGGTCTGCAGGGTTTTAGCATTTGGGGGTTTGGGGTCTACACAGGGTTGATTCTGAAGGGAACTCTATAAACTTGTGCTGTGGGGTTTGGGCCCAGGTTTTAGCGCTTTAGGGCTTGAGAGCCTTAGAGTTTCTGGGTTAAAGTTTCAGGCTTCAGTGTGTTGGGGCTTTGCGGTTTTAGCGTTCAGTCTTCGAAAGAGTTTGTATAACACGTAGCATCTACAAGCATGCCACAAGGCCCATAGCAACGTGGTTTTTGGTCTGTAGGCTAGCAGAAAGAGTGGTACTGTTCCTTATATTCAAATTCGAAACGGAGATGCCTACTTTATGCAGTGTCTATTTTTCAAGTTGGAAACGCTACCCTTGTTTTTAAGGGGCGCGTGACAAGCATCCAACAACCCTACAGCACCAAAGCCTTCAATTCTACGCCGTAAATGACTCTTAGACCTTCGCCAGCCCCTTTTGAGCCCTACAGCAGCGGCAGAACATCGTGTAAGCACTTGAAGGGAACTTGACCAAATCCGATGTGGCTTCAAGGATTCGTTGGGCTCCAAGTGAGCCTGAAGCTCGTAGCCCTAATCCCCAAAGCCCCACACCGCGGCGCAAACCCAAACCGAAACTGAGCCTTGAGATTTCTCGAATGTTTGTACGGCTTTTGCATGGGTGTCCATACGGCTCTGGCTGGTTTGATATGTTGCCTACGTCTTCATGTTTGTAGCGTTATGAGGTGGTTGTTTGTTTTGCAGTAGTTAATCTGTGAGGGATAGCTGTGTTCAGAAACTCCAAAACCCCTTTGGGTCTAGAGGTTAGGGTCAACGGTTCAAGGTTTAGGTGGTGTTGGTTGCAAAAACCCCAAACCCGCGCCTCTGAACCCGAACACCAAGCCCCAGCGGATGTTTTTGTCAAAGTTTCTCGCCGAGCACGAAAACATGCGCAACCCGAAACCGTGAAATCCCGAAGCCTGAATAGTTCCTTGTCTAGACCCTCGTAAACCATCTAGATTCAGAGTGTATCTCCCTGGGTTCTTGATAAGAAACTTAGTTCAAGTTACCATAGGGGATCTGTTGAAAAATGCCATAACAGGGTTCTTGATGAGGAATTGAATGTACGTTACGATAACAGGGATCTGTTGCAAATATTATGGTTTCTTATCATGGCATGGTAACTTAAATCAAATCCCTGAAACACTAGGACCTAGAGTAGGCCCTTATTCCCTTTTTTAGGGTTCAGGTTCCCTTATAAGCCCTTTTAAACCAAAAAGGGCACCCTTTTTATTCCTAGGTTACTCTTAGGTCTAGAATCCCTGAAACAAGAACCCAGCTCAGGTACATCAAGGTGTACCAAGGCATTCTGGGCCTACATTTGGGGCCTTAATCGTTAGAATAGGCTTTGGGGGTATGCTTTTCAATAAGGAACCCCAAAACCGTATTCTATTTATTAAGGCCCCTGCATTATGTCCTCGTTATTCTTTGAGGTGCATCATCGTTTACTACAGTTCTCTGTGGGGTGCTAGGTGGCGCGCCGTATATTCTGACATCGCATACCCAGAGACTCCAATATCCCTTACTTAAGGAATATTCCTGAAATTTATTAGGGATCCTGCTATGATTTAAGGAATATTCCTTAATTAAGGGATGTTGGAGTCTCTGGGTACTGTATGCAGCTGAAAGTCCTGCCCAAGCCCCGCGCCGACCATCAACCCCAAAACCTTCACACCCTAACCACCAGACATGTATTCTAGGATGCCCAGTAGTACCCTTATTCCCTTTTTGTAGCTCTAGGTTCCTTATAAAGTTACCCAATACCAAAAAGAGAGGCCTTTTTATTCTTAGGTTACTGGGTATCCTAGTATTGAAGGATGTCAGAGTCGCTATAGGCGCGGAAGAAAATTCAAAAGTTCGGTCGCTTCACGTGGTAACACTGCTGTGGGATTTGGCGCTTCAGGGCTTGCAGTTTTCAATTGTATACTTTTGGGTTTAGGGTTTGGGGTTTGGGGTTTTAGGGTTTAGGGTGTCTTAGGGCTCGGCTGGCAGGCGACAGCAGCGTGGATGACTTGGAAAAAAGTGGCAGGAAGGTGGCTTCCAAGGCCCTCAGCTGCGGGCTGAGGGTTGCGAGCTTTGGTTCAGCTTGATGGGTTTCAGGGTTAGGTGTTTAGGGTTTAGGGTTTAGGGGTTTAGAGGTCTAGGGTTTAGGGTTTTGGGGTTTAGAGTTCAGCTTTCTGGTTGTTGTTGGTCATAGTTTCTTGTGTTGGCCTTGCAGGCATCTCTAAATCTCTAAAGCAGACATGATTCTGTGCAGCTTCACAGCAAGAATAGACCTTAACCCCGACCCTTAAACCCTAAACTAAACCCTGAACCCGATGAAACCCCCGTCCAGGCCAGGAAGGCCAAACCGCGGAAGGCCAAGAAACCCACGAAGGCTCTCGGACGGTGTTCGGTGTTGGACTTATCCAGGTCCTTAGGAACTTAGCTCTTGCGGTTTCCTGTGGTTTCTTCTAATAAGGGTCTAAAAAAGTTACTGCGATTTGTCAAGAGCTTCCAGGTATCATGATGTTCTTTAAAAGTCCGATAAGGGAAGTGTATGGCCAACCTGGAGAAGACGTTCTGGGAGTTTCCGGAAATTAAGCATACCTTATTTTCAGGTCCTTAGACAAGGATCCTACTAGTTACTATTTAGGGTACTACATGAAGGTTCCCTATTTGCGGAAACTCCCATCTAGATTCGTTTTCATCTGTGAAGATGCACCAAGCAGACCGTACAAAAACCACGGCGACAGGCTTTTGGACCCTTGTGGGGGATTGGGGATTCAGTGTTGGAAATCCAACATGTTACCATGTTCTGAGGTCTCTGAGATGTCGATACGGCCCTTGGAAAAGAAACTAGGGTTAGTGCAAGGAGGGCTCGTGGTGCATGGGTTTGGGTTTCTTAGTCTAGCAGCTTGAGCGCCTGATGTTTGAGAGGGTGAGGTTTTGAGGTGAGACCTAAACCTGAAACCCTGAACCCCTAGTTTAAAATTAGTGGTTCGATTCGGGAGGGGGCGGGGCACTGACTGTAAAGTTTAGCGGTTTCGGGCATCCGGTGTCGCTGTTTAACTCGGCTTTACGTCCCTACAATACGTAACATCTGATTTCCAGCCCTTATAGGAGCTCGAGACCCTAGACCCTAAACGGAACCCGGGTTTAGGGTTTCAGGGTTTTAGGGTTTAGGGTTTAGGGTTTAGGGATTAAAAGGGTTAAGGGTTTAGGGTTTAGGCACATGTCGGGGTTATATGGTCCGAGCTATGCAGGTCAAGAAGGCTATGAAAGCCAAGGCGAAATGCCGCTTGGAACCGGTCCAAAAGCTCCAGCCGTGAGTTCAGGGGCCCCGAAAGGTGGGATGAAGGTAGGTGGGGTAATCCCAAAATAAGAGTGCTTACAAAAGTCGTCTGCCTTCATCCCACCTTTGGAGGCCTCCAATAACTTCTTCAACCCGCACGCCCGGGATTTGGTTTTAGGGTTTGGGGTTCACGGTGAGGGCCTAGGGTGAGGGATTCAGGTTAGCCCTTAAACGTTGAGTGAAAGTTACGCGGGTTCCACAGTAACGATCCTTCTATGATACCCGATGGTATATCTCAATGTAACTCTTCTGGGGATAGACTTCAAGCTTTTCGGGTTTTTCTCACGGATTACAGGGATTTCCTGCATACGAGCACATTGATGACGCTCCGAGAGGAGTAGAGCCCTTCCCTCGTGCCGAAGGCTGCAAGAGAAACTTTAAATCAAGGGATACCGAAATAATCCTTCGGATAAGTTTATAGACACTAACCCTTGACATGCCCTAATTATGAGACCCCGACTAAAAGCCGCACGATTTCATGTAGAGGGGGCCAAAGCCAAAGCTTCGTGTTCAGAGTTTATTGGAGCTCTTCGTCTTGTTTTGCTAGGACCCAGAGTAGGCCCTTATTCCCTTTTTTGAGGCTTAGGTTCCCTTATAAACCCCTTTAAACCAAAAAGGGCACCCTTTTTATTCGGTCTAGTTTGGGATCACGTGAATGCTAGGAGCCGGGGGGTCGGTGGGATCTCCAAAGCAATGCGGTTTAGGGTTTAGGGTTTAGGGTTTAGGGTTTAGGGTTTAGGGTCTAGGGTCTAGGGTTTAGGGTTTAGGGTTTAGGGTTTAGGGTTTAGGGTTTAGGGTCTAGGGTTTAGGGTTTAGGGTTTAGGGGTCTTGCTTAACCCCCAAGGGGAGAGTAGTGAGTAGTGACAACGAGCACAAATGGAGAAGCCTAAATAATTGTCAGTGGTTTCCCACTTAAACACCCATACCCTAAACTCCTAAACCCTAATTTCCTTTGAAGGGTAGGAGGGCTCCACATTATGCATAGTTTGCCGAGAGATCCTACCTTCGAGTACTTGGACGGGGGTGGGTTCGGTTTAGGGTTCAGGTATCAAGGTAGGGCTTTAAGGGCTCCAAAAGGGGTTCCCTAAACCCTAAACCTAAACCCTAAAACCCTAAACCCTAAAACCCTAAACCCTAAACCCTAAACCCTAAAACCCTAAACCCTAAACCCTAGGGTTTATAAGGGTGCCTCCAGCGGTCTTAGTGTTTCAGAATTAGGGCTGAAGGGGTGAATAAGCGTTCCTTCAGGGGTCCTAATCTAAGACCCAGAGTAGGCCCTTATCCCTTTTTTTTAGGGTTTAGGTTCCCTTATAACCCAATTTAAACCAAGAAGGGTACCCTTTTCATTCCTAGGTTACTCTTAGGTCTAGGGGTCCTAATCAGTGTTTAGGGTTTAGGGCTGAGCGTTGAGGGTTTTGGGTTCGGGTTCGGCTTTTCGGGTTTAGGGAGCCTCATGCTTCAGAGCCGCCGTAGAAGTGATACTTTAAACCTTAGTAGTTGGGTTGGTAGATTTCAAACTTTCTGCAATAATGAAACCCTGTCTAAAACCGAAAGTTTAAGCTTTTTTGGGCTAATGAACTCGGCAACTACGAAACGCTGCGTTGTGTGTTATCCTCACCCGCCTCTGGTATTTGAGGGGGCGGGGCGGGTTGCTAGGCGCAATTTACGGTTCAAGGTTTAGGGTTCTCCCGTTCCGCTGGTGCCGAGGAAAGCCCTGTGCGCTGGGGCCAAAATTTGAAGCCGAGATCGCCAAGTGGAGTGAAGGAGTAGGATGAGTAAGTCCACATGTGTAGACCCTTTGTAGACCCCTTGCAGCAACTTGTAAACCGCTACTCGAAAATGTATTCTAGATTCCATCTTGCAAAATCACACGCTGTATGAGACATTGCAAAGCATCCGTAAGGGCCGTTCTGATACCCATCAATCATACAAAACACCCTGATATAGCGGCGTGAATAGTTTGTCATCTTGTCTCCGTACAGTTCCCGATGCAATTATACCATGTTCGGTACCAAGACCCTATTCTAATTACTGAGGCCCCTACGTTCGGTAGAGTTGAGTTGAGGGAGTGCTTGAAAGGAGTGTCGTCCGCGGAGACTCCGAAAACCCCCTCACTGAAGCCGTGCTATACTATACCGTAAAAGTCAGAAGGTACTCTTACCGTGATTTACGGTGTATCTAAACCCTAAACCCTAAGCCATTCCTTCAATAAAGGTGTTTTGGAGTGTCCGGGTCGCTGCCCCGAAGCGGAAAAGCCTAAGCCCCAAACCCCCAGAGACTCCAATATCCCTTAATTAAGGAATATACCTTAAAGTATAGTAGGATCCCTAATATGGTTTAAGGTATCTTCCTTAATTAAGGGCTATTGGAGTCTCTGGGCCCCGACACCGGGGGAGCTTGCCGCTGCGAGAAGCAGAGGACAAAGAAGGGCACATCTCAACGCAAAACCTTGCACCCTAAAGGCCACTGCACTTTAAAAAAAACCCTGAACTCTAAACCCTAGGCCCTAAACCCTAAGCCCCAAACCCTGAACCCTAAACCCTAGGTCCAAAACCCTAAGCCCGGAACCCAAAGCCTTGGAACGCTAAGACCCAAAGCAAGATCAGCTCTAGGAGAGCCCATGGGCTCCTGTAGGGGGGTCTGCTTCGAGGATCAGGGGACGGACTTCGTCAGCGTTATATCCTTAAAGGGTTCCTTAAAGCGATCTATAGGGCTTAGGGTTCTACTTAGAGGATCAGGGGACTTAATAAGTGGCGTTCTTGGGGCTCCTTTCATTAAGTGTTCAGGGATTAGGGTTCAGAGGCTGGCGCCGGGGTTCTTAGGGTTCCTTTAAGTGTTTGGGGTGTAGGTTCCGTGAAAGGTTCTTTGTACGTTTCAGGGTTTCTTCAAGGGGTTGAGAGGTTTAGGGTTTTCAGTTTATGGTCTTTGAGGACCACGACTTGGTAACTGGGGTTCTTAAACAGCCTCTATGGGCTCCTTGAAGGGGAACTTTAAGGCCTTAGGGTGCAGATTCTACTTTCAGGCTCAGGGGCTTAGGGTCTAGGGTTTAGAGGACTTAGAAATTGGTGTTATAGGTACTTCAATTAGGGAAAAAGGTAGGTATGATTATAGCAACCTTGCTGATAACCCTGCTTACTAAGTTCCCTAAACCTCACGAAATACGGGTTCCATCAGCGTTCTAAAGGGTTTAGGGTTCAGGGTTTATTACTATGAATGGGTGTCATGATGTCATGTAGGGGCCTCAAACGTTCGAACACGCATTTCGGGGCTATGTATTTCTGTACAAGTATATCAACAAACGGATATAATTGCTCTATCTTATTACTTAATCAGCGCCCTAGTACCCTCAAACCCGAATACCCTAAACCCGAAACTCTAAACCCTCGATAGGGTCAGAAGCGTTTCGGGTGGGGGGCGCTCCCGTTCTGGAAGCTGTTCCGTTGTTTTTCATGTTTTTGATTGTGATGGTTTACCATAGACCTTGAACCCCAAAACCCCAGACCTGATGCAGTCTTCCCTTTGAGACGGCAAGGGATTAGGAGTGATAAGCAACTGCCTTTTGATGGCTTTCAGAAGACCTGAACTCATTGTTTCACTGCTGCCATCCCGAGTATATCCAAAGCCGCAACGCCCAAACAGCCAAAACCGCCCCAAGCCCTAAACCCACGGAGCCAAGCCCTCGACACTAAACCCTAAACGCATAAAGCCCTGCCGGAACTCATGGAAACCCTAAACCGTTTAGGGTTTAGGGTTCCTAAACTCCCAAACCCTAAAGCCAAAACCCGAACTCCCCAAAGCAAACGCCCCAAGCCGCTAAGGTCTTCACTGTTCTCCAGCCACCCTCAGCAGCATCAGCAGCAGCTGCAGCCGGGGACTCTGGGGGGAGCCCGGCGGGGTTCTAGCTTTAAAGCTTTGGGGCTTTGGTTTTAGGGTTTGGGGTGTAGGGTTTAGGGGTTTAGGGTTTAGGGGTTTAGGGTTTAGGGGTTTAGGGTTTAGGGGTTTAGGGTTCAGGGGTTTAGGAATTTAGTCTAAGCTACCAATCATAGGGTTCTATAGTGAATAATGCGGTTTCCGCAGTATGGTAACGTAATTACAGCCCTTGACAAGAGCCCAGTTTAAAGTTTGGGGTTTAGGATTAGCTTTTTGGGCTGAGGGCTTAAGGTCTAGGATTAGGGCTATATGACTTAGGGTTGGGGATAAGGGCTTGCGGAGTACAGTAGAAGCCGGAAAGTTGGAATATTATTATCGTAGCCCCTTTAAGGTAAATTATAGGGGATCCTACCATTAATCCATATTCCAACTTTCTGGAGTTCCCTTTAGGGTTTGAAGCTATAGAGCTAAAGGGGGGGTTTAGGGTTTAGGGTTTGGTTTACTTGGGACTTAGTAAGTAGGTAGTAAGTAGACTTATAAGTACTGTAAAAGGGACCCTAGTTGGGGTTATGGTACTTCTAAGTCTATAAAATAACCAGTTACTACGTCCCCCGACCCTCAAAGTAGGGTACGGAAGGCGCATCACGCAGAAGCTGGAAGCAACGTGTCCTGGAGTGAAGCAGCAGCTGCTGAAAGAAGAGTCCGTTGGGTGGGTAGGGTAGGGTTGGGTAGGGTTGGGTGGGGTTGGGTAGGGTTGGGTAGGGTAGGGTAGGGTAGGGTGGTAGGGTAGGGTGATACGGTAGGGTCCGTCGTGGACAACCTTCGCCCGCAGAGCTTGGAAAGCCTGTGAACAGTGGCTACCAGTCCATTGTGATTGCTGACCTAGTTTGGATTGGCGAATGTCAAACGAAGGCACATGGAACCGAGGTTTCTTCAAACAGCAGGGCCGCATTGGGCTCCTTAACGGTTTACGGCTGAAGGGCTTAGGGCTTTCATGATTTAGGGTTCAGGAGCTTAGTGTAAGTCACCTTACAAGCGGTAACTTAACTTAAGACCCTTAACAAGAACCCAGTAAAGCATGCATGCCGTTCTAAACCAGAAACTACTCGAAAAGCAGAAGCGTTGCTTCTTATAAAGCTTCGAATGCTTCTAGCTTCTCCCCTCGCAGTGTCCGTGGCCCTCTATACCGGAAAGTCTGGAGTTGCAGCGTTGGCCGCGCGCTCTTGCACAGGCTGACTGACTGAGTCAAGGGTAATCATCTGAAGAACTACCTGATAATCGAAACTGCGAAGACTGCACGAGACATGGAAAGACGGCGTTGTGCGAGATCAACAACGGTCAACAAGATCACGCTGTCGTCTGCCATGGAAAGAGGCCAGCGGCCCCCGGACGCGAGATTCGATGCCGACTCTTGCCTGAGCGTGAAGCATGACGCGGAGACCTTCCGTGTCCTCAGGCACGCCGGACGGAGAACCCAGTTTAGAACTGGTGCGTGGCAGGCCAAATGCCGTGGCCATCCTGGCATATGGAAAAAGTCGCTGATACCCTAGGACCTAGAGTAGGCCCTTACTCCTGTTCTAGGGTTCAGGTTCCCGTATAAGCCCCTTTAAGCCAAAAAGGGCACCATTTTTATTCCTAGGTTACTCTTGGGTCTAGTAACAAACTCAAACCTCTTCGTTCTCTGACCCGAAAAAAAGGGTAATGTGGGGGTTTAGGGTTTTAGGGCTAAGTCTTAAAGTCCAAGCAAACCCCCGATTAGAGCAGCCCTTAGAATGACCCTTCTAGTAGTCTCCATATCGCCATCATAGCAACCCCCTGCAGAAATCCGCAACTCACCTTCCTCACCTTAAGTTAAACTCCTAAGCCCGAAACCCTTAAAGCCTAAACCCTAGAGACTCCAATACCCCTTAGTTAAGGAATATACCTTAAATCAGATTAGGGATCCTACTATAAATTAATGTAAATTCCTTTAATTAAGGGATATTGGAGTCTCTGGGAACCTTCCTTCCCCAACCGCCTGGCCCTCCGAGCTCAGCTTCGAGGCAGCGTGCCGCAGGCGAGGAGCTCGCCTCCGAGGCGGGAGGTTGTTGGTACCACAATTCAAGCTTCTCGCGCGATGTCTATTCTTATACCAGTATGACCTATTGTGAATATTATTCATTTTATGTTAGGATTGTTATTACTAGTTTTTCCTGCACACTACTACTTTCTATTGTTACAACTGGTATTACTATTGTAATCAGTTTTATTGCTATTGCGCTGTCTTTTACTATTACTGTTTGCTGCTCTTTTGGCCTTTGAGGCCGGAACTTTGGTCTCGGGGTTTTGGGTTGCTACGACGACGACTACTGCTGGGTGGTTGTCAACATGATGGTCCGTTTTGGGGTCCTTATTATAATACGGCACCTAGTATTTACGGTACCCAGAAAGGAGCCATAATTTTGACAACTACCCAGCTATAGCTGCGCCAGCAATGGTAACAACAGAAATAATAACAACACTAGCAATAGCAACAACCATGACACCGGTAATAACAGCCAACATGAAACTTGATTCAAGCTGCAATGCCGACAACAACCCCGCAAAGAAAACTAAGGCCGTATAAAGAGTTTTACAATCTGGTAGGGCCCCATCATAAAGGCCAACATGAGCTGTAAACCACTCTTCAGACCTGAAAAATCAGCTAAACCCCTTTAATTCCCAAGCCCTAAACCCTCCTAGGAAAAGCCATGACAAAAAGAGATTCGAAGACAGTTAAAGCTTTGCACAACCCTGGAACGACGAAGCACAACTTAGTAGCTGAGTAGGTAATCTTTAGCCCTACCATAATGAAGGTTAACCCTTTCCGGGCTCCAGAGACTCCAATAGCCCTTAATGACGGAATATTCCTGAAATCCTCAGGGGGGTCCTACCATAATTTGAAGTATTTTCCCTAATTAAGGGATATTGGAGTCTCTAGGGCTAGGATACTCAGCCTCGAAGACGCAAGGCAGGGTTGCTGGCCTCGGAGCTCGCGGAGGTTGGTGGCGAGGCGACAGCGGGTTTCAAGTTCAGGGATGGTTGAGTATCTACTATGTGCTTAAGAACCCCCCCAAAAATAAAACATGTATTCCTTATAGGGATAATATAGGGATTATCATTCTTTTAATTTTTTTGGTGGTTCTTAAGCAAATAGTAGGGTTGAGTATTGGTTTTTACGGGCTGTTAGAGGGCTTTTGATGAGGGTGTGTCGGCGGCTTTCATGGATTTCTTACATGCAAGTTGAAAGATCTAGCCTCGTGTTGTAGGGTGACTCGTAGGGTTGTTCATCTGAGTTCAGGGTTTGATTGTATCGCTTTAGGGCTTGGTAGGGTTTGTTTAAGTTAAGCGGTTCTGATTTGTATGTTATAATTGTGTTTCGACCCTACAATGACTCAATGACTCAATGACCTCATAAACTTCTGAAGAAGCTGCCGCCTAAAGCCCCAAATCCTTGGCCATGAGCCCGAGACTCTTCAACCCCACATGCCTAAATCATAAGCCTCAAACCCTAGAATGTCAAACTCCCAATCCCTAAATATCCCGAAATCATAAATAAACACTAAACCCTAGAATCTTAAACTCCTAGGACCTGGAGTAGGCCCTTATTCCCTTTTTGTAGGGTTCAGGTTCCCTTATAAGCCCCTTTAAACCAAAAAGGGCACCCTTTTTATTCCCAGGTTACTCTTGGGTCTAGACTCCCCATCCCCAACTGTCCCCACATCAGAAACCCTAAACCCTCGAATCGAACACCCTAAACCCTCAACTGCAGAATCTTAGACTGCCTATCCCGAAATATCCCCAAATATCCCCAAATCAGAAACCCTAAACCCTAAACTATAGAATCTTAGACTGCGTATCCCGAAATCTATGGCCAGGAGTGGATGCCAGACAGCGCTCTCGTCGAGACATTGGCGACCGTTGGCAGGCCACAGGGACGTCCCCGCAGCCCAGGGGTTGCTTGGAGGCTCATGGGACTTAGTAAGGGTTCCTTAAAGGGCTCCTTTAAAGGGATCTGTAGGATTCCTAAAAGGGATCTGAGGGGTTTAGGGTTTAGGGTCTACATAAAGGCTCATGGGACTTAGTAAGTAAGGTTATAAGTAGGTTATACTTAGGATAACCCCACTTAGGTGACCTATAACCCCACTTATAGCCTACTTACTAAGTCCCATGATCCTCCAAGTAGGGTTTAGAGTTTGAAGCTTGTCTCCTTAGGAATTAATTTTTTGTTCACATAAAGCCCAAGAGGATATTAGAAGTATGGTTTCTACTGTGGGGGGGGGGATTTGGGGTGATACAAGGGATTGGGGGTTGGGATTTCGGGTTTGGTGCGTTATTAGGGTGTAGGGTTGGTGGTGGCACAGGGTGTGGATTATTGTATGGCTTTAAACTTTCTTGAATGGTTGAATGAGTCTTTTACAAAGCGTTGTCAGGATTAGGTTTAATTAGAGTCTGAGTAGTTGGTGCAAAGCCATACGAAGCCAGCAACTGCCGTAGACCGTAGTAGAGTAGGTAACCTTTTGGGTAGCATGTCCCTATATAATCCCTATATAACCAAAAAGGTTGACCTCTATTTCCCCACGGTACCCGACAAGTAGGAAAAGTATCCCAAACAAACCCTTCGGTGTCTTTTGAAGCCCAGCTTCAAGGCCCGGGGAAGCCGACGGCAGCACTCGTGAAGCACTGCAGAGGCCGTTGTGTTTCTGTTGAGGGTTTGGGGTTTACGGCTTGGGGTATCTATAGGTTCCTTTAAAGGGATCTATAGGGGTTCCTTTAAAGGGATCTATAGGGTTTTAGGATTTAGGGTTTAGGGTTTAGGGTTTAGGGGTTTGGGGTTTAGGGGTTTAGGGGTTCAGGGGTTCAGGGGTTTGGGGGTTTAGGGGTTGAGGGTTTTAGTGGTTTAGGGGTTCAGGGGTTCAGGGGTTCAGGGGTTTAGGGGTTTAGGGGTTTAGGGGTTTCGGGGTTTAGGGGTTTAGGGTTTAGGCTGTCGGGTCGAGGGTCCAGGTGTTAGAGGAGATCATTGTAGTTTTGGTGTCAAGATCGTTTTTCATTGAAGGGTCTTATGCGTCGCATACTCAGGCTTGCTAGTTCGGACTTAGCATCCCTGCGCAGGCCGTAAATGATTGGGTTTACGAACGTTTAATATGCTCGAAACCCTGTTATTGTTGTTAGTATTTTTGTCTTACTCTTATACTTATTCCTATTCTTACGGTCATTATTCTTATAACTACGTACTACTTTTATTGTTATTACTTTCATGTTTCGTTTCATTATTGTTGTCATAAATGTGAATACTATTTTGATTGTTTATCATCAAGAAAACTATAGCATCCTTTTCTCGAAGACGAGGTTTTGAGTTATCTCGACACCAGCACTCTAATCTAGAAGCCTTAAATCTAAAACCCTAGAAACCTAAACTGTGGCTGAATGGGGCTTTAGGGTGCGCGCACTTCTTTCGCTCGATAGCTGCAAAATTTTTCCGTTCGTCGAATACAGCAGCCTCCAACCTAACCCTAATCCATAAACCCAGACTCGAGTCGCTTCACTTTCATCCCTGAGCCCTAAGCCCTCATCCCCAATGCATAAACCTAGACCCCAAGTGCTAAGCACTCATCCCTAAATCTTGAGGACTCCCTAAACCCCAAACCCTAAACCCCTAAACCCTAAACCTCAACCGAAACCCCAAAGCCCTGGTACGAACCCCGAACCACTGCGAAAGCAGGCTGCGCTGCTACCTGGAGGCCCCCACGCTAGCATTTCCTCCTGGGAGGTAGTTTCGTGGTTTAGGGGTTTGGGTTTTAGGAAGTTAGCTTCCTGTTAAGAAGTTTAATCTACGCTACCAGAGTAAGGCAAGAACACAGCATTTTTTTACTAAAGATCATCTTGTGGAAGTTTAAACTAAATTCCTCAACAAGCACCCAGGTTTGAGTTTTTGTTGGGGGGTCGGGAGCTTTAGCGTCTTAAGGGGTTTGGCGCTTTGGGGATGCGCAGGGCACCGGTCTTTGGATCTTGGGGGTTAGCTGTTTAGGTTTAGGTTTTAGAGAGTTCTCTAAATTAGGGCCCCTTTAAGGCATCCTTGTCATAAGGGTGCCATACTATTTTGCAAAGGACGCCCTGGTCAATGCGTTCAGAGGGTGCGGCAAAGTCTTCATGCAGAAGGGAACCTTGAACTCTTCACACCGGCTGATCGCTGCCGGTGCGGATCTCATGGCAGAGGAA
The DNA here is from genome assembly GCA_905221615.1 of Symbiodinium sp. CCMP2592. Classification (NCBI taxonomy): domain Eukaryota; class Dinophyceae; order Suessiales; family Symbiodiniaceae; genus Symbiodinium; species Symbiodinium sp. CCMP2592. Next base: position 144,090 of record CAJNDT010005930.1, read on the forward strand.
GGTACCGAGCCGTGGCTATCGCCCACTTCGCCTGCCGATGCCTGGAAAGAGATCTGTGCCTTTTCCAATTTCCCCTGCTGCCAATTGAACCGTCGCTGACCAAGCTTTGCCATTGGCTTCGTGAGGGCGCAGTGGAGTGGAGCGACGAGCCATTGGCTCTGCCACCGAGAACTGGTCGCACTCGCTGCGTCCCGCTGGCTGCAAAGAAGGTGGAGACAGGAGCGGTTAAGTTCCCGGTCCCACGCACCAAAACTCGGACGACGAAGAAAGGCTCCTTCACAGTCTGCGGCGAGGCTTCTTGGACCCTAATACAGAGAACCAGACTGTTTTGGGATCCTAATACAGAGAACTAACCATTTAGGGGCAGAGTAACTAGAGGAACGCAGAATCGCATGATCTCCGAAACGTTTCCGCATCCCAAAGCCTTACAGTAGAAGCCAGAAAGTTGGAACATAATTATTCGCATGCCCTTAATGTAACGTATAGGGGATCCCAGCACTGATTAATTATCCTTAATTAAGCCTTAAACCATGTTCCAACTTCCTGGGGCTCGCTAGAAGCCCTAGACCCTAAACCGTACACCAAAATCCCTAAGCCCTAAACACCCTAATCCCTAAATCCTAAACCCTAAACCCGAATTAATCCCTACACCCTAATCCCTAAACCCTAAACCCTCATCCCTAAACTCAAGCAGATGGATGGCGACATCCCCAGCGGCGCCAGTGGCATTGAGCTACTTCGGGGTACGAACATGTGCACAGCCGGGGCCTCCACCGGGCACTTTGTGTAGGGGTTTTGGGGTTCGGGGGTTCGGGTTAGGGCTGTAGGGGTCTTAAGGTTTAAGGGGTTAAGGGTTTAGGGCTTCAGGGGTCTGGGGGTTTAGGGTTCATGGCATGTTATGGCTCTGAGGCTTTATGGTCTAGGGACCAAGAGTTTTGGGGTCAGGGGAGTGGGGTTTAGGGCTTGCAGTTCAAGTTCAACGCTTGAGTGGGAGCTTCGTAGGTAAATCTGGAGCTGACCTCTTTTGTTTGGGGCTTGCGGCCCAGGTTCACGTTTTGGGGTTTGGGTTCAAGTTTAGTGGTCCAAAATTGAACGGTTTGGGTTTTGTTTTTGGGGTTTAGGGCTTAGGGTGAGCATGTTGCAACGTAGCTTTGGTTGTCAAGGTTCACTAAGACTTCTAGTGGCGTTGAAGATTGGACAAGCAGCTACACGAAAGACGTTATCCAGCGGTCCCTTAGCCGTTAACCCTAAACCCCTTAACCCTAAACCCATAAACCTTAAGACCCCTAAACCCTAAACCACACTATGCCCGAAACCAAAGGCTTGGTGTGAGCTGCAAAGATGGAACATGGACCACACGGCCAAGTTTCCCCACAGATTTGCCATGCTCCAAATCTATACCAGTAGCCGAGAAGAGCCACTTTTTGAGGGTTCCTTACTATGGTTTTCTTTCTCTAGTTCCTAGAAAGGTAGGTCTTTTCGGCTACGGGTAATATCTGTCTATAGATGTTCCAAGTCTCGCTGTGTGACTCGAGCTTGGAAGCACCATGTTCCAACTTTCAGACATGATTTAACATTCAGCACGCCCAAATGCAAAGACAGCCAACAGTTTTGGATTTTGAGGCCAAGGGATCAGAAAACACCCTGCACCCACTTCCTTCAAGGAGCCCGTGGAGGAACCCCAAACCAGTCCGCCTGGGGACAAAGACCCCGAAACCCCAAAGCCCTAAACCCGAAACCCTAAGCCCCAAAGACCCCTTAACCCTAAACCCTCAAAGCCCAAACCCCAAAAGCCCTAAAGCCCTAAACCCTAAAGCCCCAAAATCCCTAACGCCCTACAGCCCTAAGCCCAAAAACCCCAAAGCCCTAAAGCCCTGAAGCCTTAAACCCCAAAAGCCCTGAAACGCCCTAGAGCCCTAAACCCTACTTGGAGGATCATGGGACTTAGGAACTCTAGTTATAAGTCCGTTAATCGGGGTTATAAGTATTTATAAGTATAGTTACCCCAATAATAATCCTAGTTACTAAGTCCTATGATCCTTTAAGTAGGCCCTAAACCCTATAGATCCTTTGAGGAATTTAAGGGAACCCTATAGATCCCTTTAAGGATCCCTTTAAAGTTACTAAGTCCCATGGTCCTTTAAGTAAACCCGAAGACCGAAGACCTAGGCTTATGCGCTGGAGAAGCTCGACTTAGCCGGCTCTCTTCTGCCCAGCCCTCGGAAGCTTTTTTCGCTTCATGTTTGAGGGTTTGAGGGGTTTTGGGTGGAGGGGGTTTTGGGGTTTAGGGCTTTAGAGTTTCAGGGGTTTAGGGCTGAGGGTTTACCCAGAGACCCCAATACCCCTTAATTAAGGACTATTCCTTAAATCATATAAGGGATCCTACTATAATTTAAGGTATATTCCTTAATTAAGGGATATTGGAATCTCTGGGTAGGGTCTGAGGCTTTTTTTGGGGGGCGTGAGGATGTCCGGGTTCGACAAGGGGTTTGTTTGAAGAATGTCTAGGGTTTTGGCCTTAGGGGGTGCAAGGTTCAGGGCTGGGGCTTTTGGTCTATTCATGAACTTGTATTGTTTTTTGTTTTTTTTCAGGGTTTTAGTGGGGTTAGGGTTTAGGGTTTAGGGTTTAGGATTTAGGGTTTAGGGTTTTAGTGGGGTTATGTGGTGGTTGTGTGTTCTGGTACCTCGGCAGTTCGGGCGTGTGGGGCTTTGGGGTGTGCTGGCCTGAAAGGCTCTAGGCTAGTGCTGTTGGTTGGGTAGGGGGTTTAGGGTTTAGGGTTTAGGGCCCCCACTCAGTAATAGTTGAATAATATTCATAGTTTAGATATATTAGGACGTTAACAGTAGCCCTATTATCGACTCTTACTGTCTGGGGGCAGTACCTAAGCAATAGGGTTTTGTTGGATCGCTTTTGCTGTCCTTCTCTTTTTAGACTGGCCTTGAACCCCAAACTCTAAACTCTCAAACCCCACACAGTTGGAGGTGTAAGGTGTACTTGGGTATAGCTCCTTGGCCAGGATTCCGAAGAGTTGACGTCCTAGTTAATATGTACGCAGCCAAAGTACAAGTACACGGAGTTCATGTTGATTGCCGTGGGCCCCAACAGCTCTTTCGATGCTGCGACTTTGGGTTGGGTGGGGCCAGTGGAGCCGTACCCGAGTGCTGATTTGCTTGTGAGAACTTTGTCCGCAACATCAAGAATCACAATGCAAGGTGCGTAGAATTCGACTGCCGGTAGCTGCGGTGATCCAGGCTCTCTCACGTTGGTAGGAACCTTAAGGAGCGTGTTCCCACGGCAACATGTGCACGGGCAAATCGCCCTTTCCTGTTGATTTATGGTGCAGCATTTCGGGATTAGGTTTAGGGGCTTAGAGTTTAGGGTTTACGGTTTAGGGTTCTCAAGGTTGTGGCATGCAGACTGAGGTGTTCACGGCTTAGTTTTCAGGGCGTAGGGCCAACAGGCATGATTGCAGAACCCTAAATCCCGAAACCCCACCCTTAGAATCACCAAACCCTATGCCCTAAACTTTCCTAAACCCTCAGCTCCTAAATTTGTGTGGAGGTTTCTGCTCCAGCGGCCTTGCCGCGCATTACGCTACTCCGGGTCCTTGTTTTCAGAACCATCCTGATGGTCAAGCGGCACATTGTTGCAACCCCAAACCTTGCGCGCGGATCCTAAACCCTCTAGCCTGAGCCGTAAACTCTCATTACACGCTAAACCCTAAACCCTAAGCCCCTGAACCCCGAAACCTCTGAACCCCTAAAGCTCTAAACTCCTAAACCCCCAAACCCCCTACACCCCTAAACCCCTACACCCTAAGCCTAAACCCGCATAGAACCCTGCATCCTAGACCCTAAGCCCTAAATCCTAAACCCTAAACCCTAGACGCTTTCCGTTTGAGGCGATTTCTGAAGCACAGCCCGTCGATCGACGAGGACTCGAAGAGACTCCAATTTCTCGGGGTTAGGGTTCCTTCGGCTTACCTTTGGTTAGTTCAACTTACCTTTGGTTAGTGGGGAATGGAAGAATGGTAGTAAACGTAGGTATACTTGTACCCCATTCCTCCATTCCCTACTAACCCAAGGTAAGTTAGGGGATCTATAAGGGATCTGTTGGGTTTAGGGATTCTAATATCCCGTAAGTAAGGGATATTCCGTAAACTATATTATGGATCCTACTATAAATTAAGGTCTCTTCCTTATAGAGCCCGTCTAGATCCCTTTAAAGATCCCTTTAAGGAACCCTAGGTTTAAGGACTATAAAGTAAAAGCCAGAAAGTTGGAATATGATTATCCTAAGCCCTTTATGGTAAATTATAAGGTATCCTACCCTGAAACCATATTCCAACTTTCTGGAGTTTCCTGTATTCCTCAATCAAGGGATCTGGTAATCTCCGGGCAGAGTGAAGGGGTCGAGTTAGGAAGTCCACGCGTCAGGGTTGACCGCGAGTCCTTTACAGTAGAAGCTGAGGGTTTAGGGTTTAGGGTTTAGGGTTTAGGGTTTAGGATTTAGGGTTTAGGGTTTAGGGTTTAGGGTTTAGGGTTTAGTAGAAGCCTAAAAGTTGGAAACCCACTAGCTTCAATCCCTAAGAGTACTGTAAAGGGAATCCCAGCGCTATTTGTCCTGAATCCGGTTTCCAACTTTTGGGCTTCTACTTTAAGGGTTCCCCTTAAAAGGGCTTAGGGTTTAGGTCTTTAGGGCCGAGAGTCCTTTGAGGGTCCCTTTAAAAGGGCCTTAGGGTTTAGGTCTTTAGGGCCGAGAGTCCTTTAAGGGTCCCCTTAAAAGGGCTTGGGGGTTTAGGTCTTTAGGGCCGAGAGTCCGTTAAGGGTCCCCTTAAAAAGGCTTGGGGGTTTAGGGCTTTACGGCTCAGGGGTTTAGGCCTTCAGGGGTTTAGGCCTTCAGGGCTTTAGGGTTTAGGGCTGTAGGGTTTAGGGGTTTAGGTCTTCAGGGCTTCAGAGAGACCAGTGGGATTATAGGGGTTTTGGGTTGGCCCAAGCATCATATTTCTGCTTGATGATGAGAGCTTAGGCCGGGCATCGTCTGTGGCGCGCGGACAATGGAGTGTTTTTAATGACGGAGGTGCCTCCGCAGTTTCTGGAGGTGGAGTGAAAAAGGATTGTGCACTTGCCAGCACTATCTGCCGCCATGTCAAAGACAAACACTAATGAGCTGAGGTGGCTGAGGCTGTCATGAGAGGCAGCCCAGCATACATGGATGACAGGTCAAGGAAGGACGTCACTGGCATGCAGACCACTCTGCATAGCCAATCGCCACACCCGGCCTTGTCCTTTTTCATGGTTCCCCCAAAAGAATACACAGACCGGCTAGTAGACCTGCTTAAATGGTTCCTACTAAGAGATATAGGTATGGGGCTCTGTCTATTATTTCTAAAGGACAAGGGTGGCCACACCTCTTCACTCACATCAGGCTTCCCCATCCACCATCTGAGTCACGAGGGTCTGTTACCACAGTGCATCGTGCAATAATGATGTGCAGTCGCTCTGATGTGAGCTAGACTCGCACAACGCTAGAGCACTAGCATTGGATGTACACAAGCGAAGGTTCTCGCCTCACATCAGTGGAACCAGACTGACAACCCTAAACCCTAAACCCCTAAACCCTAAACCCCTAAACCCTAAACCCCTAAACTCCTAAACCCCTAAACCCTAAACCCCTAAACCCCTAAACCCTGAACAAGTGAGCACTGTCGAATGGATGCAACTCTTTATGGTGGTGTGTTTTGATGATGCGACTTGTCATCTCTGGGGTTGGGGCTTTAGGGTTTAGGTCTTTAGGTCTTTAGGGTTTTAATGGCTTAGGGTTTAAGGGTTTAGGGATTACGGTTTCAGGTTTTAGGCCTTAGGGTTGAGGGATTACTGTTTAAGGTTTTAGGCTTTAGGGACTTTAGGGATTGCGCTTTCTGGTTTTAGGCTTTAGGGTTTGGGGGGGTTGCTTTCTTAAGGGGTGTGGAGCTATCTGATCTTCGAAAATGGGACCAGGATACCAAGTCTGCAATATACTTGGAGGTTCATGGGACTTAGCAACTGGGGTTATAAATAAGCTAACTATACTTATTCAAGACACTTATAACTGTACTTACTAGGTCCCATGAACCTCCAAGTAGGGGTCTGACAGGCTGGGAGGTCCTGTTCCCAGACCCCCGGGAGGATCCTAAAAAGTAGATCCCCTAATTTGGGACCCTACTGGTAGCTACTAAGGGTACTTTATAGGAAACCCCATTAAGGGATCTACTTTTTGGATCCTCCCGGGGGTCTGGGTTGATATTTAACTTGAGAACCTGCTAGGGTTTTGGATGGAGCCACCGCTATGCCTGTTCTCCAGCGTACTCTTTTACCCTAAGCCCCTAAACCCGTAAACCCCTAAATCCCAAAGACTCACAGCGAGGAGGAAAATGGCCGCTCAAACAAAAAGCCTAAATACACCCTAAACTCTAAATCCGTTTTGGAGACCTAGAAAAAACCTTAAACCCTAAACCCTAAACCCTAAACCCTAAACCCTAAACCCTAAACCCTGAACCCTAACCCATGGAAGCCGAAGTTCGAGGAGGGATCGGCGACCATCGACAGCAGCTCTTGGGAGAGCCTCAAGCAGGCCATGTTGAAGGGGGGGGGGGGGGTTGGCGGGGTTTGGGTCCCTAAACCCTAAACCCTAAACCCTAAACCCGAAACCTTCAACCCCTAGATTTAGGGTTTAGGGATATTTGGGGTCTAGGGCCTTTAGTGTTGAAGGTTTAGGGTTTAGGGCTTTAGGGTTTAGGGCTTTAGGGTTTAGGGTTTAGGGTTTAGGGTTCAGGGTTCAGGGTTCAGGGTTGAGGGTTGAGGGCTTAGGGCGGGTGGTGGTTTTAGGGTTTAGGGTTCTTTGGAGATTCTAGTTTTGCCGGGTTTTATAAGGCATCTTTGCAGGGGTTTGGGGGGACTCGTGTTTGTGGAGGTGCTATTAAAGCATCTTGGCAAAGGTTTTGTGATTGCTTCTGGAAAAGTTTTTCACGATTTTTCAGGGGTGCGGCAAGATATCTTGGGTCGACAGTGGTTTACAAGATGTGTATAGGGTTAGCGTGTGGTCCGAGGCTTAAGGTTTTAGGTCCTGCAGGGTCTAGTGTTCGAGATTCCGGGGTTATCCCTCACTAAAGGGTATTGATGAATGTGGTCGAGATCCTAAGCCTCGAACCCCGAACCCGTAAGCCTCAAAACCTGAAACCTTTGAACCGTAAACCCTTAAGCCCTGAACCCTTAGACTCTGAAGCCCTGAGCCCGCTGAAACCTTCAAACCGTAAGCCGTAAGCACTATACCTTAAACCCTAAACTCTTATCGAACCCTTGAAAGGGAACCTCTATAAATCCCTTTAGAGGAACCGTATAGATCCCTTTAAAGGAACCCTAAACCCCTATAGATCCCTTTAAAGGAACCCCTAAACCCTTATAGAACCCTTTAAAGGAACCCTAAACCCTTATATAAAGGAACCCTAAACCCCATATAAATCCCTTTAAAGGAGCCCAAAAACCCTGAATTCTGAACAGCTTGGATCTTTTTGTTCTTTCGGGCTGTGGAGCAAAAAATGGGTAGTTCTTGAAAGCAGCAGGCTCAGGGTTAAGGGTGTAGGTGTTGCCATTTTGGGCTTAGGGTTTTGGGGTTTAGGTGTTACCATTTCGGGTTTAGGGCTTAGGTTTTCGGGTTTAGGTGTTGCCATTTAGGGCTTAGGGTTTTGGGGTTTAGGTGTTACCATTTGGGGTTTAGGGTTTAGGGGTTACCATTTTGGGTTTAGGGTTTAGGTGTTGCCATTTAGGGCTTAGGGTTTTGGGGTTTAGGTGTTACCATTTGGGGTTTAGGGTTTAGGGGTTACCATTTTGGGTTTAGGGTTTAGGTGTTACCATTTAGGGTTTAGGGTTTAGGTGTTACCATTTTGGGTTTAGGGTTTAGGGAACTACAAAGGGGCCCTGATTGAGAGAACTACCCTCATGGCTGACGGCAGGTCTTGGCATCGCAGGGCCCAGGAGGTGTCTTGGCAGAGCTGTGAGGGAAGGCGGCATTGTTCTGTAAGCGTTTGAGGTTTCATGTGCTCTAGAGTTTATGTGGGTGTTTCCGAAAATCGGGGGTTCCTTACTTTGGGGGTCCTCTAATTCGGATCCTTCTAGTAAGGGCACTATATTTTTGTGACCCTTTTTTCGGAAACTCCCATGTTGTTCTGAGGATTCTGCAAGGGTTCTGAGCTTTTGAGCTCGGAAGCGAACGGCAGAGATAGAGGTGGGAAAACTGCGTCGCCAGCCTAGCTCATACAACTCCAACCCGTAACTATCTGGGCCCTTCCGAAAAAAATAGGGGACCCTAATAGACAATCCTAAATAGTCGGATCCTTCTTGAAAAGGACCCCACCCCTAATTTTCGGAAAGGAGTGGAGATTCCTGGAGAAGTCGGCAGCCTACGGGATGAACCTGTAATGTTTTACCAATGAGACTTCACTTCTGCTGAAGGAAGGCAAGCGCAGCGCAGCGTAATCCTAGTTGCATGTAGCCTGATGGGAGCAGCCGAAAACTGCCGACTCACCAAGCCTGGAAGCCCTCGGAAACCCTAAACCCTAAACCCTAAACCCTAAACCCCTAAACCCCTAAACCCCTAAACCCTAAACCCTAAACTCGAAAAGCCCCAAAAACCCATGAACCTTTAAACCGCTAGAGATTAAAGCCTCCGCCCACGGCTGTGGAACAGCACTACGGCAATCCGTACAGCCCTGGGCTTCGATCCCCACCAGACTAACGTAGAAGCTTGAATCATTCACAGCAGAATTTATTTCATGATAATCATCGTACGATATATCCCAGCACCCTATTTACGAGGGCCTTCTATTTACTGGGGCCGGCCCTGGGTTGGACCCCTTCCCCTTAGTACGGATTCCCGGGGGGTATCCTAGTAGCCGGTAAACAAACGGGTGGACATCAGTCTCGGGCGGGCCTTCATCGAAGAAGACTTTACTAGAGGATCAGGGGACTACCTTACTTGGGATTATAAGTCATAAGTAGATAGAACTACAGTTGCCTCACTGAAGGGCCCAACTTACTAAGTCTCCTGAAAGTAGGAGTTTAGACTAGACAAACCAGGTATGCAGCAGCTGGTGCGGGCCCTTCACGTCAGCCCGCCGCTCTTTGCGGGAGGGGGGCACGATGAGGGGCCTGAAACTAAAGAGCCACGGTTTGGTGTTTAGGGTTTATGCTTTACAGTAGAGACCGTCGAACCCGAACCCCCAACCGCAAAACCCTAGAAGCCTAAACCCCAAGCCCTGGACGCCAAGCTCTAAACCCCTCAACCCTAAAACGCCCCAATAGCTTAAAGGGAACCCTTGTAGACCCCTTTACTTATTGGCTGTAAACTCAACTTTTCAACTTTGGGGGTTCTTATAATGTAGTCGATTCTGAAAGTTTTAACTTTTGCTTCCTTGGGTTTTGGGCCAGTGAGACTATAGGGAGCCTCAATCATTACCTATACTGTTTGGGGGGTTCCTTGTGCTAATTATAGTACCATACGCCCCAAAACCCTGTTCTAATTATTACAGCCCTTATAGTAACAAATACCCTAAACCCTAAACCCCTAAACCCTAAACTTTAGGCATGCTCTTAGAACTATTCTAATTATTACAGCCCTTATAGTACTTAAACAGGGTTTAAAATACGCCGAAACCCTAAAACCCTAAACCCTAAACCCCTCAACCCAAAACCCCTATAGCTCGCGAATACAGGAACGTTTGTAGACCCCTTAAACAGGGTTTAAAGTGCAAATGTTAGTATATACCACTATTTCCCAAAGCCCTATTCTATTTATTAAAGCCCTTATAGTATTTAAACAGGGTTTAAAGTATGCCTAAAACCCTAAACCCCTATAGCTCCCTTTTACAGGAACCATTGTAGACTCCTTAAACAGGGTTTAAAGTGCTAATCATAGTATATACCATTATTTGCCAAAGCCTTCTTCTAATTATTAAAGCCCTTATAGTACTTAAACAGGGTGAAAAGTAATTATTAAACCTCTATAGCTCCCTTTGCAGGAACCCTTGTAGACCCCTTAAACAGGGTTTAAAGTATGATTGAAGCCCTCATATTATTATTCTTCTCATTATTCCGATTATTAGTTAGTATTACGACTACTGTTATTATTACTATTACTACGTAATTAAACAGGGTGAAAAGTATGCCCGAAGCTCCGTATGTTGCGAAGCCCTAGACCCTCGACATCCTGCTCGAAGGTTCATCCTGGGGATCCAAAACCCTACCTTAACCTACCAAGCCCTACTTTTTTTGTAGGGTCCCTATAAACTACATACATATTACTTAGGGTTTAGAATAAGAACTTTCAGAAAAGTAGGGTTTGGTAGGCTAAGGTACTGTTTTCTGGGTTATACTCATTAAGTAAGGGGTCATTACCTACTATTTTGTAAGGTTTGGGGTCACAGGATGTTCTACTGTGTGGATTTGGGTGCTTTGTTTAGGGGAATAGGGTTTTCGATTTTGAGGTGTTTTTTGTGTGTATGCGTGTTATTGCAGGGCTCTCAAGCCTGGTTCGCCTACTTTCATAAGTGTAGTGATTTGGGCTGAGTGTGCTTAGTGTACGGTGGCGGGGTCTCTACCAAAGACACTAGTCACTATGTGCGGCGGTTGCGAAATACCTTCGTGCCACGATTGCTACGCTGCATTCAAGCAAACGGGAAGCTTCAGCAGAACCTCGAGAAGGAGCAGAATCAGAATGACAGGCTGAGATCGGAGCCGAACCAGGAGCGGGGTTGATCGAGAGCAAACGTAACTCACAATAATAACCTCAGCTCTGAGGATCTCAACAAGTGCTAGTCGAAAGCCGAGACGATGAGAAACCAGATCGGCGGCAGTGTGCAGGATCTGGAAGGATCGATCAGGCTGTCTGCAACATCCAAGAAGGAAGCTCAGGATGTTGTGGCCGAAGCCCAAGGAATGCAGGCAGCCCTGCAGCAGTTCTTCATAATGCCTCTATAGCTAGAGAATGACATACTCAACATTCTTACTGGTAAAGGCCCGGTCATAAATGCATGTGCAGCCTAGCAGAACAACCACGAAGAAAGCCTATCACAAACCGTTATTATATACTAGTATACCAGTATAGCCCGTTTTCGGCTTATTAAGGCAACTATGTGAGCCCAATTCGCTAAACCTTTACTCTCTACGCATTGGCCATAAAGCCGTCAAGCCTACTGCTGTAATGCTGAAATCCTCAAGAAACGGAGGCCTTAAGAACTGAGAGGGTTTAGGGTTAAGGATTTACAGTTTTGTGTCAATAGGGAGCTGTTGTGATTAGAACAAGGTTTTCGCAGTGGTTTTGTGCTTTGTGGGTTTATTAAAGTTTTGGGAGTTGTTGACCTGTTTTAGGGTAGGGGCTTGAATAATTCGAATAGGTTTAAGGGTTATAATCTGCCATGGTCAAGAAAGTCCGGAAGGAGGATTTGCGAACCCCCAGGCCGAAACCGAAAAAACTCGCACCTCTGCGAACCTTCCTGGGGGCCCTGAATCCTGCACAGGCCGTAACGAAAGAAATGTTCAATATGTGTAGGGTCTCGAAATCAAGAGTCTCTGAGCCCAAACCCGAAATCTCGAACCCAAAACCCTAAGCTTTAACCCTAAAGCCTACACCCTAAACCCTAAAACGCAGCCTTAAACCATCTTGAACCTAGAGCCCTGACACCTCCGCCAGGCAATCATCGAGATTGGTGAACGATTCCCCGTGTGGCATCAAAAGCGGGAGCGCCGCCCTCAGCAGCAGGGTATCCCTAAACTGTAAACCCTACACCCTTAGCGCCAAACGCGAAGCCCTAAAGTTGTATGTGTGGATGTATGTATGTATGTAACTTGACCCAAGTGTGTTTTGGTATGTGTAAATATGTGTATGTATGTGTGTATGCATACATGCATACAGACATATATGCATTCATGACCATTCAGTTGTAGAAGGTACATACATGTATAAACGTCTGTATGTGCCTTTACATGTATCTCTATGTGCATACAGACATAGCTGCACTTACGTACCTACACCCACGTACCTACCTACCTACCTATCTATCTACCGACCTACATGCCCTTCTAGATCCTTTGTAAGTCCCTTCTAGCATAGCTGGGTGAATTAGTTTAGGTGTTTACGCTTTAGATTTTAGAAGATAGTGGAACTTACTAACCCAAACGCAACGGAATCTCAAACCTTATCCCCACGCCTTCTGAACCATCAAAGCCTGAATCCTAATGGGTTAGGGAGTAGGGGCGTTAGGGTTTAGAGTTTAGGGTTTAGGGTTAAATCCCAGCCCCCTCAACCCGGAACTCGCAAATGCCGACCACCCCCTAGAGCTAAAACCTCTGAATGCCTGAAGCCCTAAACCCGTACGCCATAAACCCTCAACCCTTAAAGGAGCCCTTAAAGCAGACCTTATAGAACCAAAGAGATCCCTCAAAGGAGCGCTTACAGATCCCTTGAGGGCCTCCCTTAAGGAAACTCAGAGATCTCTTAAAGGACCCCCTTTAGAGGAACCCTTATAGATCCCTTCAAAGGAACCCTTATAGATCCCTTTAAAGGAACCCTTATAGATCCCTTTAAAGGAACCCTTTTAGATCCTTTTAAGGAGCCTTCGCAGAGATCCCTTCTAGAATCGAGGCGTGGCCTAAGGGCCCTCACGGACCCGGTATCCCTGAAGCTGAAGTCGGCAGCTGAAAGGGACAGGATTAATGGGTTTAGGGGATTTTAGGGGTTTAGGGGATTTTAGTGGTTTTAGGGGTTTTAGGTGGTTTAGGGGGTTTGAGGGTTTAGGGTTTAGGGTCTGGGGCTTAGAGTGGAAGGATTCCTTGTTGTAGTTTGAGTGTGATACAAGAAGTCGGGAGCTCAAGGGGTGTTCGGATGTAGGGGTTTAGGGTTGTCGGTTTTCGGATTTGTATTTAGGGCTTTGGGGTTAGGGTTTAGGATTTGGGGTTCGTGTTTAAGCAGCATCATTCCAGTCATAGTCATAGTGTAGGCTTTAAGGATTTAGGATACCTTATTTGCACTTATTGTAGCTAGAGTCTAGCATAGTGTAGGGGTCGTGGAATTTAGGAGTATTATTCCTGAGGATTCCGCATCCAAATTATATTCTCTTGGCTTAGGGGCGGGCAAGGTTTGGGGCTTGGGGTTTCCTTGTTTCAGCTAGAGCATGGTATAAGACGTCGGTTGCTAAAAGGGGCTTGGGGATTCAGGTTTTTTTTGTGAGGGTTCCTTCTAGGGCTCCTACAAGGTAACCATAAGGGCACTTGCACACAAACCCCTTGGTGGCAACAACCTAGCTGGCTGCACCTAAAGGCAAACTGCTGCGAGGCGCAACTGCAACACGGGCAGCCCTTGGACGCAGCTGGGGATGAGCCGGCCCCTGGCAGTGCAAAAGCTGCCAAGACCACAATGCAGGGAGCAGAAAGCAATCTGCCCGGGGCGCAAAAGCCTCCCAACCCACAGCATCCCACCGATGATGATGGGGCCTTCGATTGTCCTGAATGTTTCGGGGCAGCTGTGTGGTTTGACTACCATATGGGGGGTGGCAAAATGACGTATGTGGAAGCGTCAGCGCAGGCCACATTGAAGGTGCTCGACCCCAAAAGTGAGGACGAAGAGGACCCAGTTGGGGCTGTAAGGCAACTACTGGAAACCTATGTTACGGGCAACCCAGGCCGTGCCCAGGAGGATGAGCACGTTTTTTAGGGTTTAGGGTTCGAGAGTGTAGTGTTTAGGGTTTTCAGGTTGTGGGGGTCGGAATAAGTAGTAACATTATTTTCAGGGTTCCTTATCAGCGTCATAGTTACAATATCAGGCATACTGTTCTCCGGAAGCCCTATTCCATTCAGGCCCCTATGTTTAGGGCTTTTTGGCTACAAGGCTTGAGGGTGCAATGTTTTTCGGGTTCAGGATGTGTTTGTTTAGGGTTTTGGCTTTAGTGAGGGCTAATTGTCTAGGGCTTTAGAGTTTAGTGCTCCGGTGGGTTCAAACATTAAAGTCCTTGTAGGGTTGTCTATAAGGCTTTTCAGGGCCTTGTAAGGGTGGATAGGAGCTGGTAGGGTTTGTTTTTTGTTGTAAACGTGTTGGTGTGTTGGAGGTGTTGGGCTTTAAGGTTTGGGAGTTCACTGTTATGGGGGTTCAAGGCTTCTTTTCTTGTCGTTGTGTCTTTGTCATTGCTGGGTAACCTGTTACTACACGTTTATGGGTACTGACAAAATGAAGAATTAAAATGTGCATGTTTCATACTATCCCATCCATGAACTAAGTTGTGTGTGTGTGTGTGTGTGTGTGTTTGTGTGTGTGTGTGTTGGGGGAAGGCAGACTCAAGTCCCATATCTGCCCTCAACAGCCGATGTTCTCCCAGCACCCCTCTGAAGCCCTTTAGAGACCCTACACCCTAAACACCAGAAACACTGCAAGGTCCAAGCAACGGTTAAGGGTTTTAGGTTTAGGGGCTGGAGGCCTATTTTTGGCATCTTGCAAGCCTTGCCATGGGGCGTTCTGTGAAAGTCTCGAAATCCGAAGTTCCAGACACGAAACTCCCACCCCAAAGCTTTCAAGTTAGGGTTCGTGACGGTTAGTGTTCAGGGGTTTAGGTTTAGGATTTCAGGGTTTCGGTTTCGCAGACAAGGTATGGGGCTGAGGAAGCCACAAAATCCAAGGACAAAAGGATAAGGACCACTAGGTACATGACTTTAATATAGCTATCATATACCAATTATATCGCTGGCTGTGGCGATGGGATCCCCATTAAGGGTCCCTCCTCTTGCCCTTTTGAGAAAACCGAAGATCCTGCAACTTCGAGGCACATGCAGTCCACCACATCAGAGAAGAAGCAGCGCCCTGGACTTAAACCCCTAAAGCGCCCACCCCGAAGGTCTGCTGAAGCCCAAACGCAAGGGTTTAGGGTGTAGAATGTAAGGTTAAGCCGTGAAACCTGAACCCCTATACCCAACATAAACCCTACACCCCATAAACCCTATAAGCCCTATAAACCCTGTAAACCCTGTAAACCCCATAAACCCTATCAACCCCGAAAATTCTAGAAACCCTAGAAACCCTACAAACCCTACAAACCCTAAACCCTAAAACCCTTCAGTTAAGCCCTGGAGACCCCTAAACTCCATGCCTATACCCAACATAAACCCTGTAAACCCCATAAACCCTAAAAGGCCCCATCAACCCTATAGAAACCCTACAAACCCTAAAAGCCTTCAGTTAATCCCCCCCCCTGGAGACCATGCCTTCAACGCTTCGAAACAGTAGGAGCCCTGAAGGGTTTAGGGTTTAGGGGTTTAGGGGTTTAGGGTTTAGGGGTTTAGGGTTTAGGGGTTTAGGGTTTAGGGTTTAGGGTTTAGGGTTTAGGGGTTTAGGGGTTTAGGGTTTAGGGTTTAGGGTTTAGGGTTTAGGGTTTAGGGGTTTAGGGGTTTAGGGTTTAGGGTTTAGGGTTTAGGGTTTAGGGGTTTAGGTTGAGGGTTTTTAGGGTTTAGGAGTTTAGTTTAGGAGCTTCGGGGCTCAGGTTGAGGGTTTAGACCAATGGGAAATAGCTCCGGCCATACCATGACTAGGATGCCCTTATTCCCTTTTTGTAGTCCTATTTTCCTTGTTAAGTTACCCAATACCAAAAAGGAAGCCCTTTTTACTCCTAGGTTACTGGGCATCCTAGATAACCTACCCCAACACGATTACTTGGTATGACTGCGCGCTTCTAGTCCCTACCCAGAGAACCCAATACCTCATAATTCAGGAATATACCCCAAATTTCAAAAGGCCTGAATATTATGATTCAAGGTGTATTCCTTAATTAAGGGGTATTGGGATCTCTGGGTACGTAGTGAAACCATAGCATGCGCCAAAACGCTAGTCTTTCTTGTCTTTGCCCCCCTGTAAAAGCCAGTACTGTCCTCAACCTCGGGCCTAGCAACCCTGAACCGAAGAGGAGCGTGACATCGGGTTTAGTAGGGATTAGGTTTTAGTGTTTGGAGTTTAGGGTTAGGGTTTACGGTTTTGGTTTGGGCAATGGGTTGGGGTTTTCGAGGATGGCTTCTTTCCGTATTCAGGAAACCCTATACTTGGAGGATCATAGGACTAAGTAACTATAGTTATAAGTCCCTCAATTGGGGTTGTAAGTACTTAAAAGTATTGTTACCCCGATAATAACCCTAGTTGCTAAGTCCCATGATCCTTTAAGTACGGTAAGCCCTAAACCGCGGTTCTTTACGTCCTGTGCTTTTAAAAGGATCCCCAGAGCTAGTTTGTTGTTAGGGACCCTAAAAGCACATAAGCAAAAACACTTTATACGGATATCCCTACCGTAGTGGGTTCTTTATCAGGGGGTGTATATGGGATATCCCTATCCTAAGTTTTGCTTATGTGCTTTTTTGGGGGCCATCATGTTGGATCATCGAATAGTTGGAGTGCCTAAGGACTACCTGGGGATCCAAAAACCTACTGTTTTAGGGGTTAAACCCTATAGTTTGAGGGTCATAACCTACTATTCTGTAGGATTTGGGGATACAGGTACGTCAGTCTAGGTTTTAGGCTTCAGGGTTTGGCTTCTAGGGTTTAGGGCTTTTAGAAGGCACCCCCAATACAAAACCCTAGCATAAAACGTTGCTCATGATGAGGATAAACCCAAACCCTGAAGCCTAGCCCGAATAAGGTTCCTTTTGAATTGCTGAAACCACCACCTTCTGTATTATCTGCCACTTTGGTGAAAGAAAGGGCACGCAGAGAGCTCAATACCTGCTACTTAAGTAATCTACTGGCTTAGGGTTGAGGGCTTAGCTCGCAAGTTCATTTCGTTTTATGGTTTCAAGAGTATTCCTCGAGTCACTGGTATTTAGGCAGCTAGTACGTGCACAGATTGTTGATCAAGCCGTTTCAAAACCCAATGGAACCTTGTAAACCTTCACCAGGCCCTCCAATTACACGGCCTATGGGACTCTGTAAAAACCCGGAGCCCTAACCCCTAAACCCCTGAACCCTGAACCCTAAACACCTAAACCACTAAACCCTAAACCCCTAAACCCCTAAACCCTAAACCCTAAACCGCAAACATTGCTAGCTCAGCTCCAAGCATCATCCAAGGCTGTCGGTTCCGGTTGAGCCCATTGCGGGCGGCCCAGTTTAGGTTTTGGGGTATTAGGGTGTTACGGTTTAGGGTTTAGTAGGGTTTTTAGTTTTTTGGGGTGTAGGGTTTAGATTGGTTTAGGGTGTAGCAGACAGGGCTTTATCATGTGCCTCCGATCCTGGGCTTACTTGCTTTCGGCTTTGGTATTATATACTTGTGCATGATGGTTGCTTTGGTAGGGATCTCTGCAGACACCCAAATCCTAAACCCCAAAACCCCTAAGCCCTAAACCCCGAAAACCCCAAAACCCTAAACCCCAAAGCCCTAAACCCTTTGCCCCCAGGGGAGAAGAGGTCGGCATGGGGCTACCGGAAATCCTACCACAGCTGTCATACCCTCACCTACCTGACCCTTGCAGAAGATGGGTTTAGGGTTTAGGATTTCGGGTTTAGGGTTCAGGGATTAGGGTTTAGGGTTTAGGGGTGCGCCGCAATGGGCTGAAGTTGGTGAAGGAATTCATGTCGGAGTCTGCACCCGTTTTCAGCAGCATTGTCAAGAAGAAACCCTAAACCCTAAAGCCCTGAACCCTAAATTTCTAAACCCTCAAACCCTGAACCCTAAACCCTAAATAGGAAAAAAAGGGACAAGAGGGCCACAGGCGACGAGCCCTCCGCGGCCGTGGACTCGCCCAGCGCATTTCAGATGGAAATCATGTTTGTTTTTTTGCAAAAAGTTTTTCTTTTTCACAAAAAATCAAAAAGGATTTTTTTGCAAAAATCAACATGAGAGCGTCTGTGGAGGGACACAACTCTGGGATACTTGGCTGGTTGTCAAAATTACGGTCCCTTTTTGGGTCCTTGTTATAGAGTAGGATGCCCAGTAGTGCCCTCATTCCCTTTTTGCAGTCCTGGGTTCCTTATAAAGTTACCCAATAGCAAAAAGGGAGCCCTTTTTATTCCTAGGTTACTGGGCATCCTAGTTAAAGAAGCAGGTGACTTAGTATGTCAGGGCCCGAACCTGTGCTTTTTTGTTGCGAGTCTTCGGGTTTAGGGGCGCTCCAGAGCGGCGGGAAGCAAGTGAGCGAAGTCGGTGCCCCCCCCTCCCAGAGACTCCAATATCACTTAATTAAGGAATATTCCTGAAATCATATTAAGGATCCTATTTTTGTTTGAAGCAGATTCCCTAATTTAGGGATATTGGAGTCTCTGTGCCCAACAGCGCGTACAGCCTTTACCCGTGCTTTTGTGTGTGTTTTTTTGCTGCCGGTGCGGGGCGCCTTGTTTCGCTGCGTGTTTTTCATTTCACTGCGATTGCCCGGCGCAAGTAAACTCTGAACCCTAAACTACGAAACCCGTAAAACCCTAAATCCTAAACTCGAGACTCTACAACCCTAAGCCCTAATCCCACAAAGGTTCAAAGCAAAAAGCAATTGCTTCTGAGTTCTAGGTAGTATTAGGGAGACCCCTTCAAGGGGACCCTTCTACCTTATTGGGAGGGACTACATCCCCATGGGTTCCTCTGATCCTACCTCCTACTTTCAAGGCTTTCTGTACAGGGTTCTTTGAAGGGTTTGTTTAAGGGTTCCTTTTCGGGTTCGTTTTAAGAGGGTTCTGATCCTAACTCCTACTTTTAAGGCTTTCTTTGCAGGGTTCCCTTGTGGGTTCCTTTAAGACTTTCATTTAGGGTGCGTTTTAGAAAGGGTTCTGATCCTAACTCCTATTGAGGCCCTTTATTAGAGGGTAGAAACCCTAAACCCTAAACCCCTAAACCCTAAACCCCTAAACCCCTAAACCCCTAAACCCTAGACCCTTAAAACGGCTGGTTTTCTAAACCCTAAACCCACAAAGGCTCAAAGCAAACCGCAGCTGAAACCCTCAACCCTAAACCCTCAACCCTAAAATATATTAAGGAGATGCCCAGTTTAACTTTTAGGAGGGGTTCAGAAGTCAACCAAGAAACCCTAGAACATCCTAAACCGTAACCCCTAAACCCTAAACCCTAAACCCTAAACCCTGAACCCTGAACCCTAAACCCTAAACCCTAAACCCTAACCCCTAAACCCTAAACCCTAAACCCTCAACCCCTAAACCATGCTAAACCGTAAACCATCCTAAACCCTAAGCCCTGAAGTCCCTAAACCCCCATAGATCCCTTTAAAGGAACCCCTGAAGATCCTTCTTTTAAAGGAACCCTAAACCCCTCCTAAAACCCTAAACCATCCTAAACCCTAACCCCTAAACCCTAAACCCTAAACTTACGAACCCCTAACCTATAAATCCCTTTAAAGGATCCCAAAAACCTTATAAATCCCTTTAAAGGAACCCTAAACCCCTTTAGATCCCTTTAAAGGAACCCTAAACCCTTATAGATCCCTTTAAAGGAACCCTAAACCCTATATAAATCCCTTTAAAGGAGCCCAAAAACCCTATAAATCCCTCTAAAGGAACCCTAAACCCCTATAGATCCCTTTAAAGGAACCCTAAACCCCTATAGATCCCTTTAAAGGAACCCTAAACCCCTTTAGATCCCTTTAAAGGATTCCCTAACCGTGAGGCCCCGCTGAGCGAGCTCCGGCGATATCTCCTGCGGGTGACGCCCGTCGTGGCCGAAGGGCTCCTTGGGCTCCGAGTTACTAGGGGTCCTAGGGTTCCTTTAAAGGAGCTATAAGAGTTCCTGTAAGGGATCTATATAAGGGTACTATAGGGTTTTAGGTTTAGGGTTTAGGGTTTAGGGTTTTAGGATGGTTTCGGAATGACTTAGGAAGTACTTAAAGCATCATGGGACTTAGTAACTAGGGTTATTATTTGGTAACTATACTTGTAATTACTTATAACCCCAATTAAGGGGCTTATAACTATAGTTACCAAGTCCCATGATCCTCCAAGTAGGGTTCTAGGATGGTTTGAGGGTTCCTTTCAAGGGATCTATAGGGGGGCTCCTTCAAAGGGATCTATAGGGGTTTAGGGGTTTAGTGACTTTAGGGTTTAGGGTTTAGGATGGTTTAGGGTTCAGGATGGTTGAGGAGGTTTCAGGGTTTAGGGTTTAGGATGGTTCAGGGGTTAGGGTTTAGGATGGTTTCGGGTATAAAGTTTAGGGAAGTTCAGGACTTTACTGATCTTAGGGCTTAGGCTTTAGGGACTTTCAGGACTTTACTGATCTTCGTGCCCAAGCGCACGTTGTAGATGCGTTTGTTGTGTGACGCATGTCTTTTTGTTGAGTTTAGGTGCCGGCGGGCGCGTGAAGGTACCTACACGAGTAAGGAAAAAGCCTCGGTGACTTCCCTGCGTGGGTGGCACGACGTGGCTTCCGAATATGTAAAGTTCTACTCGCTGCCATGGTCGCCTTGGCGATCGTGGGGTTTGAGATCGTCAGTGGTTGGTCTAAAGGGGTTTTGCCATTGCGACAAGGAGAAAGTCACACAGGGCCTGCCCGACAGCGGAGAAGGTTGGGAAGATCCCCCAGGTCCTCCATGATCTGCTGAAATATTTTGAGAGCTTGAAGATGCAGTACCATGAACAAAGCAACGAATGCCACCGTGGGTAAGGCGGCGCAAAAAGCGTATCACTTGAAGCTGACCTTCCGTGATGGTTCGGTGCAAAACACTACCATGGTATGGCGCACCAAGGGTGCTGGCAGAAATTGGTACGATGTCGTCGGCTATTCTCTGGGCATGAAGCTTTACGTTAGCCTTCCCCAATGGGACGCCAATAAGCTGGAGTGGGTCTTTTGGCGGGACGCCCTTGGAGGAGTATTTGCCCGTGTGCTATGGATTCGACTTTCGGACATTAGGGTTTAGGGTTTAGGGACTTTCGGGCATTAGGGTTTAGGATGGTTTAGGGTTTAGGGTTCAGAGACTTTCGGACTTAGTATTTAGGGTTCTGGGGCTTTCCGGCATTGGGGTTTAGGTTAATTAGGGTTTAAGTGCTTTTTGATAGGGTTTTGAGGCTCTAAACCCCTCAGCCCATCAGCACGTCCAGGGTTGGTAGTTTGCCCTTGGCCTTCTTCTGGTTAACTCTTAGGACTTTAACTTTTTGGGGGTTTTAGGGCTCAGGGTTTGTGGTTTAGGGTTGAGGCATGTTGAGGCGTTTAGCACTTTAAATTTTTGGGTGGTTCTTTATGAATCATAGTAAGTCGGCTAAAAGTTCAACTTGTAGGAGGGTTTCAGAAGCCGGCCAAGTAGCTGCAAATGCGGGGATGCTGCAGTTTAAAATAGACGCCAGAAAGTTGAAACATCATTATCCTCACGCCCTTACCATCCTGAATCCATGTTCCGACTTTCTGGGATTCAACATAGGTGTTGTAGGAGATGATTACGAGAACCGTTCTTGTAGGGCGCACCGGGATTCCTGGTTTATAGATTATGAAGGTTTGGACCGGGTTTGGTGCTGAAGTCTTCTTCCGTAACCCAGTAGGTTATCCTAGGCCGAGTTCGGTAGGCATAACATAGATATGAGCCTATAACAGTCATAACAGTTGAAAGGTAGTCGTCGGAGTAGGAGTGGGAGTGGTAGCAGGAGGAGGAGGAGGAGGAGCCGCAGCAGTCGCAGTCGTGGGTAGCAGTAGTAAACCCCCAGCCCTGCGCCCTAAATCCTAAGTCATAAACCCCGAAACACCTGAAGCCTCTCTTGCCAGAAGCTGCTACACAGGTACTTGTGCTATTGCCATGCGATCACTGGAGCGACCATTATGCAGTCCCGCACCCAGGTGTTTACCCAGAGACTCCACAATCCTCGTGACCTTGCTGTGATTGATGGTTCATTCTTAGTAGCTGAGTGGATGCACTTTACACTTTTTGGGATAATATCACCCCCTACAATACTAAAAGTGTACACTTTTTGGGGGGCTTATGAACTCAGCAACTACGCATTCCTTAATGAATGGCTGTTTGGAGTCTCTGGGTGACATGTCGGATCTGGGGAGAAGTTTTAGGGACGTAGGGCCCAGGTTTCGGACTTAGGCCCCAATCCAAACTCGTTAACTAGGATCCCTATGATGTTTATACTTTTTATGGGCCCCCAAAACCCAATTCCAAATTGTTAAATTCCCTATAGTAGACCCTCTAGCCCCCAATGGGCCCCCAATCATAGGATGCCCAGTAGTACCCTTATTCCCTTTTTGTAGTCGTAGGTTTCTTATAAAGTTACCCAATACCAAAAAGGGAGCCCTTTTTATTCCTAGGTTACTGGGCATCCTAGTTAACCATTATGTTCAGATTTTGAGAGCTCGGGGCTTGAGCCTAGGAATTCTTAGGATTTCAGGCTTACTGAGATATCCCATGGAAGAACTTTACACTTTTTTGACTATGTGTTTGGTCAAAGTTTGAACCTTTCGGGACCCCGTTATTGAAGCAGAGAGCTTAGGGGCTGTTTCTTAGGTTTAGGGCTCGGGCTGTGCAATGTAGGTCTCCCAGCAGTACCTGGATGCCGTTTTTGTTTATAGTGGCCTCTTCGTCGAATGGCAAATTGCATTATAGCGACCCAAGAAGGTGCAGTATTAGTTGCTTGTTATCATTATCACCGTTAGGTTAGTGATATCGCAACTATTTTAAAAGGTGCTTGGTAACACGTTTGGTTTTACTATTAGCACTACTATTGCTATGACTCATGATATTGTGTTCATTATTCGTATTCGTATTGTCTTATGATTGTTCTAGTATTTTCAGCATAATTATCAGTACTCTTAGATCGACTAACATTGTGACAATTATGGTTGTTATTACTAGTACTACTGTCATCAGTACTATTCTAGCATGTTGCCGGGGAATGTGGTACCTGTCCAGATCTTATTAAACCTCAATGCGTTCAAGACCTCAGAATCAGAAAACCTTTCAAGGACGTTCGCAAGCCCAGATTACGACGTTCGAAGGCCCCAATTACCCTTAACTCTAACCCGTCATCCCAAACCCTGAACCCTAATCCCAAATAACCTAACCTTTCAAGACTGATAGAAGGAAGT
This sequence comes from Symbiodinium sp. CCMP2592, assembly GCA_905221615.1. Lineage (NCBI taxonomy): Eukaryota > Dinophyceae > Suessiales > Symbiodiniaceae > Symbiodinium > Symbiodinium sp. CCMP2592. The sequence goes on from CAJNDT010005930.1 coordinate 167,156, forward strand.
CATACTAGGGAAGCTTAAACAGGAAGGGTTTATGCGGTTCAGGTTTTCACCCTAGATTTATGAAACTATTGATTCTTGATACTGTGTTGTGTGGACGCTTTGGGCCCAGGCGCGTGGGCAGTGGAGACTTTGAGAAAGCCACCGTCACTGGCTTCGAGGCAACTGTTTACTATAGGGGCCTTAATAGCCAGAATGGCGTTTTGCGGCATATTATACTATACTTATAATAAGGAACCTCCAAAATAATGTCAGTAATTTTTTCGGACCCTAGAGTACCTTTATGAACATTGTCCTTATTGTTCTGACTGTCGTTAGTGTTGCCACTGCTAACCTACTTATCAGTTGTTCTACTCTGATTCAGATGATGTGCACTTGGACTTGCTTGTCGCCAGCCTCTTCGAGTCATTCACTTGTTCGTCCATGTTACTATTGCAATTTGCTAGTGTCACCACCATTCCTGGTCTTACAATCGGTCTTGCTGGTAAGGCATTGCCACGCATAGCATCAGTCTCTTGTTCGTCGTATTTCCGTGCTCTTGTTGTACGAGTGAGCCCTAGACCTAAACCAAAAACCTACGCCCTACCCCTCCAAGTGCACCCAGACCCCCGGGAAGATCCAAAAAGTAGATCCCTTAATGGGATCCTCCCGGGGGTCTGGGCAGGTGCTTATTGGAGAAGTTCCACTTCCTATCCACACCATCCAGAGTGCGGCCCTGAGAAAGAAGCTTCAGAAGTTGTTTAGGGTTTAGGGGTTTAGGGGTTAGGGTTTAGGGGTCCAGGGTTTAGGGTTTAGGGGTTTAGGGGTTAGGGTTTAGGGGTCTAGGGTTTAGGGTTTAGGGGTTTAGGGTTTAGGGGTTAGGGTTTAGGGGTCTAGGGTTTAGGGTTTAGGGGTTTAGGGTTTTTTAAAGCTTGAGGGTCGGAGCTTTAAGCCCTAAACCCTGCAATCGGAGGTCTATGCTGAAACCCGTAACCTTTAAACAACCTAAACCCAAAGCTCTTACATAAGGCATTCGAGCTCAAGGTCTTCATTAGATTCGATTCGAGCTTTTGGGCTCCAGCACCTTTCCGTCCACATAACCGCAATTCTCGGGTCTCAGGCTTATTAGGGCTCTTGGCTTTGGGTGTAGCGTTTAGAGCGCATGGTTTAGGGTTCGGAGCGCAGGGCTTGGTGCTTATGGTTTGGGTTTAGGGTTTGGGGCTCAGGGTTTAGGGTTTAGGCTTTGGGTTCAGGGATCAGGGTTTGCGTATCGTTTGGGGCCGGCCGGCGGGGAGTATGTTAACAGGCTTGTCGCCCGAAACCTGAAGCCTAAACTCTTTCCCTTGAACCCTAAGCCGACTACCACTTCTGCAGTGCAAAAGCAAGGCCGGCGGCTCAAATGCTGGCTTCTTCAAACCCACTGCGTGTGAGCGTTTCATGAAAGAAGGGACCTTAATTTGGAATAGAACCTTGCATAGGGTTAGGGCCCCCAAAACCATATTATAGGGGACCCCTAAACTCTAAACCTTGAACCGTAAACCTAAACCCTAAACCCTTCAACCCCCTAAAAGGAATACTACCCTTATAGATTATAGATCCCAAATAGATCCCCTTTTAAGGAACCCTGTAAAGGAACCCTATTCTTATTATCAAGGCCCCTTTATAGACCCTTGCTGTAGAAGCCAGAAAGTTGGAACATCCCTTAAGGTAATGTGTAAAGGGATCCCAGCACTAATCCTCCTAAGTCCATTTTCCAACTTTCTGGCTTCTACTATAAAGAGTCAGACAGCCAAATAGATCCCCTTTTAAGGAACCCTGAAAAAGGAACCCTATTCTAATGATCAAGGCCCCTTTATAGACCCTTGAAGAGTCAGACAGCCACCTTAACCCCTAAGCCCCAAACCCTAAACCCCGAAACCCTAAACGCTAAACCCTAAACCCTAAACCCTGAACCCTAAAACCCTAAACCCTAAACCCCTAAACCCTAAACCCCTAAACCCTAAACCCTAAAACCGTCATCTTCAGACTTCCACTAAAGAGTCAGACCGCCAGGACAGGGAAAGGAGCCGGAGAAGGTGCTGCTCGCCATGCGTGAGCATCGCCTGCCTTGGCCTCGATACCAGGGCTATACCTTACTTAGAGGGTCGGGGGACTTAGTAACAAAAAGGGGTTCCTTTAAAGGGGTCCTTTAAAGGGATCTATAGGGATTCTATAAGGGTATAGGGTTTAGGGTTTAGAGTATAACCTACCAGAACCTACCTTTTTTGTAGGGTCCCTATAACTCCCATATTAGGGTTTATAATTTTAGAGCCTACAAAACAGTAGGGTTTAGTAGGTCTAGGTACGGGTTTAAGTTTAGGCGCCTTGGTTATTTCAAAGGGGTTCTTGGCTATATCATATGATATTACAGTATATTCTTTTTTGTCATATCACACTGCATCATCGCAAAACAAATCCCCTCAGTTTAAGTATACTTGGCGTTCTTCTGGTTGGATCTTTGGACTTTCACTTTTTGGGTTGAAACCCTGGGTCTACAACCCCAAAATAGTAGGATTTACAGAAGGAACCCTGATAAGGGCCCAAGGTTTCTCAATCAGGCTCCTACATTGCACAAGAAGGACACCCTTCTTGTATCAGTTGTAGTATCCTTAAGGGAGGGGGGTCCAAGGGGGGTATACAGCCTAGTGAACCCTAATTCTCCCTAGTACTCCCTAAGGTTCCCTTACAGTCCCCTAAGGATTCCTTATACTTGGAGGGTCGGGGGACTTAGTAAGTAGGTACTAAGTAGAATCATAAGTACCCTAAAAGGGACCCTAATTGGGGTTATGGTACTTATAAGTCCCCAAAATAACCAGTTACTAAGTCCCCCGACCCTCCAAGTACCCTCCCCCCTTGAACCCCCCTCCCTTAAGGATCCTATATATCAGGTTGGAGTCCATTGGGATGGGGTTTAGGGTTTAGGGTTTAGGGTTTTGGGTTTTGGGTTTAGGGTTTAGGGTTTTGGGTTTAGGGTTTTGGGTTTTGGGTTTTGGGTTTAGGGTTCCCTGATGGGTTTTACGCAGGTGTTAGTCTGCTTCAAGAGGTTGAACGCAGTACTATAGGGGTCGGAACAGTTACCAAGAATAGCGTTCCTCGTATGATTAAAGTATAACGTGCCCCAAATCCGATTCCGATTGTTAAGGCCCCTCTCTTAAACCCTCACTTGAATAGTAACGCTGATAGCAACCCTGAAGACCCTTTAGGAACCCTTTTCCAATTACTGAGGCATCTACATTAGGTGTGTAGGCCCCGTAGGGCTTTTCGGGAAGTATCTATGGTTCCGCAAGACCAGTATGGTGTAATTTACCCCACCAAACCCAAAACAGAATGTAAGCCTGCGGTGCTTGAAAGCTGAATTGATAGCCTTTTCGGGGCCATGGAGCTCAGCAACCAAGATGATCCCTAAGCTTGAATTAAACCCTAAACCCTGCACCCCTGAACCCTTAAACCCTTAGATCTTAAACCATAAACCTTCAACCCCTTAGACTTAGACCCCTAACCCTAAAACCCTTAAACGCCCAAACCCCTGCCCTACACCTCAACCCTACCCGAGCAAGCTGCGGGCTGCTAGGGCACTGGGTTTTGGGGTTTCGGGTTTAGGGGGTTTTGAGGTTTAAGGTTTCACGCTGTAGGATGCAGCAGACTTGGGGTACTTGCTCTGCCCCTGTGTGGCTCCATGTATAGGCCCAACTCTCACGGACCTAAACCGAAACCCTAAGCGGTGAATCTCAAACCCGAAACCTACGGCTCGTGCGACCAAGCCGTAAATCCTGGATGTGAAAGCGGGTTTTGATCGTCTTACGGCTTCTCAGCGCGTTTACAGTCTGCAACATAGGACCCCCAAACGTTGAGCTGAGTTTGCGGGCTTCCATTTTGGGATATGCGGCAAGGTGTAGTCCTTACTTAGGGGCTTGGGGGTATCTGTTTCAATCTACGAACCCATCAAGGTTCTGAGCGAGCCCGTGCAAAGCCATGTCGCGCTGTTCCAACTTCAACTGCCAGAAAATACTAGGATGCCCAGTAGTACCCTTATTCCCTTTTTGTAGTCCTAGGTTCCTTATACAGTTACCCAATACCAAAAAGAGAGGCCTTTTTATTCTTAGGTTACTGGGTATCCTAGTAATAGAAGTTCTAGATGCGCAGACCACATGCAGATGTTCTACAACCCGAAACCCTAGTTAAACCCTAAACCCGGAACCCTAAACCGTCCCCACTCCCTCAGCCGGTACGGTAGTCTGGATGCCGCAAGGTGAAAAGACACGAGGGGTTTAAAGAAAAAAAAGAAGCCTAAACCGTAAAAACAACAATCCAGGCTTAAACCGTAGCCGGAAATGTTCGACCCGCAAGCCCCATTCACTCGGGTTTAGGGGTTCAAACTTCCCAATCCCGAGGCCCACTGAAATTTCTGTAAAACACAATCACACTCCCTAAAACCTACTTTCTCCTAAGCCTCAAACGCCAGAAAAAACCTAAACTCTGAGCCCTAAGCCCTAAACCCTACACCTTAAACTTCAAAAACCCTAAACTCTAAGTCCTACACCCTAAACCCTAAACCCTTAAACCCCTAACCCCTAAACCCTAAACCCTAAAAAACTATAAACCCTAAACTTTAAGCCTTAAAAAACTACAAACCCTGAACTCTAAGCTTTAAAAACTGCAAACCCTAAACTCTAAACCCCAAAGAACTAAAAACCCTAAACTCTAAACCCCAAAGAACTAAAAACCCTAAACTCTAAGCCTTAAAAACTATAAATCCTAAACCCTAAACCCAAAAAAACTATAAATCCTAAACCCTAAAAACCCTAAAAAACCCTAAACCCTAAAGTCTAAGCCCACGAGGGTCTCCGCCACCTTGTCGAAATCGGCGGAGCGCGACCTCGCCGTCGCCCTCTATCGACTCTTCGTCTTCGCACCACACTCAGATGGCTCGTAGGGCTTGGGGCTGTGTTTCTTAGTAGCTGAGTGGATGCACTTTACATGTTTTGGGAGAACATTACCCACTATAAAACTGAAAGTGTACACTTTGTAGGGCTTGGGGCTTCCAGAATCTCGTAGGGTTCCTTTGAAAGGGATCCTTAAAGGAGTCTATAAGGGATCTCTCATAGGTTACAATATCAGGTATTCTAGCACCACACTCAGATGGGAGTTTCCGAAAATTCGGGGTACCTTTAAAGGGATCCTTTAATGGCTCCTTAAAGGGGATGTATAGGGGTTCTATAAAGGGTTTAGGGTTTAGAGTTTCCGACAATTGGGGGGTGCCTTATTTTGGGGTCCTTATAATAAGGATCCTACTACTTATTGTACTATATTAGGGTCCCTATTTTCGGAAAGTCTCAGATGGCTCGTAGGGCTTGGGGCTTTGGTTGTAAGGTTTAGGGGTTCAGGGGTTCAGGGGTTCAGGGGATAGGGGTTTAGGGGTTTAGAGGATTAAGGGGTTAACGGGTTTAGGATTTAGGGGTCAGAGTTTGTTGGGGGTTGAGGGGTAAGGAGTTCAGTGGTCTTTGCTTGGAGCCATGTGCAGGTCAACAAGGCACAAACCCAGGAGGCTGCGAAAGATACTTAAGGTTTAGGGTTTAATTATAGGGTTTAGGGAGCGGCTTAGAGTTTTGGGGTTTGTAGTATCGGTTTTTGTTGCTTGAAGGCTTGAGGGTTTAAGGTATGGGGGTTAGGGGAATTTTGGGCGGTTGTAGCCTCTTCACGATTTTGATTCTATACTGGATCCACTTGATTGTTCTCTTGTCTGGTGGTCATTAAAAGGCATAGGGTTCCGAGTGTAACTTTAAGAGAGACAGAGTGTCCACATTTTTCCGATCCCCTGTTGTTGTTGTTGTTGTCTTTATCTAACCTAAGCCCCCTGAAACCCCTGAATCCAAAATCCTAAACCCGGAACTCGGCTTTTTTCGATTCTGGTGGGAACCGCAGCAAGCCTCGGGCTGTTGCGGGGTTAGGTAACCTAGTAGTAGAGTGGGGAACCTAAAACCTGTTTTGGGTAGTATAGTCCCTTTGTAATCCTTATGTAATCAAAAAGGTGAACCTTTAGTTCCCCATGATACCCTAACCCCTAAGCCCTAAACCCTAAACTCTAAACCCTAAACCCTATACTCTAAATCTTAAGCCCTAACCCCTAAACTCTATACTCTAAATCTTAAACCCTAAACCCTAAACCTAAGCTTTAGTTCCCCATGATACCCGACAACTCGGAGTAAGGGCTCCAGGTTCAGGAGTTCAGGCCTTCGGGTTTAGAGGCCGAGGTCGTTTCGGAGTCGAATCCCAAGCTTCCACCGGGCTCCTTAAAGGGATCTATAGGGGTTCCTTAAAGGGATCTAAAGGGTTCCTTAAAGGGATCTATAGGGATTAGGGTTTAGGGTCTACTTGGAGGATCATGGGACTTAGTAAGTAGGTTATAAGTGGGGTTATAGGTCCCCTAAGTGGGGTTATCCCAAGTATAACCTAGTTATAACCTTACTTACTAAGTCCCATGAGCCTCCAAGTACCCTAAAACCGAGAGCCTTCCATCAGATCCCCTACGCCTACGGCCAGAACTGAAAGCCTAGGATGCCCAGTAGTACCCTTATTCCCTTTTTGTAGTCCCAGTTTCCTTATTAAGTTACCCAATACCAAAAAGGGAGCCCTTTTGATTCCTAGGTTACTGGGCATCCTAGGAAAGCTTTGAGGCTGGGTGCACAAGTTACCCCGAGCTGGTGAAGTGCATGCGCGGCACGCTCCAGGTGCGCCCAGCGATGTTAGGGTTTAGAGTTTAGGGTCTCGTGGGATCAAGGCTCTTGCGGCTTCTTACACCTGTTACAGTACTGAAAGACTTATCAGATTTCTGTTTCATCATGGAGGTAGAGGGCTTTAGAGCATCGAAAAATCTTGTGTTGTCCACTCCGACCCCTGCGTTCATCAATATCGTGATTTTCGAGCAGGAGTTAGAGGTTCGATGTTGGGGCTATCTATGTTTGGCCTCGTCTTTGGGTTAGTTAGGGCTCAAGGTCCAGGGTGAATCCAAAACCCGGGACCCTAAACTCAAACCTTAGGGGTACTTAGAAACAATTTTTAATTCATGGTTATTATAATCCCTAAGAAACAGCTAGAATTATAATTTTTGCTAGGGTTCCAAGTTCAGTCTAGAAACGGAGACCCCAGACACAGCAATCTGTTTTCCAACTTCTAAACCTCAATTTCAGAATGCACGGGCACCGGGACGTTTCCCTGTCATGCCCAATGAAAGCCTAATACCCGAAAGATTTCATTTTTAAAGAAAGAAAACATAAGCTTCAATTACTATGGCCAGCATAACTAAGTTCGAAACAGGAAGCAAAGCCAGTTGTAAACCAACTTCAAGCTCCTAGTTCCCGAACCCTCAACCCCAGAGGATAAAACTGGAAACCCTGAGGCGCGAAGTGGGTGGGATTCCCGCCCAAACCCAGAGACTCCAACATCCCTTAATTAAGGAATATACTTTAAAGTATAGTAGGATCCCTGATATGATTTAAGGTATATTCCTTAATTAAGGGATCTTGGAGTCTCTGGGAACCCTAACCCCTAATTCCGAAACCCCATGCCCTGCACCCTGAAGCCAAGCTCTAAGCCCTGAAGCCTAGACCCTTCACTGTAAATAATGTAGGAAGCTAATTTAGAAACCTTGGGCATTTTGGGGGTCCTTTATAACATGAATCCTACTACTTTGGGGTTGTAGGCACAGGGTTTCTTAACCAGGTTCCTACATGGAGCTTCATGCCATGATCCGTTGTTGGCATTCTCATGGGTTGCTTGAAAACTTTGAGCTGCGAGAAACTGGGTTCAGGCTGTCTCCGTTGCAATTCTATGAAACACTTAATCTCCTATCAAAAATACCTTTGCTAAGGGGTTTTGGAGCCAAGCCGAATTCTAACCCCTGAAACCTCTGATAAAATGTAGAACCTTGAAGGGAACCTTCACTGGAAGCTAAAGCAAAGGGGTTTTTGAGCCTCCCCTAAATTCTGAACCCTAAACCTAAACCCTGAACCCTGAACCCTCAACCCTAATCCAAGTAGGATTCATAGAAAGAACCCCAAAAAAGGCCCAAGGTACCCAAACCCTACATTATTATAGTACCCTTATAGATCCCTTATAGCAACCCTTATGGAATGGCAGCCGAAGGCCAGCGAAGGCCCTGAGATGGAGGAGTCGCCGACAGTATCCCAAGAGGCGTGGAAATTAGGTGTGTATTGTGGTCAGAAAAAGGTTTAGGGTTTAGGGTTTAGTCAGAAAAAGGATATTTTCGTTTGGGGTGTAGGGCCATAAATTCGATAGTAATAGTACCAACAACAGTAATAATCATCGTAATGATGATGAGAATAAGAACAACTTATTCTAATGATGACAATGATGCGCTCTTTGTGTGTGTGTGTGTGTGTGTGCGTATATATACATATACATATACATGTACATGTACATTTACATGTGCATATATACACATATACATATATACATATATACATATATACATATATACTTTTATACATATATACATATATAATATATACATATACACATACATACATACAAACATACATATATACATATATACATATATACATATATACATTTTTGCACATATGCATCTATACCTCTATACATATATACATATATACATATATATATATATATACACATATATTTTTACACACACACACACACACATATATATATATATATATATATATATATATGTATGCATGCATGTATGTATGCGGCCTGTACTTGTGTGTTTGCTCGTGTGTCGTTTTTTTGAGAGGTGGGGAAATCGTTCGGTGTGTTTCAGTCTTTCGTATCGCGGTTTACTGAGGTTTGAACTGCCGTGTTGAACCCTAAACCCTAACCCGTAAAGCCTAAACCCGGGTTTCGGTCTCGGGGATTGGAGTTGAGCGGTTTGGCGGTTTGGGTGGCTGGGCGTCCAGTTTTGCTCAACTCCCCTTACACCCTAAACCCTGAACCTTCCAACCACTCAGCTACACCATTCTTGACAGGTCAACAAAGGAATCAGCGATTATATGCATAGGGGTACCTAGAAATAACTTTTGGTTTTGTGGTTCCTATAATCCCTGAGGAGCAGCTAAAGAATGATATTTCTGCTAGGGGTCTAAGTTCAGCATGTTCAGTATAGATGGTTTTGCGGTTCTGGCTGGAGGATGCGACAGTCGGTTCGGGGGTTGCATTTAGAAGTCAGGGAGTTTTATGTTTCTTCTACTTCTTCATAGCAGCCTTGACGTAGCCATCCTGAGAAGTCCTCAGGAAGGTTTTTTTTTTGCTAAAACCTGAACCCTAAACCTTAAACCATGGCCCAACCCCCATACCCTGAACCCTAGACCCTGCAGGTGGAGAACCTGCGAGACATTGCCATGGAGGCAGCAATTCGATGCGGAAACGAGAGTGCATGTGGCGGCCTCAGCAGGTCGAGCCGTTCCTTTCTTCTTGCCTGCAGCTTCCGAAAATTTGGGTGGGGGCGGGGTATCTAAGGCTTCCTTTAAAGGGTTCTATAGGGCTTTAGGGAGTTTCCGAAAATTGGCGGGTACCGTATTTTGGGGTCTTCATGAAAAGGATCCTACTATTCGGGTACTATATTTGGGGTCCCGTATTTTCGGAAGCTCACTTATTGTGGTTCAGACTCTAGGGTGTTGGGTCCAGGGTTCAGACTTTAGGGTCTGGGGTTTGGTTTGGGATTTCGAAGTTGTTGGTACCACAGGGTTCTTATAGTCGCGTGCTCACACAGCCGTGTCATTGGCATAGACTCGGGGCGGTATGTACGTTTCGGATCGATGTGCAGGGCATCCTAAACCCTAAATCCTAATCCTAATCCCCAAACCCTAAACCGTAAATTTTAGATGGCGAGAAGAAGCGTGGTGTTGAAAGCAATGGGTCTGTTGCAGATAGGCCGTTGACATTCCTTGGCGTTCTTCTGGTTGGCTAGTTTAGAGTTTAGGGTTTCGGGCTTAGGGGGTTTAGGGTTTGGGGTTTGGGGGGTTTAGGGTTTAGGGTTCTTCTGGTTAACTCTTAGGACTTTAACTTTTTGGGGTTTCTATATGAACTATAATTGGTAGGCTAAAAGTTTAACTTCCCCTAAACCCTAAACCCTAAAGGAACCCCTATAGATCCCTTTAAAGGAACCCGAAGTCGGCCAAGGAATATAACAAGGAGGCTAAAAGTTTAACTTTTAGGAGGGGTTCAGAAGTCAGCCAAGGTTCGGCTTCGGGGCCCCGGGTTTGGGACTAAAGTTTACCAAATGCTTAGGGGTACTTAGAAATAATTTTTAATTCATGGTTATTATAATCCCTAAGAAACAGCTAAACTTATAATTTTTGCTAGGGTTCCAAGTTCAGTCTAGAATGGTCATCGCCGTGAGAGTGCAGGGCGTATCTCGATCTGAGGCAGGCGTTCTGCTCTTAAACTTTAGGACTTTAGGGCTCAGGATGCAGGTTTTAGGTTCAGGTATAGGGTTTAGGGTTGAACCCCTAGCCACATTCCAGTCCCCAAACCCTCAACTCCTGAACCCGAAACTCCGCACCCGAGGCCCCCAACCCCGAAGCTCTAAGCCGAAAGAGCCGGGTGCTGCATATGTAACCTATTCTATTGGCGAGTTCGGTCTATAGTTCCTAAACCTTACGCCGTAAACCTCTAAACCCTAAATGCCTCAACCCAAAACCCTAGCCCTTATTACTAATACTACCGTTATTGCAGCCTCAACATGACCCTTGTGGTCATATTACTATAGGAACCCGAAGCCTTACAAGCCGAAGCTAAGAGACTCCTTGTACGTCAGGGCTTTGGGGTTTAGGGTTTAGAGGTTTAGGGCTCAGGAACGAAGGTTCGAAGGTCCTAAGGTTGATGATATAAATCCTGCATCACCCATAATAAGGAATATGCCATAATTCCCATAGTTTAGGGTCCTTAAGGTAATGCAGGATTTATATCATCAGCCGTACGACCCTTTCGTCCTAGCCCTTCCGGAAAGCAGGCCGACTCTAAACCCTCATCGAAAACGTGGTAAGAAACCAGAGCCCTGAACAGAACCCTTGAATTTGTTCATGGGAGCTGTCGAACAAACCCATACACCCCCTAACCCTTGCAAAAGCAAGGCGCCCCTAAACCCTAAGCTTTAAGTCGCTTCGAATTTCTTAAGTTAAAGGAGCCGCTAAAACTTTCAGCCTAAGCCTCGAAACCTACCTTAACCTACCAGAACCTACTTTTTTAGGGTCCCCATAAATCCCATATTAGGGTTTTATAGTAAGAACCTACAAAAAAAGTAGGGCTCAGTAGGTCTAGGTATGTACACCTTAAAGATGCCTTAGCCCTAAATCGCCAAGGATTCCCTTAAAGGAATCCTTTAAAGGAGCCGCTAAAACTTTCAACCTACGCCTCGAACTTATGTAAACCCTCAAGATGCCTCAAAAAAAAACCTAAGCAACTAGCCCTAAATCGCCAAGGATCCCTTGAAGGAATCCCTTAAAGGAGCCCTGAACCCTGAGCCCTAACTCCGCCAGCCTGAAGGATGCGTTACAGAAGCCTTTACAAGGAACCGTAAGAGGCGCGATATTAGAGCTTAGGGTTTAGGGTTTAGGGTTTAGGGTTTGGGGTTTTATCCACAAGGCGGTTTCGCTGCAACCACAGGTGGGTGGTCGTCAAAATTAGTGGGAGGTGATTTAAAGGGACCCCCCTAAGGGGGCATGCCAAATCGAGTTTCAAACGAGACAAGCAGCTGAGATAGCAAGGCCTAGCAGGCACTAGCAAGCCCTAGCAAAAGCTAGTAGGCCTTTATAGTTTGTTTCGTTATTGAGCAGTTTCGGGCCTTAGTAAGCCTTAATAGGGCCTGCAACGTGATATCGAGGCACACCGTCAGGTTGTGAGCAGTAGGACTACAACTCCTCCCACTCCTCCTCCTCATCTCCTCCTCCATCAGCGTGAGCAACCTGTGCGCAGTGGGGCGGAAGGCTTTGGAAAGTTTGCGTAGTCCCAAGCCCCGCCGAGCGGGGGCAGCGACGGCGGTGAAGGCGCCTCGGGCTCGCGTCGAGTGGGCTCGAGCTGGAGCGGCTCACTCGAAATCGGGCTCGGGCTCGGGCGCACTTCGCGCAGAGCGGCGGGCAGTGGCGGGGTGGGCGGCGGCATCGGTGGCGGCACCCTCCTTGACTGTGTTGCAACCTTTGCGAGATTTTGCGAGTGTTGTGGAGTGCTGCCGGACGACGAGGGGACAGCACTCCGCAACGCTCCGCAACGCTCCGCAACACTCCGCAACGCTCCGCAAGGCTTGCAAAGCCTTGCAGAGTGCTGCGGAGTGCCCCCCTAGCCCTGGCTGCTGGCCCTGCCCCTGCCGCTTCCTGCCCCTGCCCCTTCACCTGCCTTCCTCCCCGCCCCTGCTCCTATCCCTGCCTTGCGCTGCCGCCTGCCCCGCTGCAACCCCTGCCTCTCCCGGCTGACACTGTGATTCTCGGCCCACTCTGCGCCCCTCCGCTCCAAGGGACAAGAAAAGGTTTCATGCCTTCTCGAGCCGCAAGCGATTTGATTCCTGCACCACGGCCAGCGGGTTGGGAGGAGCGGACACAGCAGAGAAACCCTGAACAAGACGACGAAAATCATAGGCGGGCAGACAGGGGTGGGTGGATGCCATGGGAGGATGGAAACAGATGTGCGCAGATGCGTTGCATGCGCATCGGATTCTCGCCAGCCCTTGCTCGTAAACAGTGTTTGCCATACCCCCTTTGGGGGGCCCCTGTAAATCACAGTTCAATTAGGGTCCCTTTTTGGGTACCCTAAATAATAGGTGCCGTACTATATGGGTACCCAAAAAGGGACCCTAATTTTGACAACCACCCAGTTCGCCATCCATGGCAGTATGACTGGTAAGGAGCTGAAAGCGCTTACAACAGCACTGGAGTACATGAACAGTTTGACGGCTGACAACATCACAGTGCAGCTCACTGCTCCATACTGCTGAAGGACAAAATCCTGCATTACCCTTCATAAGGAATATACCATAGTTCCCATAGTTTAGAGTCCTTAGGGTCATGCAGGATTTTGTCCATCAGCAGTGCAACAGGCACAAACATAGAAACGCAAACATGACTTCCATCATGTATCAAAGGGGAAAAGGAGGGACCCTTTATGGGGACCCCTACCCTATAATGGGCTACATAATGGGTATATAATAGCTATATTAAGGGTATATACCTAGGGCTCCTAAGTAAGGGTCCCTCCTTTTACCCTTGGAATGTACTCGCTGCATCGCTTTCGACAAGCGCGCCTGGCAGCAGAGGAACAGGGTTTCCAGGGAAACTCGGTGCACCCGTCTTGCAAGCCCTGGGCAATGACAGTGACGTGTATTTCAATCTCGTGGGCATGACTGCACGACAAGCTCGATTGCTTGTGAGTGCATGTGTGGGGTTCTGTGGTGCATACCACGACGCGGGTACCTGGTCCCAATGGAGCTGCGTTTCGACGGTTGGTGTCTCAGTGCACGGAGATGCACGCAGGGAGGCGCGTCCATAATTTTGTTTACAGACGGCGACCTTGGAGCGATTGGAAACTGGGTCGATGAACCTCCGGACGCGGACGAAATCAGTACTCTCATGGTATTCCTGGCAACAGCAAGGCCTTTGCGAAAGGCCTACGCCACAGGCCGCTCCATGGCGGCTGCTTCAGGCTTCACGATCGGACCCACTCACACGGCATTGCACGTTGGTGAGATCAACAATGCCCCGAACGGGGCACCAGTTGCTGCTCAGGTTCTGTTCACAGAACCTGATGCAATTGCAGCATCAACGATCGGTGTACGAGAAACCGTGTATGTCCCGCGGATCTGCACGCCTCCCGAGTTTGTGCATGAGCTCCAAACTCCAAAACCGAGGTCAGATCTTTGATGCCGAGCTGGCGCGCATCGCCGAAGCCGAAGAGGGCGCCCCGAAGGGAGCAGGCACATCAGGGATTGGGTTTACATAGGGTGGTTACTTGGACCCTGAAGAACTTATTTTTTCAAGGACGTATTTAAGGATCTCTCAATAACTAGCCCTAAAAGGCAGGTTCTTTGAGGTTCAGGTGAGGGGTTGAGATTGGAATTTTGGATTTAGGCGTTGAAGCACTTATGAATTGAGAGGCTGCAGGTGTAGCGGTCCCCCAAATCCTAAAGTGTGGGGGAGTTGAGGGGTTCAGGGCTTGTGGTTTAAAGGTTTAAGGTGAGGGGACCCTGAAACCCTAGCCCTGGACCCTGCGAAACTCTGCAAATTTAATACAGGGCCCAATGCATCATGGGTAAAAGAACCAAAACGTCTGTAAAGCGCCGGAATATACCTGAAACCCTAAACCCTTGCCAAGTTTCTTTAAAAGCTACAATACCCCATTACCAGCAACCCCATAGGCTTTCAGCATTCGGGGAAGACCGTGGAACAGTTAACGGACCCTGGGTTCCATCATGGAGGGCGTTAAGGTATGGAGGGCGTTAAGGTTTAGGGATTTAAGTTATATTAGAGGTTTAGGGTTTAGGGTTCAAGTTCAGGGGTGTACGGACCCACTTTGAGGTCAGGGGCCGTTTGAATTTTTGTTTGTCTGTGTTATGTTTTCTTCGAAAGGGATATCCCGCAGCTCATGTTCTGCTCATCCTTAAAGGGGAGAACAGAGAATCAGGATCAGGGTTTATGAGGTTTGTAGGCTTTTAGGAGGGTTTAGGGTTTAGGGCTCGGAGTTTGCGGTTTGGGGTTGTTTGAGGATTTCGCGTTCGGAGCTTCGGTAAGGGCTGGTTCAAGGGCCCCTTCAAGGGTTCCTTCCGGGGGTTTGGGGGTTCACGGATTTAGTGGTCTTTGTTTAAAGTGCAAAATGGTTGAAAGCGAAGGATATGCACCTAGGGCTATGCCAGGGTTTGCGGCCATGCTGCGGCATAGATCGACGTTTTGTTGCGCCCTATTGATTTCAAGTATTGCTGGACTTCGTTCTGTCAGTTCTCAGGCAATGTTGTGTTTAGGTGAGAGTCTAAGAGGATAGAGAGCTCTTGAGCTCTTTGCTGAGTGGGTATTTATGGAAAGCTTCTGTAGACAAGCCGAACTTCCTCAGAGCATAGTTATTGCAGGTGACAGAAATGCGTCGTAATATAGGGGCCTAAATAGTACCAATGTTACTATTTTGGGGGGCTCCCTTAAATTATAGTATAACTGGCCCCTAAACCCTATTCCTAAACCTAAACCCTATTCTAATTATTAACCCCTGTATTAAACCCATAGCAACTGTTCAGATCATCTTCTGGCAACCTTGGGAGGCAACGCCGCCACCGACAACACCGTCCATCCGCACATGAGGGCCGGGGACCTAGTGACGCAGAGGAGGGATGGAAGGGCCTTGACTTTTCCCAAACCCATACAATATTATATGGTTTAGGGTTTAGGTTTATCAAAGGGGAAAAGGAGGGACCCTAAATGGGGACCCCTACCCTATAATGGGCTATATAAGTGGTATGTAGTGGCTATATGAAGGGTATATTACCTAGGGGTCCTTATTAAGGGTCCCTCCTGTTCCCCTTCAAGGTTTAGGTTTGAATCTACGATTGTTTGAAGGGTGCTATGTCGTTTGCAGAGAGGTCGCCGAGGCTTTGATTGCGTACTGTAGGAACCTGATTAAGAAACCTTGGGCCTATAACCCCAAAATAGTAGGATTCATGTAAGGAACCCGAATAAAGGCCCAAGGTTTCTCAATCAGGTTCCTACAGTACAGTCTTCAGAGGACTTTGTCTTCTTTCTGCCCAAGGGACGCGATCCGGAACAAGCCCTGGCCCGAACCCCAGACACTAAAACCGTGACCCTGTACCCCACCCTCACCTCCCGGCGCATCTGACCCGGAACGTCGTAACCAAGGTGTATCCGGGGTACTCAGCCCTCCGGGGCACACGGTGCACTAGAACAGGCTCCGTACCTTGGCCGAAGGCATCTACTGCCTAGCGTGCTCCGTGGAACGGCGATCGCTGGTGGATCAGTCGCTGCCGGAGGGAACTTCGCTGGCAGGGCTTCCGGTGAACGCGTGGAACGATCACATCGCGATATTGGTATCGCCCGCGACGGTGAGATTCTACAGGGCCCAGTGAAGGTCAAGCCTCTGGGGAGAAACCTCTGCTCATTTTTCGCGGAAAATCGTTCTACAATGAGAGCGATCGAGCTGGCACGTTCGGCGACATGGAGCCTTACCAAGGTGTTCCACTCTTCCATGGAGAGCCCCAACCAAGTAGTCAGGAAGGACTACTTCACCCTAAACCCTAAACCCACTAAGCCCTAAACCTCAATCCCCTACCCCCTAAACCTTAAACCCAAACCCTAAACCCTTAACCCTAAACCCTAACCCCCGAACCTCCTAAACCCTGAACCCTTTATAGAACCCTTATAGATCCCTTTAAGGAGCCCTTAGAGGATCCCTTTAAAGGTACCCCCCAAAAACTCCCTACACCCCCCACACCCCGAAGCTTCTGATAACCTTAAGCTTCTGATAGATTTCAAGGGTACCCAGAGCCTCCAAAACCCCTTAATTCAGGAATAGGGTTTAGGGCTTTAGGGTTTAGGGCTTAGGGCTTAGGGGTTTAGGGGTTTAGGTGTTTAGGGCTTTAGGGTTTAGGGTTTAGGGCTTAGGGGTTTAGGTGTTTAGGGTTTAGGGTTTAGGGTTTAGGGCGAGGGCGGTTCCCAGAGCCTCCAAAACCCCTTGATTCAGGAATAGACCTTAAATCATAATAGGATCCCTTTTATACTTTCTGGTATATTCCTCAATTCAGTGGTTTTGGAGGCTCTGGGTAGCTCCTTGATTTCCGAAAGGGTTCCTCAGCCCTGAACTCGAAACCCAAAGTGAGGGGTTTAGGGTTATGCATGAGCCATCAAGGCTTCGTCCAAACGCGCCTTAGGGTTTGGGTTTAGAGTTGGGGTTTTAAGAAACCCCTCGACAAAGACATGACGAGACCAGATCAACGATTTTTCGAGTAGATGCGAACAAGGCACACACAGTTTCCTTGGTGGCCTCCGACGAGATACCGTTTGATGTCTTTTGGCCGATGGTGCGTCCGGGGCCAAGTGGTTGGTTTGCTCTGACTTGATCTCAGGCTTCAGTCCCGTCTCTGGGATAAGGATACTTGGAGGCTCTTGGGACTTAGTAAGTAAGGTTATAAGTAGGTTATACTTAGGAGAACCCCACTTAGGGGACTTATATCCCCACTTATAACCTACTTAAGAAGTCCCATGATCCTCCAAGTAGTTCTCTAAATCAGGGTCCCTGTTTAGGTCCTCAAAATAGTACGGCACCCTCATACAAAGCACCCTATAATTTAGAGAACTGCCCGCAAGTTGTTGCACATCAGGTTTTCGGCTCTGCACTTTCTTCAGAGCTTTAGAAGGGATCTCTAAAAGTCGTTTCTTGCTTCTCCCAGGGTTCAGGATTCATGAGTTCAGGGGTTCAGGAACTTATTTTGGGGTTCCTATAATAAGGATCCTACTATTTAGGGGTACTAAATTAGGGTCCCCTATTTTCGGAAACTCCCAGATTTGTAGCAGCTACACCAACTCGTCACTTCGAGAACCCGTGCCTTGAGCCCCAAGCTCGACAACCCTGCCTCCTAAAACCCTTGAGAAAGACCCCAGAAGTTTAGGGTTTAGGGTTTAGGGTTTGGGGTTTAGGGTTTAGGGTTTGGGGTTTAGGGTTTAGGGTTTGGGGTTTAGGGTTTAGGGTTTAGGGTTTAGGGTTTGGGGTTTAGGGTTTAGGGTTTAGAAAACCTTGAAGAAAACTACACCCGAAACTCCGCAAGAGCCTTGAGTCAAAGGAGCCAAACAAACCCACAAAGCCCCCAAACCTGGATGACCGAGACCTTAGAGTAGAAGCCAGAAAGTTGGAACATGGCTTTAGGAGGATTAGTGCTAGGATCCCTTATACTTTACCTTAAGGGCATGAGGAGTCTGATGTTCCAACTTTCTGGCTTCCACTATAATGCTGCACCCTACACAGCCCCTAATCCTCAAACCCTAAACTCTAAACCTTAGTCATCCTAAAGCCCCCAAGCCTCAGATTACCCATATAGTGCCCCTAACAGTAGCCATACCCTGAACCTTAAACACCCTGAAACCCTTAACAGTCCTCAACAACTCTAAACCCTAAACTCTAAACCCTAGACCCTAAACCCTAAACCCAAACCCTTAAACCCTAAACCCATAAACCTAGGATATCCAGTAGTACCCTTATTCCCTTCTTGCAGTCCTAGATTCCTTAAAAAAAGGGAGCCCGTTTTATTCCTAGGTTACTGGGCATCCTAGAAGCCCACTTGGAGGGTCGGGGGACTTAGTAACTGGTTATTTTAGGGACTTATAAGTACCATAACCCCAATTAGGGTCCCTTTTAGGGTACTTATAAGTCTACTTACTACCTACTTACTAAGTCCCTAAACCCTAAACCCTGTAACCCTATATAGCCCTTTAAAGGAACCCTTAGTTTTTTTAAAGGAGCCCCCTACTTACTAAGTCCAAGCATAAACCCACAACAAGGCGACGACATTCTTGGCGCTGTGCGTGAGGCCATGGTTGCTGCCCGAATCCTGAGGTGTTTTTTTTTTTTGGGGGGGGGGGGGGGTTAGGGCTTTTAGGGCTTAGGTCTTTGTAGGGGTTTAGGGTTTAGGGTTTGGGGGGTTTCGGTCTTTGCGGGTTTAGGGATGTTTAAGGGTTCTTTTCAGGGCTCCTTTAAGGGTTCTAGAAGGGTTTAAGGCCTTCAGGGTTTGGGGCTTAGGGTTTACGAGTTTGGAGCTGGGGGCTTAGGGTTCAGGAGTCTGGAGTTTCGGTCTTTCAGGGTTTAGGGCCTTGGGTTTAGGGGTTTTCGTGTGGGTGTCACGGTTTAGGGAGCCCGCATCCTAGTATATAATTAAGTACTTGGAGGCTCATGGGACTTAGTAAGTAAGGTTATGAGTAGGTTATACTTAGGATAACTCCACTTGGGGGCCTTATAACCCAACTTATAACCTACTTACTAAGTCCCATGATCCTCCAAGTAGACCCTAAACCCGAATCCCTATAGATCCCTTTAAGGAACCCTCTAGATCCCTGTAAGGAGCCCTTTAAGAACCCTTACTAAGTCCCATGATCCTCCAAGTAGTATATAATTAGGTATCTGTCAAACCCCAAGCCGCGAACCCTAAATCCGAACCTCTACACCCGGCCGAAACCCGCAGTTTAGGGTTTAGGGTTCAGGGTTCAGGGTTTAGGGTTTAGGGTTTTGGGGTTTAGGGTTTAGGGTTTCAATCTCAACCTCGGTCTCCGAACTTAAACCCTGGCCCTGAACCCTTAAAGGGAACTCCAGAAAGTTGGAATATGGATTAATGCTAGGATCCCCTATAGTTTACCTTATAAAGGGGTTACGATAATGATATTCCAACTTTCTGGCTTCTACTGTAATCCCAAACCTGTCTTGACAGACATACTTCTCCTGGTGAACGTCTTGTCCGACACTGGAAAAAGCCGACAAAAGTTCCGGAAACCCCGAATAAAGCCTTGTGAAACCGAAAAAAGTTCCCGGTCAAATCTCATAAAGCCTTCAACCCCTAAACCCTGAACCCGAGGCCCTCAAACTCCCAACCCGCAGCAGCCAGGCTTGTCCCCGAGGCCATCACTCGGCTGAGAGCGCAATCCAGGCCGTTCTGGCTCTCTCCGTCTGTCGCTCTCTTTCTTGTTCTCGCTCTTGCTTTGTTGTGCGATTTCTTCATGTGTTGCTATGTGGGTGGTTGTCAAAATTAGGGTCCGTTTTTGGTCCTAATTATAATACGGCACCTAATATGTAGGGTACCCACAAAGGGACCCTAATTTTGACAGTTACCCATGTGCACGCGTGTTTTTTTTTGACAAATGGTTATCTTTGCTTGTCGGGCTTGCTCACCTCTCTCTCTCTCTCTCTCTCTCTCTCTCTCTCTCTCTCTCTCTCTCTCTCTAGACCTTGAAAGTTTCCAGGCTTGGGATATAAGGCCATAATGTAGGAACCTGATTAAGAAACCCTGGGCGGCCTAGGATTCACATTCGGAATCCTAATAAAGGCCCGAGGTTTCTTAATCAGGTTCCTACATTAGGGTTCAGGATTTGCTGTTGTTTTTCGCCCTCTCGCTCCCTGAAATTCTTGCTCTTCCCTCGCATGTAGCTGGCGATTCTGGTTTGGGGTCGAGGGATGGGAGTGGATGGCCGAGGGTTGTTGCAAGAATTGTTTTAGATGTGTATCTATGCGGTTTTATCAGGAAGGGTGTAGTTGGGTATGTCTCTCTCTCTTTCTGTCTGTCTCTCTCTCTCTCTCTCTCTCTGTATATATATATATATATTTAATTGAATATACATCCTGTGACTTTGTTCTTAAACTCCAAAACCCAAAGCTCTAGACCCTCAAACCGATAACCCCCAGGCTCCTAAACATTCAGAAAGACCCTTCAAGCCCACAACAGAAAACCCCGCTAAGGAAACTCCCCGCCCCAAACCCAACCCCCCTTCCAAAGACAAAACCAAACTTCAAGCACCAAAAACTAAACTCTAACCCCTAGACCCTTAGCCCCAAAACGAACGCGAATTTGTCAGCGGAGCCCAGCAAAAAAATGAAAAAAAAAAAAAAACTAATGGAACTCATGAGTCTGAAATCCCCAAACCCCTGGACCCGAACCCGAAGCCCTAAACTCCAAAAACTAAGGCGGGTTTAGTAGCAGACCCCTAAGCCCGAAAGAAGAACCCTACAAGGAGCCCTTTAAAGAGCTGCCAAAAGGAACCCCTAAGCCTTCAAAAAACAAGCCTCAGCTCTAGGCAACAAGAATACAGGGAGCCCCAAAGCCCTCCAGAAAACCTTAAACTCCTAAACCCTAAACCCTGAACCCTCATCCCTAAACCCTAAACCCTAACCTTAAGCCTAAGCCCTAAACCTAAGCCTTCCCAAAAAGAAGGCCGGCGTGCAAGCGAACGGCCTTGGCCCTTTGGCCACGAAGCTCACGCTCGAGGAGGCAGAGATGCTGGCAGCCCGCTGGGCTCTCGGTTTTTGGGGTTTAGGGGCTCCTTTAAAGAGATCTATAGGGGTTCCATCAAAGGGATCTATCGGGTTTCCTTTAAAGGGATCTACTATACTATAGGGTTTTAGGAGTTTGGGGGTCTAGGAGTTTAGGGTTTGGGGGTTTGGGGGTTTAGGGGTTTAGGGGTAGGGGAGTTTAAGGGTTTGGGGGTTTAGGGGTTAAAGATAGGGGGGGTGTAGGGGTTTGGGGGGTTAGGGGTTTGTTTTGCCAGGATTTAGGGTTTCGGGTACTGTTCTTGTCCTTTGTGCTGTGTTTGCAGTTTTTTGTGGGCAGCTTGGCTGGCTCTTTCCTGGGCTAGCGGTTCAGGCTGTTTCTGTACAGTAGTCGATTTGTTGTTTAAATCTTGTTTGCTGGTTCTATTTGGCTCGAATTCCTAGGTTGCATAATAATGGTGGCGTTTGGTCGCTTCATCTGTGCAGAGTTCGTGATGTTGCCTGTGTCACCTTTGCCACCTTGCTGCCATTGTGGTGACTCGTTTGACTGCTACGGTTAACTATAGTGAAATATTGGTAGCTCACGCTCCCTTTTGGGATCCTGAATATAATACGGCACCTACTATTTAGGGTACCCAAAAAAGGGGCCATAATTTTGACAACCACCTATTTGTTTGATCATGGTTACCAACCATATTCTAGCTGGTTGCTGTCTCGAATTATCGTTTGATCATCGTTACCAACCATCTTCTACGTAGTTGATGTTTCTATCTGTCGTGATCGCGCTTTGATGGTTAGGTTTCTGTTTGACACCAGTCTGTTTGATTTAAAATCTCTGCCGGAGACATGTGGGAGTTTCCGAAAATTGGGGACCCTAATATGGTACCCTAAATAGTAGGATCCTAATTGCGAGCACCCCAAAATAAGGTACCCCCTAATGTTCGGAAACTCCCATGTGGCAGGTAGGTTTGGGGATGATTTGGGTCTTGCAGCTTTTGTGGGTTGCGGGTTCAGGGTTGATCACCTCTGTTCTGCAAGGTCTCATGAGGCTTTAGGTCACCCATCCCTTAGGCTCCTTTTGCATTCTGGCTTTCAGCAACACCCTCAATCCTAAATCCCGAACCCTAAACCCTAAACCTCCAACGCTTAAACCGAATAACCGGACAAGGCTATCCTTTCTATTGAGGGGGCTCCTCGGGTCTTCAGTCTTGCACATAGGCATCAGTGGAATTGTCGCCTAAGGTTTTGACTTCTGGTTTGACAATCGTGATGGAGCCTTGGGGGGGGGTCAAGGTTCCGGCCAAGTCGGCTTGGGGCCGGTTCAAAACGGATTTAATGTCGCTTTGCCGATGATGAAGCAGGGTCACAGGACGGAGGGCTTTGCAAACCTAGGTAGGGCTTTGGGACATTTGGGCTTAAGAGTATCTTATTTACTAATATTTTTCAAAGGCTTTAAAAGCCCCACCTAGAATCCGTATCGAGTCTTAACCTTCCTGCATCCCAGGGAGTCCTAAACGCCTGTCAGTAAGTTCGGAACGTTCCGCACATGGTCCCGCGAAGCTCTATACATGTCAGTGTGCATCCACCAACCTATGATGTTCGATTTCTTCCCACATTTACCATATTTTTGCTATTATCTATTGTAGTTCTGGGCCTGTGCCTACTACTAAGAGGTTCTTAGAAATACTTTTTAATTTCTGGTTATTATAATCCCTACGAAACAGCTAAAATTATATTTCTGTCTAGGGTTCCAAGTTCAGTATAGACTATTACGCGGTTTTTGGGCTACTGGTTGAAGTTCCAGACTCGTTCCTTAATGTAACGCAGGGTCCTGCGCTGTCTGAGTTGCTTGGAGGATCATGGGACTTAGTAAGTAGGTTATAAGTGGGGTTATAAGTCCCCTACGTGGGGTTATCCTAAGTATAACCTACTTATAACCTTACTTACTAAGTCCCAAAGTGTGCTTATGTACACCCGTCTGCCTCTTTGTTGGGTTTAGTTCGGCTCCTCTAAGCCATGCCAGAGACTCCAAAACCACTTCAGAAACTGTTTTGGATTTAGAGGACGCAAATTAGCGGTCGATAGGCCCTACCTGTGACCCCCAACCCTACCCAATGGTAGGATTTGACTCCTGAATTAGAGAGCTTAAAACGGTTGGTTTTCGGATCCTCAGATAGTGTTCTTCCAAATGAGCCTAATTTAAAGAACTGCTTTAAGTCTTAAACCCTGATGAGAGTTTGCTAAGGCGTCGGCCACGTGGTGCAGACCGCAGTGTGCCGCCCTCAGGGCTACTTCAGCAGGTTCGGGGTAAGTTTTAGGTTTTCCTCCAACGGCGATAGGGTTTTATAAGGTTTTGTAGGAGTTTTCAGTGCTGCAGGGCAATATTTAGGCGGTCCCATTCGGATTTTATGGGATTCAGTAGGATTTGTGTAGGGGGTTTCAGTTTCATAGGGGTTTCTGTAGTATGGTTTACTTGGTTTTTTTTCTACAGGTTTTGCATGGCTTTGACGAACCGATGCGGTACTTTGTCGTCCAGCTTTCCTTCCGATGAGTATTGGGAGTTTCCGAAGATTAGGGGTACCTCGTTTTGGGGTCCTTAGAATAAGGATCTCATGGTACTAACCCTAAACCCTAAAGCCTAGACCCTAAACCCTAAACCCGGGTCCACTGTTTTCGGAAACTCGACCGCTTCAAGCCGAGGGCCAGAGCCATCCTTCAGGCCCAGAGTGGGGCCCCGGTTGCCGAGGACCTGGATTGGTCCTTTCTCCTTAGGGGTACTTAGAAATAATTTTCGATTTTTGGTTATTATAATCCCTAAGAAACAGCTACAAAAATAATTTTGCTAGGGTTCTAAGTTCAGAATAGTTTCTCTTGGATCTCTCACCGAAAACTCGCCAGAACGCCTCTGGGCTTCGTGCAGGGTACACGGTCCAACGCTGGAGACAAGGGGGAACCCACAGGCTCCAATACCACTTAATTAAGGAAGATACCTTAAATTATAGTAGGATCCCTAATATGATCTAAGGAATATTGCTTAATTAAGGGGTATTGGAGTCTTTGGGAATTCGCTTGCCCCACCAACGTCTCCTTTGCGACCCCTGCAGCTGGTGTGGGGAAATTGCCACCAGCTGGTGCGACCGCTGTCAAATCGAATGTTCCTACACGGCTTTGTGCTTGGAATGCGACCGCGAGTGGAATGGGTGCAGAACGCGCTTCCGCGACAACCGCCCTCGAGAACGTGGCTCCCAAGATCCCCCGTTGCCGCATGACATGGAGGTCTATGCCTTGGATATCGGGAATGGCGGATTGGGTCCGGGGCACACCTCCAGGTGCAACTGTGTTCGGTGTAACACGCTCTCGAGAGCATCGCGCAGGACGGCAGCTGGAGGACAAGACCCCAATGATAAGCAACATGGTCCGGAACGTTCCGCCCGTGCGGAACCGGCCACTTGGAGGGTCGGGGGACTTAGCAAGTAGGTAGGTAGTAAGTAGATTTATAAGTATCCTAAAAGGGACCCTAATTGGGGTTATGGTACTTATAAGTCTATAAAATAACCAGTTACTAAGTCCCCCGACCCTCCAAGCAGTGAGCCGGAGCAGGAAAGGGAACCTTCTGGCCACAGTCCTCGTCTTTGCCGTGGCTGCTCATGTAAAGTATGATTAATTGCGAAGCAGCTTGAAGATTATCGGGGTACCTTCTGAATCAGATCGGCACCAGGCTTAGTGTGAGGTTTAGGATGTTAGTATAGGGGCCTATACAGTATAGGTTGCCGATATCAGGTTGTTTCCGACTCACATCGTATTCCCAGAGAGAGCCACCTGTAAAAACTCACAGGCGTACACTCTAGAACATGCTTATTATGAGGCTCGAAGGCAGGCTGAATTAAAAAACGGCCTGGTGTTGTTCAGGCTGCACATTACACTAGTAGTAGAGTAGGTAACCTTTAACCTTTTTTGGGTAGTAGAGTCCCCATATAATCTCTATACAACCAAAAAGGTTGACCTTTAGTTCCCCATGATACTTGGAGGGTCGGGGGACTTAGTAAGTAGGTAGTAAGTAGACTTATAAGTACCCTAAAAGGGGCCTTAATTGGGGTTCATGGTACTTATAAGTCTAAAAAACAACCAGTTACTAAGTCCCTCGACATTATAGTACCCTTATAGATCCCTTATAGTAGCCCCTATAGACCCCTTTAAAAGGAGCCCTTTAAAGGGAACCCTAGGGCCCCTAAGTCCCCCGACCCTCCAAGCAGTGAGCCAAGGGGCCTTCTGGGCCCAAGAAAGCACATCAACACGAACACCTATCCTTTTGTAAAACTACTACTCTAAAGAGCCCTAAACCCCGAACTGATTGACTTCCCAACCGTTCACGCAATCAAGAAAGATGGGTGGTTGTGAAAATTATGGCCCTTTTTGGGTTTAGAGGTTCAGGGTTTAGGGTTGTCCTCTGGGATCTTCTTCTAGGATGCCCAGTAGTACCCTTATTCCCTTTTTGTAGTCATAGGTTCCTTATAAAGTTACCCAATACCCAAAAGGGAGGCCTTTGTATTCTTAGGTTACTGGGTATCCTGGCTACTCTAAAGAGCTTCATACAATATAATATTGCTTAGGGTTCCTGGACATACATAGATATACATGAATATCGCATAGCAGACTCCAATACCCTGCTGTGATTAATCATTGACGCCTCTACATGAGCTCCAACAGAATCCCGAACCCAACACCCTAATCCCTAAATCCTGAAGCCTATGTGCCTTGTGCTTGCTTGGGAGGTTCAGGCAGACGCAAGAGGAGTTAAAGCAAAAAGTCCTGAAGCCTAAACCGTGAATCTGCAGGTCCGTGGATCAGGCTGCAGTGCAGGAGTTGAAAAAGGAGCGAGACAAGAAGGAGGGCGACCACGTACCTGGCCTGCAGTTTCTTCGTGCCTTCTTTTCCTAGTAGTAGAGTAGGGAACCTTTAACCGTTTTTGGGTAGTATAGTCCCTGTATTATCCTACAGAACCAAAAAGTTTAACCTTTAGTTCCCCGTGATACCCGACAAAAGAGGGCATCCATGCGACTTGGATGTAGGTAGAGGAGGTGCGTATGGCTGGTATGTACTGCACTCACTAGGCTATCTCTCCAAGTATCGGGATCTAGCGCTGCTGCCTTTTATCGGCGAGGTCCTCTAACCCAATACCCAAACCCAAATCCTAAAGCCTAAACTTTGTGTGAAATTTCTGAAGTCTCCAGCGAAGGCAGAAAGAAGTCTTAAGTCATTAGTTACCGAGACTTTGTTTGTATTTTCCTTTTTCGATTTACGCTTTCTGTTGAGGTGATTTCCGAAACCCATTCTGTTGGCTCATGTTCTAATGGGAGTTGAGTAGACTTCGTTCTACCCCTCTAAGGCATGGTTCGACTTTTGATTCTTGGGGCTTCGGGTGTTGCTTATCATAGTTGTGCAATATTTTACATGTTTATGCGTACTGTAAACCCAAGACGGAATAGACATTTGGATGTTTGATACTATCCCAACCATGGGTGGTTGTCAAAATTATGGTCCCTCTTTGGGTCCCTATTATATTACGGCACCTATTATTTAGGGTATCCAAAAGGGAGCTTAATCTTGACTACTACCCGCATGGACTTCAGGCTCGCAAAGGCCATGTTCGTGCCTGCCTTCCAAAAAGGGATACCATCCTCCACCCTGAACCCCAACACCTTGAACCCCGAAACCCTAAAACCCTAAAGCGCCATGGTGAGTCCTGGCTACTCAACGGGTGAGATTTAGGGGCTTCTTCGGCAAGAAGTGATATGCAACCGAACTAATTACCAATATTGTTCCCTAGGCTTCCCTACTTTCGTACACCACCATAAAGCCCTGTTCTAATCATTGCCGCTCTTGGTTGGATTGTGTACTTCGAACTGTGGTTAGAGCTCTTTGGCTGCTGCGGCCCCTAATTCCCATGGTCGAGAACCGGCATACTTGATCTTGGCTTCGGGGTACTTAGAGAATTTCTTAAAAATATTTGGTTGTTATAATCCCCAAGAAACAGCTAAAACTTATAATTTTTGCTAGGGTTCTAAGTTCAGTATAGTTGGGCTCGGATGACTGAGGGTTCAGGGTTTACAGGCCTCTTCGATGGATCCTGTCCCCTGAGAGGTTGAATGGAGGGTCGCATCGTGTGAGTCCCGCCGTAAACCCGGATGAGTGCAACGACCGTCCCCGCCACACCCCTCCAGTTTGGGCGATGTTCCGGATCAACATGGGGGGTTCCGGAAATTGGGGGTACCTTATGTTTTGGGGTCCTTCTAATAAGGATCCTACTGTTGGGGGTACTATATTAGGGTCCCTATTTTCGGAAACTCCCACATCTGCGTTGTGATCATGGGGCCAGTCGTTCCAGCGGGCGGGCTCGGACTCGGATGCTGTCGAGAAGCGCTTACAGCACGAAATCGGAACCTGGTTGTGAAAAGTTTTGTCGGCTCTGCTACAAGTCAGGATTTTTGGTTTGCCGCTCAGGTGGCTGTGGGGGCACGTGTCCAATTTCAGCCTCGTGGCGAGACGTGGACACCAGGCGCGTTTTTTCGTCGGCGGGGAGGCGGTTTCGAGGTTCAGGGCTTAGTGTTCAATTTTTGTTGAAAAGATTTTCTGGGTTTTATGGGGTGTGTACAGTGGTGCATAGAGCTTAAGTTTGTGGTAGTGTTTCACAATGTTGATAGGGTTACAAGGTTCATAAGTGTTCAAGTTTTTGGTGTTTAAGGTTTCAGGCTTAGCCCTTGTTTTGCTTCCTCAAGCTGTT
Source organism: Symbiodinium sp. CCMP2592 (assembly GCA_905221615.1). Classification (NCBI taxonomy): domain Eukaryota; class Dinophyceae; order Suessiales; family Symbiodiniaceae; genus Symbiodinium; species Symbiodinium sp. CCMP2592. The sequence continues at coordinate 194,943 of CAJNDT010005930.1, forward strand.
TGTTGTTGCGGCTCTGCTTTGACACCCGTTCTGCACTATCGACTCGCACTCTCGGGTCTCGTGTGGTTCGAACTGACTAACCCAGAGACTCCAATATCCCTTAATTGAGGAATATTCCTTAAATTATGGTAGGACCCCTTATATGATTTAAGATATATCCCGATATATCCCTTAATTAAGGGATAGTGGAGTCTCTGGGAAGGATTCAACAGCTGTCCCAGCAAATGATTCTGTCCAGTATGGGGGCCTGGGTGATTGGTAACATCAGCACTATCATTCCTTGCGGCTTCGAATATGGCTATAGCATGGCTGTAGTATCAATTTACCACAACCCTGTGCGAAATTGCCCAGGCCCTAAGCCATATTAAGTTGAAGGCCGGAAGACTTTTCTCTTTGTCGAGTGAGATCCCAATCCCCAAACCCTCAAAGAAAATCGCATTAAACTCTAAAGCCCTAAAATGCAAAACTCCACAGTTCCAAACCCCACAGTATGAGGGCACTTCTATCGCCGGCTACACCGGTAGCACCAAGCTTCACTCACCTACAACCCTCAAGCTTTTACCTTGCCCGCAAAACCCCACAGCCTTGTACCCTAAACGCCAAACCCCAAAGCCTTGTACACTAAACCCTGAACCCCTAAACACTAAGCCCTAAACCCCGACTTATAAAAGAAGCTGAACCTCCGAACCCTTTCAAGGCCTCTGAGACGGCACGAGAGGATACAACGCGCAAACACCCAACGACATCCGATCAAAACCCTGTAAAACCCTACAGATCACGCTGGCATCCCGCAAAAATACCGTGAAACTGCATGAAGTATTTCTACCGAAGCCTGTTTAAAGGGTAGTGAATAGGTAGGGTTATAAGTACCTCAGCAACCTCAAACCCTCAACTCTAAACCCAGAAACCCCAGACCCTCAACTTGAAACCCTAAACCCCAAGCCTTCAACTCTAAACCCCGAACCCTACACCCTAGACGCCATCAACGCTAGACCCTGAACCCTAAACTCCACGCCCTGAACCCTAAACGCCCGAAGCCCTAACAGCCCGAAACCCTTATAGAAGCCTTGAAGGAACCCATAAAAAAGCCTTAAACTCCAGACCCTCAATTCTCAACCCCAAACTCTTAAACACCCTAAACTCTTAAACACCCTCAACTCTAAGCAGGTGTGGTGGTCGGCCACGGTATGCCAGCGCCCGGAGCTCGGCTTTTGAACCTTTGGCGTCGTACCCAGACCTTCCCCGATCCCCCTAAAGCCCCATAGGGTTTAGGGATTTAGGGTTTGGGCTTTAGGGTTTCGGTTTAGGGACCTCGTAGAACCCAGAAAGGAGCCCTTAGCGAATTCGGGGGGGGGGGGCTTGGTCGGTATGCCGAGCCAGCCCTGTAGTCCCACATGTTGGCCCTAATGTAGAAACCTGATTGAGAAACCCTGGGCCTTTATTAGGGTTCCTTGAGCGAACCCTACTATTTGGGGGTTATAGGCCCAGGGTTTCTTAATCAGGTTTCTACATCAGTACCCTTAAAGGGTTCAGGAATAAAGCGGCTCCTTAAAGGGTGCTGTAAAGGGTTCTATAAGGGATCTACGGGAGAGCAGTACCCTTTGAGGGTTCATTCAATAAAGGGCTCCTTGAAGGGTGCTGTAAAGGGGTCTATAAGGGATCTATGGGAGTTTTGGGGTCTACTAGGTTACCCAGCAGTACCCGTAAAAAGGATTCATTAACCAAAAGGCTCCTTAAAGAGTTCCGTAAACAAAGGGCTCCGTACAGGGTTGTGTGAAGGCTTCTTTAAGGGATCTACTGGAGTTTTAGGGTCTACTAGGTTTCCCAGCAGTACCCTTTCGCGCTTTTCATGTTGGGGTTCCCTTGTGTTGGAGCCGAATAGTGGGGAGAAGGGTACTTGGAGGCTCATGGGACTTAGTAAGGTCATGAGTAGGCTATAGTTAGGATAACCCCACTTGGGGAGTTATAGCCCGACTTATAACCTACTTACTGACTCCCATGATCCTCCAAGTAGGGTGGTAGGATCCCTAAACAGTAAACCCTAAACCCTACCCCCCTCCCCCCTTCCCCCCCCCGAAAGTCCCATGATCCTCTAAGTACCCTCATTATTATTACGGAGCTGCTCTCGAAGCCTAGTTCCAATATCCCTCAGTGAAGGAAGCTACCTTAAATCGTTGTAGGATCCCAAAGATGATTTCAGGGTATTTTCCTTAATAAAGAGATTTTTGGAAGGTTTGGGTAGCTTCACCTCACAAAAAAGCGCGTAAGCTGCACTCGGATACGTAAATCCCTTGTCATAGCCCACAAAAGCCCACTTATTGTTGCCAGGCCCCAGAAGGTAGGGATAACCCTGTAAAAGGCTGATGCTTATGTCATGACTTGGGGGATAGGATAGTTTGTAGTACGTATCCGCTCGGGTTTCTTAATCCCTTCATAAACCCTGAAAAATGACGTCTGCAGCCCTAAGCATTCGGGTAGGGTTCTTTTGAACCAGGGCAGGCCTGTATGGCCATGATCAACGCGGCACTGCTGCAGAAAGCACTCTCCCAAGAGAAGCACCAAAAGTCGGAGGCGTTGTCACAGATGAAGAGAATAGACTACAGCCCTCCATAAGCCCTGCAACTCTTAACCGCAACAGCCTTGAATTGCAATTTTGGAAGAAAGGCCCAATCTGTCTGCTCAAACAACGAACACTCACACACAACATCACACATCAAATTTGAGAAATTCAAACGCCCAATTCCATATCCTAGGCCAAAACCAACCCCGCCTGTCAATCATAAGAGAAGTGCCGATGCGACGTCAGCAAACACACAGAATACATAATAATTAATAGTAGTCACTCATACTAAAAATGCATTCAGAACAAGAGCTAGGTGGCAATTAGGGAAGCTTTGCAGTTTCGCTTTATGGTTCCTAATGAGGTGCCTACTCATAATTTCGTTTCAGAGCCCCAAAGCTACAACCCAAATCAACAAAGAATACTAATAAAGTAAATAATAATCGTAGTAATAAGGATAATCACAATAATAATCAATCATACGAAAAAAGGACAAAGAATATTAGTAGTAACAATAAGAATAATAGTAGCAACAGGAATAATCACAATAATAATTAGTCAGTCATAGGAAAAAGAAACAAAGAATATTAACAATAATCATAATAGTAGTAATAAGACTAGGAATAACAATAATAGTCAATCATACGGAAAAAGTCCAAAGACTTTTTCTAGTCATCATAATACTCGTAATAGGAATAGGAATATAACAATAATAATCAATCATACGAAAAAAGAACAAATAATAGTAATAATAATCGTCGTAGTAGTAGTAGTAGAAGGAGGAGGAGGAGGAATAACAATAGTCAATCATACAAAAAGAGAAACAAAGAAGAGCAGGCCCGGATCTGCGTCAGCCTCGGGTGGAGGCCCCGGCCTTCGGCTTACAGCGCAGCAATCGGGGCTTTCTTTCCGTACCTACACCCCTTGTAGGGTTTTAGGGGTTTAGGGGTTAGGATGTAGGTTTTAGGGTTTAGGGGTTTAGGGGTTAGGATTTTAGGGTTTAGGGTTTAGGGGTTAGGATTGAGGGTTTAGGGTTTAGGATTTAGGATGTAGGGGTTTAGGATTTGATTTGTGGGTTTACGGGTTTAGGGTTTCACTTACTCTGCACTTGACGATCTGTGGGTTTAGGGATTAGAGAAAAGCTCTGACAAAATGGGTCCCCAAAGAGGATCGGGTCCCCAAAAAGGATCGCCAGGTTCTTGTATGAAAAGCATCGCATAATGTACCCCCGAAACCCTGCTCTAGTTCCGTTGGCCTCTAAGAGAAACTAAAACTCTACAAGCCTCGTACATCCTTTACTATGGAGTTAAAGCCCTTGCAGAATCCTTACCTTGAGGATCGAAATAGGCCAAAAGCCTATGGTCTTTGGGCCCAAAAGCCTTAATATATGAGTCCTTAGATCCCTAGGGTTAAAGGAGCCTTAGTTCTAATTATGAAGGCCGCTGGCCCTAAACCCCGAACTGATTGACTTCCCAACCGTTCACGCAATCAAGAAATATGGGTGGTTGTGAAAATTATGGCCCTTTTTGGGTTTAGAGGTTTAGGGTTTAGGGTTGTCCTCCGGGATCTTCTTCTAAGATGCCCAGTAGTAGCCTTATTCCCTTTTTGTAGTCCTAGGTTTCTCATAAAGTTACCCAATGCCAAAAAGAGAGGCCTTTTTATTCTTAGGTTACTGGGTATCCTAGCCTCTGGGATCTTCTTTAATTTCCTCTACTATTTTGCAGAGAGCAATAATAGCAAATAATTTTCAAAGGGCTTAAAGGACAACTCAGTGTACCAACAGTCAGGTTACCGGTTTGGGGTTTAGGGTTCGAGCTCACGATACAGTTTTGCCAAATCAAGGGGTTTATAGTCTCTGAGGAAGGCACCCGTATTGCACACCAATTCTTGATTTAAGTAGATGTGCTCTTTGGCCCTTTGCTACTTACCGGACTAAACTTTCAGGGTCCTGGTTTGGGGTTTAGATTTAGGGTTGGCCGAGGGTTCCGATGGCTACCTCCAGGGTTGTAAGACAAAGCAAACCGTTCGGTTGAGGTAGCCCTTACCCCTAAACCCTATAAAGAATAGCTTCTTTCGAGGGATTCCTCAATTACGTGACGGGCCCTTGTTTTCGAAAAGGGCAACCTTAAGCGATCCAAGCACGTGAACCCCCCCCCCCCCCCGGTTTCAGAGTTTTTCAAGGGCTCTCTACTGAATAGATCCTCTAAGGCTGACTCTAAGGCGTCTGGGTCCCGACTAATGGGGCTCTGGCGCGGGGCTTTCAAGGCTACTCAGAGTTTCTCCAAGGGCCCGGATGAAGGAACAAACCTTCAAATCAGTGAGGGGTCCATGCCCTAAACATCCCTACTTAAAGGATCATGGGACTTAGTAACTAGGGTTATTATTGGGATAACTGTACTTATAATTACTTATAACCCCAAGTCGGGGACTTATAACTGTAGTTACTAAGTCCCAGGATCCTCAAGTAAGCCCTAAACCATAAACTCGTCTAAAGTATTGCGTGGCTGCCGGCGGACAGTCGTGTTTGACAGGGATTTTGACGCGAGGTTGCAGGCATAATTTCGCACTTCTGCGATGTGCCGATGGCCATTGGATCGATAAAGCCCTCCGTCGTCGTTAAACTTTGGGCCAGAGACTGGTGGAGTGGGTGAGTGCAACCTGTGCAACAAAGCTTCGTGCAGTGCGAGTTGGTGCGATCTTGAAACAGCTTACGTGTGCGCCGTGGTACGACTTTGAAGCAGCTTGTGTGCAGTGCGAGTTGCTTCACCCGGTCCCCTCGGCAGGAATGCAAGGCCTGCTGGATGGTAGGTTTAGAGACATCGGAGTTTGAGCTGAGCTGTAGGGGCTTGGGGCTTGGCTTCGGGTTAGGGATCCTATCTGGGTTGTCGTTTGGGATTTTTTTTAATTTCCCAGACTATTTTGTAGAGAACCATAATAGTAAAAAAAAATCAAAGGGCTTAAAGGACGACTCAGCTATACGCTGAGGACCTAGTAGGCGAAGCCCGAAGCCTCAAGCTGGCAGTATGCGAGGTGCACGTGGTGGCGCGCCCAACGCCCCTCCTGGCCGTCCTTGCGACGTCATCGACGACCAGGACTGCCGGCTTCAAAACCCTAAGCCCTCAACCCTAAGCCCACGCCCTAAACCCTACTTACAGGATCAGGGACTTGGTAAGGGTGCTTTCCTTCAACGCGCCCAGGGCTGGACATGCAGCAACAGTAACAGAGATCGGAAGAAAGATCAACTGCAGGGTCTAAATATCCCCAGAACCCCTTCCTCTGGTCAACTTTTCCATAGAGCAACTCTCAGAAGCCCTTTCGCTTTCGAGTTGTAGCATGGGGCTCCGTTGAGGCGCTGACGAGACGTACTTTCGTATGCGTATATCGGGACTCTCCAGTCTAGGGGATAGTATTGCTAGTTGAAGCGTTTATGACCAAAGTCCGTGGGATTCAGGCTTTTGGGGTATTTAGAGCTGAGGTTCGAGGGTCCGGGTCCATAGAAACTCAAGTTGTCAAAGATGCCCCCAAATGCCCAAACCTTAACTCACTATAGGGGTCCTTTAGTTAAGGAATCCCTTAGGGTTTAGGGTTTGGGTGCTTAGTAGCTGAGTGGATACACTTGACACTTTTTGGGGATCATATTACCCACTATAGAACTGAAAGTGACCACTTTGTGGGGCTTATGAATTCAGCAGCTAAGTTAACCACTCCGTGCAGCCCAAACCCTCAGTTACTGGGGCCCAAACGATATACCCTAAACCCCAACCCCTACGCCCTAACACGCCAACCTTCAGCCCAAGCTCTCTAAAAGCTGAGACTAGACACCCTGAAGCCTTGGATCAGGCTAAAAACCCAACTTCTCACCGCCGGTTTGAGGCTTGAGGCTTACGTAGGCGGCCTCACAGTGAAGCTTGGCAGCCCAAACCCAAACCCTGAACCCTATCCTTTTCTTGGTTTATCTTGTATTTAGGATCCTATAAGGTATCCCCGAAAAGGAACTACAATGGAGACTATAGGTAACTTAAGACCCGAAGATAGTGAACGGGGGAACTTTAAACTTTTTGGCCTTATATATTATAGCTCTATCTTAGAAAGCTTGAACTTTTTGGGGCCCGGTTGTTGAAGAAGGGTGTTAACCTTAACCATAGCCTTAACCCTTAAATCCAAGGAGCCGCAGTCTCACTTTTTAAGGCCCCTACCTTCGCCTTGCGCCAGACCCCCTGGCGCCCCAGCTCCGAACGGAACCCTGCGCCTACTCCGAAGCCCCACGCCTTGTCAGGGCGTCCTTTGGGAGCGTGTGCCTGCCGCGCGCGCTGGGATCCCGGCTGACCCTACCCGGGTAGGCTTAGGGTGGAAGGTGAAGTTTAGGGTCTACTTGGAGGATCATGGGACTTAGTAACTATAGTTGTAAGTCCCTTAATCGGGGTTATAAGTCATTATAAGTATAGTTACCCCAACAATAACCCTAGTTACTAAGTCCCATGATCCTTTAAGCAGGGGCTTAGGGTTTAGGGTTTAGGCCTAAACTCTCCAGATCCGCATATCCCAAACCCCCAAAAAACAACGGTAAGCTAATTATGGAGTAAACCCCATTCATTCGCTTCCTGGGAAAGGGGTTCTAATTTAGGGCCTATCGGGATGTTGGGCTTGCTGGAACGAGTTCGATCCGTGTTTCAGGGTTTCATGCAGGGGACCTTTTATTGTGCGTTGCAAGGTCTCAGAGAGTTTCACAGCTGTGTAGTGGTTTTCCAGTGTCTTGTGGGGTGTGGCAGGGTTTGGTTTTGTCAGGTTTGTATCGTCGGTATAGAGTCTGAAGAGGGTCTGGAAGCTTTGGAATTTGGCATTTAGATGGGTTTGGGGCATTAGACTACAGGCATCGGGTGGTCCGAACCGTTGGTCGACCGGTCGACCTGGTCTCCCAAAGACTAGCTGTTGCTTGCCACCTGAGAGATGTCGAGTATGCTTGAAGTTGACAGGTTTAGGGTCTAGGAGTTTTAGGATTTTTGGTGTTTGGGGGTGCTTGATGGTTTGGTGTTTCGTAGGGTTTGTACGGCTTTGTCTGAAACAATCATACCTTTTCTCGATATGTCTGGGAAATATTGTGGTGTCCAGTTCTGCAGCCCAAAGCCGAACTACCCATGAGGAATCCTTAAAGGAACGTTTATGGGAACCCCCAAAGGAGCCCTTAAGCAACCCTTAAAGGAACCCAAAAGGGGTCCTTTTAAGGGGTTCCTTTAAAGGGATCCTTTAAAGGGTTCCGTTGAAGGGTTCCTTTAAGGGCTCCTGTAAAGGAGCCGATATTTTAGAAGCTGCCCCCATCCTGTAATAGTGGTATAATAGGAATATAATAGGGCCCTAATATAATCGTATATAATCCTTATAGTCACTATTACAGGGTGGGGGCCCCCTTCTAACCGATATTTACCATGGAGCCTCGAGCTCAAAGCCTTTTTCCCGGGCCATGCAGGACGTTGCGGTTTAGGGCTTAGGGTTTAGGGTTTGGCAAAGCTTTGACGACGACGACTACGACTACTGCGACTACTACTACTACTACTACTACTACTACTACTACTACTACTACTACTACTACTGCTACTGCTACTGCTACTGCTACTGCTACTGCTACTGCTACTGCTACTGCTACTGCTACTGCTACTACTACTGCTGCTACTACTACTACTGCTACTGCTACTGCTACTACTGCTGCTACTACTACTACTACTACTACTACTGCTACGACTGCTACTGCTCCTGCTTCTGCTGCTCCTACCATTGCCGCTGATCCTGTACAACCGCAAATTCGTAAGTATCCCGAACATACCTTTCTCACAGCCCGAGAAGTTGTTATCTATATATATATATATATATGTATGTAAATCTATTTGTTGTTTTTGGTTTGTTTTTGGGGTTAGGGTTTAGGGTTTAAAGGTGCCTATTCATATCTCATGTTGGGAACTTTTTGAGTAACGATCCAACAGTAGCCTTTTCCGTTCGACGGTCCTCCCCTTGCAGGGGATCTTCTGGAAGGCTATGGTTGCAAGTAGCGGACCCGACACCCAATCTAGGTGTTAGAAGGGGCCCCCCACCCTGTAATGGTGGTATAATAGGAATATCATAGGGCCCTAATATGGTCCTTATAGTCACTATTAGAGGGTGGCGGCCCCTTCTAATCTAGGAGGCACGTCGGAAAGCCTTTTCACTATCCTTATGGCCCATTCGAGGTACCTGCTCATAAATACCTTCGCTTGGCCTTAAGCTACAACCTAGCAACAGCCTTCAACTTCTTGAAAGATTCTGAAGCCGCTGTAAATGTAAAAAGCTTTGTGCAACCCTGTAGGTATATCTACCCCGAACCTGTAACCCTAAAGCCTACACTTCCTAAAACGTGAGAATTTCCGAAAATAGGGGGCCGTAATATAGTACCTTGAATAGTAAGATCCCTATTATAAGCACCCCAAAATACGGTACCCCCTAATTTTCGGAAACTCCCACGTCGTGGTTTTTGATGAAGCATCAGACTTCTGGGTGTAGGGCCCTGAACCTTAAACCGTTTCCTCCTCCCGTCGCCGCACCCTAAACCTGAAACCCTAAGCCCTAAACCCCAAAGCACGTCCTAGGTCCATGCACAGACTCCTAGCAAAGAGCGGGGAGCCAAGATCTTCAAAAGGAGTTTCTATGAAGCCTTGTAGGGTTTTGGGGTTCAGGGTTTAGGGTTTAGGGTGTGGGCTTTGGGTTTAGGGTTTTTGTTGAGGGTCTAGGGTTTAGGTTTTCTAGTAATACAGAGGCTTCAATAGTTAGGGCTTAGAACAAGGTCTTGAGGTACTTTCGGGCACAAATAGACTAAGGTGACTAAGGGGAGATAGCATTGCTAATGCTTCCGGCAGCTAGTTTTATGGTTGAATTTGGGGACTAAACCCTAAACCCTAAACCGGTTCTTTTGACATGCTCGTTGTGTTTTGGGATCTCTTCATCAAGGCTAACCACTATCGGGAAAACTGTGTTTTGGGAACTTCTGATAGGGCTCAGGGATTGTAGTAAAGGATTTGAGTTTTGTGTTCAGGGGCTGAAACTGAGGGTGTTTAGATATGTGGGGTTGGGTTTAGATTTCGGGCTCTATTGGTTTAGGATGTGAGGTTTTGCTTTTGCATTGAAGGTTCAATGCTTGTACACTTCTGTACTTGCGGGTTTGGGGTTCAGGGCAAACTGAGGGTTTAGGATCAGTGGGCCGAGTGCATGGGGCTGTTAGAAGGTAACTAAAGTTGCAGCTACTCGTAACCCGCTGTATATCAACGTTTTCATACACAGAACGAGCTTGCGAATATTCAAGCGGGATTTAGGATCCGGGCCCTAGGAATTTTGGTTCCAGGGTTCAGGATTTGAGGATCTGCAGGGCTGTAGAGTTTCAGGCTTAGGATTTGGGGCTGCGGGGACTTGGGCATTAGGGGCCTCGAATTTTGTTGAGGCGTTGGGGCTCTGCGCTTCGAGTCTAAGTTTAGGCTCGTGACGGCATTACAGGGTGCAGGACGACTGCAGTGAAGTTGTAACCGTACCCCAACCCTAAACCGTAAAGACCCTGAACCCTAAAAGCCAAGCCTCAACCGAAGCACCTGCCGACTTGGTTTGCAATCTCCGCAACACCTAGGGGCACTTAGAAATGTTTTTAATTTTCGGTGATTTTAATCTCTAAGAAACAGTTAAAATTATTATTTTGGCTAGGGTTCTAAGTTCAGTATAGACACCGGCAGCCCACAGTCGATCCTCGTCTTCCCACCGCCATGCTACCCAGCGAGACTTCTCGTTGCCAGCATCGAGTTATTGGCTGTAAAGGCTGTAAACTGAACTTTTCAACTTTTGGGGTTCTTATAAGGTAGTCGATTCTGAAAGTTTGAACTTTTATTTCCTTGGGTTTTGGGCCAGTGAGTCGAGGCTGACACAATGCGCTTCAGGGATGCGTTCGAACGTTATCATGAAGGAAGCCTGTATAGCAAAACCGCAAGACCTGTCAGGGAAAGCTCGAACCTCAGCGGCACAACAGAGACTAGTATCCTGCTGCGAAGGGAGCGCCCCGGAGGTGGCCAGCCACCTGCATCGCTGAGTCCTCCCGGCATCTTGTTTTATCTGGGGACTCTTCAGGGTTTAGGGTTTGGGGTTTAGGGTTTGGGTTTTTAGGGTTTAAGGTTTAGGGTTTGGGGTTTGGGTTTGGGGTTTAGGGTTTGGGGTGGAGGGTTTGGGTTTTTAGGGTTTAGGGTTTCGGGTTTGGGGCTTAAGGTTTGGGGCAAGTTGCATTTCATTTATCTGGGCTCCTCTTAGGAATTCATTGCGCCAGCCTCGATCCTCAAACAGTGAGAACGTACGACGACCATGATGACCACGCCCAGTACTTGGAGGATCATGGGACTTAGTAAGTGGGGCTATAAGTCCCCTATAAGTGGGGTTATCCTAAGTATAACCTACTTATAACCTTACTTACTAAGTCCCATGAGCCTCCCAGTAGGACACCAGCACGACCACGACAATCAGGAGACCCGACGACACTGCAAGGAGACAACCAGGAGACCATCAAAAGATTCCAGGAGACCCCGAGACGCAAGGAAAACGACAGGAACTGGCGGCGGGATGCCGAAGCAGGGCGAAGATGCTTTCCCCCAAAGTACTGGTGGGATTCACTTGCAATTGGCAGCGAATCCGATCCCCGGGCGACGTGGCCGCACGGACGGGAACGCCGTCTGTGGTGCGCTTCGCGCACACACTAACCAACTGTTCTGGCCCTAACTAAACCCTTACACTGTTTGGGGAAGCTTGATCTTTAAGCAAGGGCTTAACATGGAGCATTTGGCGGTACTACGATCCCTAGATAATCCTAAAAGTTAGCCTCTTAGTTTCCTGGTCCTGCAAAGGACTTTTCAATCGTGTCTCTGTCTTTATTTTTCTCAGGTGTCACGGGAAACTGTTCGTTGGTGGTTTACAAGGCTTTGCTTTGGTTCGATAACGTGTTGACAGGGTGGTTGATACAGGTTTGTGGGTCGACGGTCTTGGCTCTCCTCGGAACTTGTTTCAACTTCTGTTGCAGCAACGATATACCCGAAGGTTATAAACGACATCAGGGTCCATTGGACTTCCAGTCAAGAGCAAAAAGTTGTCGTTAGGCTTTGGAGGGTCTAGAAGCGTTCGGGCTCGGTTTAGGGTTTTAAGGGCTTGATGGATTTCCTTTGGGGGTTGCCGCAAGCCGTCATGTTTAGTGTCGAGCGATTTCAGGGTTTTCTGGGGCTTGGGGTGTGCGGCTTAGGGGGACAACCGGCGAGGGTCTTAAGGTAGAACCGAAGCCATCAAGATCTTACTAGGCTTTATAGAGCCGTATTGGCTATAAACTCAACTTTTCAACTTTTGGGGTTCTTATAAGGTAGTCAATTCTGGAAGTTTCAACTTTTATTTCCTTGGGTTTTGGACCAGTGAGTAAGGCAAAACCGAAGCCATCAAGATCCTACTAGGCTTTATTGAGCTGCAAGGGCTCCTACTGGGTTGATGGTCCAGGCTCGTGTTTCATTGGAGTCCCGTTTTTTTCAGCGACTGCAGGGCTTAGTCGAAGGCTCGGAGTTTAGGCGTTCAGGGTTTCGGCATTGCGTAGGGTTCAGAGCTGTCGGATTTTCGCACAGACACTTTAAGACCCATTCGCGACTTGAGCAGTGGTCCGTAAACATATGAAGGGATATTCTCTAAACCCCAGACCCCAAACCACAATCTCATTTAGGGTCCCTAAGCCCCAAAGCCCAAACCCTAACCCCTCAAGAAGACAAAGCCCTGCGACCGTGGCAGATCGCCGCGATGCACCGGTGGAGCTGCTAAGCCCAGCTGGAAGGCCGAGGATACTGCAGAAAAGGGTTTAAGAGTTCTGGGGATTTCGGGTTTGGAGGGTCTAGAGGTTAGGGGTTTTAGTTCAGAGTTTAGGCGGGTTTTGGGGTTTCGGGTTTCAGGTCTAGGGTTTGAAAGTTTGGGGCTCAGGGTTTAGAGTCAGCAGCTGCATGTTTAGTGATCGGGTTTAGGGTTTAGGGTTTCAGACTATTCCTTAGGGTTCTTCAAAAAGCCGGACTCTCGAAGAAGGTATCCTGATCGGGGGCCTAAAAAATTGATTGATTAATATACCAGCCTAAATAAGTACATACTTATATTATTCCTTAGGGCTCCTTACTATAATTCTACCATAAAGGGCCCCAGACTCTACTCTAATTGTTAAGGCACCTCTCCTGTTTCTCACTATGCGCAGCATACGTTTCTTGGCGTTCTTCTGGTTGGCTCTTAGGACTTTAACTTTTCGGGTTTCTATATGAACTATAATAAGGAGGCGAAAAGTTTAACTTTTTGGAGGGGTTCAGGAGTCAGGCAAGGTTTAGAAAGCCTGCAGCTGGGGCGAAGCCTGCTTTGCCGAAGGCAACACCCAAACCTCTTCCGCCTGTGCCGGTGTGGTTTAGGGTTTAGGATCTAGGGTTTTGGGTTTAGGGTGTAGGGTTCGAAGACTCAGGGGGATTTAGCAATAGTTTGTAATTTCTCGTTCCTATAATCCCTAAGAAACTGCGAAAGTTATAAATTTGTGCTAGGGGTCTAAGTTCAGTATAGGAGAATGCTGGGCAAGTGGCAGCTACTCTGCCGAAGCCTGGTGCGATTGGTAATGTACTTTCGGTTTTCTCGCGTGCATCCCGAAGTGCGCGCGGGAGCAGCGCCGGAATCCGATCTCCGCACTTGCTACGCAAGTCCCAGGCCCCCCTATATTATCTAGGATGCCCAGTAGTACCCTTATTCCCTTTTTGTAGTCCTAGGTTCCTTATGAAGTTACCCAATACCACAAAGAGAGGCCTTTCTATTCTTAGGTTGCTGGGTATCCTAGTTACCACGATACTTAGGGGCACTTCGAAATAATTTTAATTTTTGCTTTTTCATAATCCCTAAGAAACAGCTACAATTACAATTTTTGCTAGGGGTGTAAGTTCAGTATAGGATATGGGTGAAGTTGCGGCCCTTTGCCAAGGGCATCCATGTCTTCGATCCTAAGGAAACCTTCCAAAAACTATAGGACCTTTCGAAACCTCTAGAAGCCTCGCCAATAACCTCATTGCTAAACCCTAAACCCTTAACCATGTACAGCTTGTCGCATTGCTTGGTATATACTAGATCCTAAACTCTGAGCAGTCCTTTCAGACAGTTTAGAGCCAAGCAATCAACCATGTAAAAACCCGAAACCCCCAAACCCTACACTGATTAAAGCCTCGTTGCAGGCTAACTGCCGAGCTGAGCTCTCGCCGCGAAGGACTCTTCGCCGGCGCCCCAGCATGCCGGGAAAGGTCTAGGGTTTTGGGGTGTGGGCTTTTTGGGTGGGTTTGGGATTTTTTGGGTTAGGTGTTTTAGGTGTTTAGGTGTTGAAGTTTAGTTGGGATGATTTAAAGTTCATTTTGGGGTTTCGGGTTTTGGATTTGGGGGTTTAGGAGTTTAGAGTTTATGGGCCTAGAGGAAACAGAAGGGCACTCTGCAAGGTGCACACGGGTCTTTTGTCACTTGTGCGGGCGCTATAAGAAGTGCCCCCTGAACCCTGAACCCTAAACCCTAAAACCTAAACCCTTAAACCCTGAACTTAAACCTTAAAGCCTACACCTTAAAGCCCTAAACCCTAAAACCCTAAACCTTAAACCCCGAAACCCTAAAACCCTAGGCCCTAGACCCTAAACATTAAACCGTTGGGGAGTTCAGGCAGCGAGTCGGAGGTTCGGAGTTCAACTTCCGAGTTTAAGATTCTCTTTGTCATAGTTGGGTAACATGTTTATGGGTACTTGAACCCAATAAGGAATAAACATGTACATTTGTAATCCTACTGCCCCGAAACCTTCCGACAGCAGAAGTGACTTCTGGGCAGTCGGAAAAGGAGCTTTAAACCCTAAACCCTAAACTTTAAGCCCTAAACCCCAAACCCGAAACCCAAACCTTTAGGAACCTGGAACCGACATCTGCCGACACGAGGCTGAGTTGATGCGTTTGCGAGATCGCCTGCGCTTCCGGCGAGAGGAGGCCACCGTTTGGGCTTGGAGGTTAGAGTTTTAGGGTTTAAGATTTAGGGTTCGGGGTTTTCGGGTTTAAGGGTTTAGGGTTTTAGGGTTTCCGGGTTTAGGGTTTAGGGCAGAATCTGTGCTGTGGGTTCCCCTATACTAAACCCTATAGTACCTCTTATAGTATCCCTTAAAGGAACCCTGCAAAGGAGCCACAACATCATATTAAACATCGTATCCCAAATCAATACCAAAGCCTAAACCCTAAACCCTAAACCCATACTTGGAGGATCATGGGACTTAGTAAGCAGTAGGTTATAAGTGGGGTTATAAGTCACTAAGTGGGGTTATCCTAAGTATAACCTACTTATAACCTTACTTACCAAGTCCCATGAGCCTCCAAGTACCTATTAAGGCCCTTAATGTAGGAGCCTGATTAAGAAACCCCAAAAACCCCAACAAAAGTAGGATTCATACAAGGAGCCCTTATAAAGGCCCAAGGCTTCTTAGTCAGGTTCCTACATTAGGGCCAACTTGTAGGACTCTGGGGCTGGCTCGGGACACCGAACAAGCCCCCCTTAATTCGCTAAGGGCTCCTTTCTGGGTTCTACGAGGTCGCTAAACCCTAAACTCTAAACCCTAAACCCTAACCCTTAACCCCAAACGATATGGGGCTTTAGGGCTTATACCTTCAAAACCGCGAAAGGAGGATGAGCCGGAGCCTCCTGAGGAGCAAGTTGGAGTCTCCCGGCTTCCGCTGAAGTTTCGATGGCTGTCGGGGTCTTTACAGGGATGTGGGAGTTTCCGAAAATAAGGGGTACCCTTTTTTGCGGTCCTTATGATAAGGATCCTACTATTGAGGGTACTATATCAGGGTCCCCTATTTTCGGAAACTACCGACGTAGAAGGGCTCCTTTCAAGAGATCCCAAAAAGGGTTCCTATAAGGGATCTATAGGCCAGAGATCCCAATACCCCTTACATAATCATGAGGAGTATACATTAAATCATAATATTCAGGCGCCTATAATTTATGGTATATTCCTGCATTATAGTAGAAGCCAGAAAGTTGGAACATCAGACTCCTCATGCCCTTAAGGTAAAGTATAAGGGATCCTAGCACTAATCCTCCTAAAGCCATGTTCCAACTTTCTGGCTTCTACTGTAAGGGATATTGGGTTCTCTGGGTCTAAGGGCTCCTATAGGCTTTCGTGGCTTTTGTTTTCAGGCAGTCCAAGGTTTGGGACTTTAGGGTTTTAAGGATTTAGGGCTTTAAGGTTTTAAGGATTTAGGGCTTCAGGGTTTTAGGGTTTAGGGCTTTTGGGGGTTTTTGTTTTAAGGCTTTAGGGCTTTGGGGTTTTAGGGTTTAGGGCTTTAGGATTTTAAGGATTGATTTATGGCTTTACGGTTTTAGGTTTTAGGGCCTAGGAGATCCTGCGGGTGCTCGTCGGCTTTTTTATGGGTCGCGCAAGGTAGTTACTTGGAGGATCATGGGACTTAGTAAGTAGGTTATGAGTGGGGTTATAAGTCCCCTAAGTGGGGTTATCCTAATGATAACCTACTTATAACCTTACTTACTGAGTCCCATGAGCCTCCAAGTACTGAATTCCCTTAGAAGGGGCCCCCACCCTGTAATAGTGGCATAATAGGAATCTAATAGGGCCCTAATATAATCCTTATATAGTCACTATTACAGAGTGGGGGCAGCTTCTAATGAATTCCCTCCAATTCCAGTAAGCCTAACATTTTTGTTTCTGGTAGGATAACGTCTATCTAAAAACGGTTCACTACTTACTTACTCATCAGAACCTCAGCCCACAATCCCCAAAAGCATGCTTTAGACTCCCGACACACCAGTGCTCTAAACCCTTGCAGGGAGGTGCTGTAGTCTTGTCTACTTTTAACCACAACCAAGGAAAGTACATACAACCGCACTTAAGTCCCTTGATCCTCTGAGTGTGGCCCTAGTCACGTGAAAATCACCTGAACCCTGTATAAATCGTGGCTTCAGGGGGGTTTACGGTAGTTCTAGAGCAAGGCAGGTTTGGTGAGCTTTCACTCGGGGGGGTAGAAGGTGCAACCATCAAACTCCTGCTGACACATTCGGGAGTTTCGTTTGAGTTTTGGGGGTTTTAGGGTTCAGGGTTATTCGGGTTTGCGGAGTTTTGGTGGAGCTTCTGTAGAGGGCAAGCAGCTCCAGATACACGCTGAGACGTCTGCAAACTAAGGAGCAAGAGGAGGACGAAGAAGAGGAAGAAGATGAGGAGGACGCCTGCCAGGATCCAGTACGATCTAGGGTTTAGGGTCTCAGGCTAGGGCGCTTCAGTTGAGGTTTGGGTTTAAGGCGGAGGGTTTTGGGTTGAGGGACTCCATGCCAACTGTCGAAAGGCCTGAACCACTGAACCCCAAACTTTACAAACGCTTGAACATAAATCCTTAATCCGAGCCTCTTTCGGTGTCAGTGTCAAGTTGCATTTTCGGTTTCTGGTAGTTGCTGTCAGAGCTTCCAGCGAGAGCTCTAAGCTCTTTGGACCTTGACTTCCTTATACAAATGTTGGGCGAGTCGTTTAGGCTGATGCTTGAAGGTGAAGCTAGCTGAAAATGCATGTTTGCAGGCTTCCCGAAGTTTCCACAGCCGGCCTCTTGTCTGAGTGGTCGGGTAGGTAACCTTTAACCTTTTCGTAGTACTGGC
Source organism: Symbiodinium sp. CCMP2592 (assembly GCA_905221615.1). Lineage (NCBI taxonomy): Eukaryota > Dinophyceae > Suessiales > Symbiodiniaceae > Symbiodinium > Symbiodinium sp. CCMP2592. Next base: position 212,219 of record CAJNDT010005930.1, read on the forward strand.
GTAATCCCAGAGGTTCACTCCAGATGCGGCTATCTTTTGGAGTTATTTTGCTACTCCTTTGTTCGACGTGTTTCTGAGAACCCGCGGCGCGGTTCCTTCACCCGCCATGAGGATGTGCAAGCCAAGTCCCAGGAAGAAAAGCATTGCATCTCCTCGCATCAAAAAGGCAAACCACCGCGGCGTCCGTTGCTCCTACCTGGGTTTGGAGTACCATACTTGACGAGGGAGAAAACAGCATAGACTTGTATTTCATAATGGTTCCTTCAAGAGTATTCAATGAATACTTTTTTGGTACATGTTCCTTAACGGAACCATTATGAAATAAAAGTCTATGCTGTTTTCCCCCTGGTTACTTCAAAGTCCAGCCTAGGTAGGAGAGCAGTCTCCAAAATGCTGCTTCGTCGAGTCGACAAAGCCCTCCGTGGGGTGATCCGCAGAGATGTAGGGTTTAGGATATAGGCTTCGAGGTCGTCCAGGCACTCCTCGAGCAATGAGAATGCCATATCCGAAGGCAGAAGAATGAGCACAATCCGCAAAAGGGAAACACTTTTGCATTAGCGAGAGGGCACAGATTGGGACTTCATGTCTCAAGTTTCGTCAGTGTTCAGGGGCCGTGAATCCCAAACACTATTGAAGCCGTAATATAAATAATTAGAATAGGGTTTTGGGGCCCACTTTTCTACATTTGTAATAAGGAACACCCCAATAGAATCGGTCATGATTTAGGCCCCTATCTCGCGTACTCCTTGGGATGAGCAAAGGCTAGGATACCCTCAACCCTGAACGCTAAGCCCGGAACCCTCAAATTTTTAAACCCCCCCCCCATACCCTGCGGCTGAGGATAATCTAGGATGCCTTAAACACTAAACCCGAAACCCCTAAACCCTAAAACCTTAAGCCCGAAACCGAACCTGATGCCCTGTGGCTTTGGGGCCCGAATCTGAAAGCGGTGGTAGTTATAGGAGGTAGTAGGCAAGGGTTTTCGGGTTTAGGGGTTGAGGGCTCGCTAAGGTTATGGGGGGGTGAGGGCTTTAGGGCTAGGCTTTTCAGTATAGGGTGCAGGGTTTCAAGCTTTGCCCTCAACAGCCAAAACCACAAGTATGTCTATGAGGATTACTATTACTAGTGCTATTACAATTACGATTTTATTGCTGCAGTTACCACGACACCATCACCATTTTTATCCCTCACTCTCACCATTACTCTTACTGTTGCTATGACTATCACAAATACTCTTGCTATGACTATCACCGTTACCTACTACTTTTGCCATCAACCTAAACCCTAAACCCTGACCGCTAAACCCTAAATCCTAAACCCTAAACCCTAACGGCGATTACATTACCCTAAACCCTAAACCTAAACCGCTTAAACCCTAACCCCTACACCCTAAACCCTAAACTCTAACGGCGATTACCAGGAGGAGAGCGAGCAACCAGGCTCTGGCACAGGCCTCTTGTTCGCCTTGGAATTTTAGGATTTGGGTTTCGGGCGTAGGGTTTAGGGCTTTAGGGTTTAGGGTTTTAGGGTCTTAGGTTTTAGGGTTTAGGGTTTACGGTTTGGGTTTTTTAGCGATTTTAGGGTTAAGAGTTTGGGGTCAAGTCCAGGGCTTCAGGTTTCTAGATGCCCAGTGGCGTCAATTCGCGGGTGCCTAAAGCCTTCTTTGAAGGGTTCGATGCTTTTGGGGGCTCACGCCTCGTGGCTGCGTCCTATCCTGCTAGTCTAAGGTTTCCAGGATTCCCCTAAGAGTTCCGATAAGGGTACTATGAGGGCTCCTTCCGAGGTTGGATGGGGGTACTGCAGTGGCTGTCAGAGGGATTTAGGGTTGAGGGTCTGGGGTTTAGCAGTTTAGGTTTTTCGTAGTTTAAGCGCGGTTTTTATTTCTTGGTCCACATGTGTTCTTGCTAATCTGAAGAGTGTGGGCACTCAAGGTCCGAATCCTGATGCACCCCGGCTACGACCATGACAATTATCTCAACCGTGTAGTCCGCGCGGTAACATGCAGACCCTAACTAGGTGGTTGTCAGAATTAGGGTCCCTTTTTGGGTCCTTAGTATAGAACGGCACCTAATATTTAGGGTACCCAAAAAGGGGCCATAATTTGACAACCACCCGACTGCAGCCGTTTAAAACTCAAACACAAACTTGACCCTATACCCTAAGCCGTCCATCTTGAGCCCGCCCCCATCCGAAACACTGTTGGGCCCTACATCCTTTGGAACCCTAGCTGAAGCACTGTGAGACACAACGAGACCACCCCTACAAGCACAGCTTCTACTGCTACTTCTACTTCTACCTCTACTTCTAGGTTTACTTCTACTGCCTTCTACTTCTACCTTCCGCCGTCGACCTTCTACCCTCTACCGGCTGCCTTCTGCTTCTGCGACTAAACTAAAATCTCCCAGGTGGTTTGGCGTCGATGATGGCCGCGGCCGTGGCGGCTGCAGAGTCGGGACAATCCAGCCCGCGAGGTTTCGAAAGGGGAGAGGTTCCTTTAGGGGTTCAGAAGAGGGGTTTAGGGTTTAGGAGTTGAGGATTTAGGGTTTAATTACAAGGTAAAGAGATTGTGTTTAATTTCCCCCTATTGTTAAATATGGAGCCCTTAGGATAGACACTTTTGGGGACAAGAGATTCAGACAAGGGGTTTAGGGTGTAGTACGGGCTGTTTATAGGGCTGTATTATGGGGCTTGCAGGTATTGCAGGTGTTAATCTGTGCTGCAGGCTTTCGTGGTTTAGGGTTTCAGGAATGGCTGTTGCTTTCGTCCTAGTAATGATTGCATGGGCTTAAGCGGCTTGTACTTGTATTCTTCAACACATGGTGTCATGGACGTTTGTATGTTCTGTTTTATGCGGTTTTATAGGGTTTGATCATGCCTCTGTATTAGGGTTACGTACAGGGTTCGCCATGGGTTTTTAGGCTGCCCCCTAAAGCCCCAAGCCCTAGACCGCAGAGTCTGTTGGAGTGCTACGGTACAAGCACGGTTTCGTTTTAGGGTTTAGGGTTGTGGGAATCATGAAATTATTGCTACGGCGTCGTGGTTTCGTGGTAGTCAAGTCCTGGCATGGGTTCCGCCGGGGCACCTATAATCATGCGTAAACTCTAAATCTTGAGTGTAAGGCCTGAAAGACTTTAAGCTTTTAAACTATCTGAATGTCAGACTCGGTTTACTGGGCTTTGGAGTACCATACTTTTGTAATTAATACTTTTTCTGGGACGCTTTTACTTAAAGGGCGCCATTATGAAGTAAACGTCTATACTTTTTTCACCCTGGTTACTTCAAAGCCCAGAAACCCTAAAGCCTAAAGCCCTAAAACCTTAAGCCCCAAAACCCTAAACCCTACACTCTAAAACCCCAAAACCCTAAACCCTAAACTCTAAAACTGTAAAACCCTAAACCCTAAAACCCTAAAACCCTAAACCATTTTTTCTCCTTGGTTACTTCACGCCCAGGTTTAATAACCCCCCTGAGGTTGTTTTGCGCGGGGGTCTCTTCGGGCAGGCTTTGGGGATCGGTGTTAGAAGTATTAGTAGTAGCAGTGGTATATGTAGTATTAGTAGTACGAGTGGTATTAGCAGTGTTAGTAGTATCAGTAGTATTAGTAGTATTAACAGTATTCGTAGTATTAGCAGTAGTAGTAGTAGTAGTAGTAGTAGTAGTAGTAGTAGTAGTAGTAGTAGTAGTAGTAGTAGTAGTAGTAGTAGTAGTAGTAGTAGTAGTAGTAGTAGTAGTAGTAGTATAAGTAGTACGAGTGGTATTAGTAGCATTAAGAGCATCAGTAGTATCAGTAGTAATCGTAGTTCTTGGTAGCAGCACTGATACTTGTGCCCACAGAGGTTTTGCCCGATGTAAATCCTCATGCCAAGCAGAAGTCGGACGAAGGCAAGCTGTGGGTCTTGGCCAACATGGTGACCATCTTCTCGGGCATGCTTCGGGCAGGACCCTGTGCTCGTGGATCTCGTGGAAAGCTGGTTATGGAGCTCATGAAAGCCTGGCTTGTCCACATCTGAGGGCGAACATCAGAAGCTAGAGAAGAAGCTGGCGAGCATGGAGAAGGATCCGGAGACGACCCCACATCCGCACGGACAGGCTGGCCGCCAAGGGCTGAGAAAAAATCAGAAAACGTGCAGCTGCAGCTGGTGAAAGACCAGTTGTTTTTGACCGAAGAGCAAGACGCCTCCGATCTGTCTGAGGAAGACAAGTAGCTGACTGAAGGAAGTCTCTGAGGCGCTGAATATCTGTTTTGCCACCCGGTTTTGTGCTTAAACCGTCAGCTTTGACATTAAACCTTAAAACCAATCCCCTAAAGCCGAGTTCACCTTCATCCTCAGGTGCGAAGTACCTTCGAACGGAACCCGTAAAGAACTTGCAGTAAGGGAACGGGGCCCTAAACGATTCTTAAAAGAGACCGGCCATAAACAGAATGTTAAAGGAAACCCCTGAAGGAAACCCCCCAAAACACTATAAACTTAAACCCTAAACCCTTACTGCTAAACCCCAAATAAACCCCCATCCTTAAACTTTGCCGTTCTGCTACTGTAGTTGGCTCTTAGGGCGTAACTTTTTGGGGTTTCTACATGAATTGCAACAGGAGACTAAAAGCTCAGGTTTTCGGAGGTGTTCAGAAGTCAGCCAAAAAACAATGTTCCGATTTTTCTGGGGTTTACTTTAGCCGAGTTCTTCCTAATTAAGCACTAGATCCTGAACCTGAAGTCCCCAGCCCTGCACCCTAATTCCTCAACCCTAAATCTTAAATCCCAAGCCCCAAAAGCTTTCTGGCTTGCGAGGAGCAGCAGCCGCAGCAATGGCTGCCTTCACAGGGGCTGCGATCGGCGGGGGAAGGCGGACATATAAGGGACCTTTACAGACTACCTTAACCTGCCAGAACCTACTTTTTGTATAGGGTTCCTAGAAATCCCATATTAGGGTTTACAACAAGAACCTACAAAAAAGTAGGGTTTAGTAGGTCTAGGTATAGACCTGTAAGAGCAATGTACAAGTCCACTATACGCTTACTACAATAGGGTAAGCCCGGCCTATATGAACCCGAAATCCCAGGGCTTTCATTGACATGCCCGGACCCAAGCGCAACCTTCTCCGCCCCCGGTAACCCCAGCCAGAAGGATTTATGGGGGCTTCTAAAGCTTACGGGTTTAGGGTAACGGTTTTGCAGGGTTTGGGGTTTACAGGGTTCCGGGTCGAAAGCTTTGTGGTCTAGGGCTTAGGCTTCAGGGTTAAGGGTTGAAAGCTGCTGGCTTTAGGATTTACACTTCAGGGTTTTGGGTTTCAAAGACGGAATGTACCACAGAGGTTCATAGTGAATAGCTATGTTTTGTAGCATCAGAGTATTGGGTGCCTTGGGTCTTCGGGTCCTGAAGGAAAACGAGCACATTTTAGAAGCTGCCCCCACCCTGTAATAGTGAGTATAAGAATTATATTAGGGCCTTATTATATTCCTAGTATACCACTATTAAAGGGTGGGGGCCCCTTCTAAAGCATATTCAAGCCGCCGACCGACACGCAACAGCTGAAATTCCATTGCGAGTCTAAAGCATGAGCAAGTACGCCACCGTTCCTTATGGGCGGTTGTCATTATTAGGGTCCCCTTTTGGGTCCCTATTACAATACGGCACCCGATATTCAGGGTACCCAAAAAGGACCCAACCACCCATATATCAGATATGTCACAAACAAGTCTAATGAAACAACATCATAGACTGAGTCGGCATAGAATTGGATATCGCCATAGTGGTAGCTTCATGTGCAGACAACCAAAGCGAACAACATAAGATAGAACACGAACAGATGAATGTACGATGAACTAAACAGTAGAAGGAAGCATTAACAGCAAGTATACTCACAAGAAGAACATAAAGAAGGGAAGTTTTCCGAAACAGAGAAATTTTGTCACTGTTGTGCAACATTTTACTTACCCTTCTTTACAGGTACTTAAACCCAACAAGGAACAACAGTTTAGATTTGTAACACTATCCCAACCATGAATTAGGAAAGCAAAACCACAACAACAAGCCTTCTGCAGGCCACCCTCCGACAGTGGCTCCGCGAGCCCACCCGCCCTGGGCCTCGTAGGCGCGCTCGTGCGCATAGAGGGAATTAGGGGTTTGGGGTTGAAGGTTTGGGTTTAGGGGTTAGGGTTTATGGGAGCGGGTGGCAGTAGCGGTTATTGTTGAGGGGGTGCATAAGGTTGTTCAGTGACATGTTGTTTAAAAGGGTTTTCCAGTATAGGGGCTTGTTTGGTTCCATTTCGTTTTCTCGAACGAATTTTAGCATGTTGTTAAAAGGGCCTTCCTGCTGGGTTTACGGGTGTTGACATCTGAGAGTGAGTGCTTTCAAGGTTCAAGGTTTGGGTTCTAGGATGAAAGACTGCGCGGTTTGGGGTATCGAGCAAGAAGTTTGGGTTTGAGTGGTTAAGGAGTTCAGGTTGGGTTGTGGTTGGAGTTGAGGCGGCTTGTTTTTGAACATGCTTGGCTTGTTTGGGGAGTTCGGGGTTTGGTTTAGGGTTTTAGGGATTGAGGGTTTGGGTTCAGGCAGCGATAAATCGTATGTTGCTTACGGGCATGAGTATGTACGTCCTGGAATCCCGGTACGGCCTCCGTGATACTTTCCTCTGCCATGCACTCCTGTGCTATATGCAGCGATACGTACTCTGATTGTTTCACTGAAGAGCTTTACGCCTGCAGGGTTTCTTCATAGAGTCTGTCAGTTCGAACTTACTTCGGGACCGGCCATCGACGGAGCGATTCTTCCGTTCTGAAAAAGTGTCTGCATCACAACTCCAAGCTCGAGTCACGGGGGTAATACTTCAGATAGGACAAGCCTTGTGGTTTAGGGTTTACAGTATGACAGCTTTTTCACTTCCAAAGACTTGGCAGTAAGTCCGTCCAGATCCCCAAACTCTCAGCCCTACTAGGATGCCCAGATATTCCCTTTTTGTAGTCCTATAAAGTCACCGAATACCAAAAAGGGAGCCCTTTGTATTCCTATGTTCCTGGGCATCCTAGCCTAAAACCCTAAACCCTAGGCCGCTAAACCCTAAGCCCCTAAACCCTAAGCCCCTAAACCCTAAACCCCTAAACTCTAAGCCCCTAAACCCTAAACCCCAAACCCCTAAACCCTAAACCCCTTAACCCCAAAACCCCTGGAACCTCAACCCAGACCAGGAGATCCTGAACTTTAAGTCAGGCCCCACGAGATCCCAACCTCTTCAACGCCTACTCTGCGGCGTAATAAATCCTCAAGGCAGACACTGCCAACTCTGTTTAGGCTTTAGCTGTTGCAAAACCCTAAAACCTCAACCCTGACCCTTACAAGTGCACTTGTTAGCAGAACAGTCTTACACCCGAAACCCACAACGTTTTCTTAAACTAAATCCTGCGCTCTTACACTGCTGCCAGGTCCTTAAACCTTAAACCCCAAACCCTGTACCCTGAACCCCTTATAGGGTCCCCGATAAGGAGCCCCAAAAAGCAGCCGTAAACCGCACAAAGACCCTAAATCCTTACCCTGAACCCGTGAGCTCTCCACCTTAAACCTTGAACCCCTTGGAAGAACTTGAGAGGAACCCTGAACCCTACACCCCTTCAAAGAAATCCTATCATAGTTACCTTCACGAACCTAATCGCAGAACCCTCAACAGGAACCCAAACCTTAAATCCCAAACCCTCAACCCCCAAACCCTAAACCCTAAGTAAACCCTTAACCCTGAAGCCCTCCGCCGCCAGGTCTTTCAAACGCCGTGGCCTCCCTGCAGGGTCCACGGCCTCCCTCGCCGCCCACAGCGGGACCTCCGGGGCAGCCTGGAAGCCCAGTTCGCTGCGCATGATACATACTACATATATATATATACTACTTATATCAAATACATATATATGTATATATATGTATGTATATATATATGTGTGTATATATATATATATATATAAATAAATATCTAGGTTTATGTGTATGCATGCGCACATGAATATCCTTAAATCAGCGCTATATACACATGTTTAAATATTTGCAGACAGATAGCTAGCTAGACAGATAGATAGATAGGCAGTAGATAGATGGACGGATGGATGGATGGATGGATGGATGTATTGATGGATGGATGGATGGATGGATGGACGGGCGGACGGATGGATGGAAGGGATGGATGTATGGATGGATGGATGGATGCATCGGTTGGTAGGTAGATAGAGGGACAGCGAGAAAAGGAGAGAGAGAGAGAGGTAGTAGTTTTCCTGGTGCGTGTTGTTTGTTTTTTTTGTTTTTGTGTGTCCTGCACGTTTACCGCTGGAAGCTCGTGGCAGACAGGATTGGGTGATTCTGACGGCATGAGTTCTTTGCAGCATGCAGCTCAGCAAGGGCATACTGGGAGGCTCATGGGACTTAATAAGTAAGGTTCTAAGTAGGTTATACTTAATGACCGCACTTATAACCTAGTTACTAAGTCCCATTATCCTCCAAGTGCGGAGAGATCAGACTTGCTCTTCACAACACTGCGTTCCCTTGCTTAGCCTTGATAGAGGCAGTCCAAAAATGCTATGTCCAGGCTGCCAGTCTGCTGCTGCAACCTCTGAGAATGGGCTTTGTCTGAGGGTTTCAGTTTCATGGGAGATCTTCAACCCAATAGCAGCCAATCGTGGCCTCTCAGCCTCTCAGTTTGCTAATGGCTATTTGGGTTTCCAAGGTCCTAGGTTCCTTATCAAACTGTGCAGTACCAAAAAGGGAGCCCGTTTTATTTGTAGGCTACTGGGCATCAAAGTTTCGGGTCTGCAGATGTCTTTTCCAGTGCTGCCTGAGGTCGCGTGCGGACGAGGCCGGATCGGAAGCGTGGTTGGGTGTGACCCAGACAGACCACTAGGTTCCTGAGTAGCACTCCTTTCCCCTTGTTAGTTAAGGGTCCCCTTGTTGAAACCGAGTAATAGGAATAAGGGTACCCTTATTACAGAGGGGCTTCTCAGAAACCTAGACTACACCAACTTCAGTAACAGAATGTATCCTATACTTGGGGATTAAAGGCCCCTGAAGCCGAAGACCCATTGAACTCTAAGCCAAAGATTCGCTTGAGATCTGTATTTGGTTCCGTAACTGAGGGCTTGAGGTCCTTAGCATTGCAGCATCTAGGGTTTCAGGTATCTACTTGAAGTTGAAGCATATGGGACTCAGCCGTTCTGGTTTTGTTTCAAGTAACTATACTTCCAATGGCCTACCTAAGGCACCAGAACCCTAATTACTACCTAATGTGGCCTGAAGACTTAGCGGTTTGTTTTGTGGCTTGTCAATGTAGTTGTCTGGGAATTCCCGAGCCGAGCCTGAGTTTTCCAGGCTTCAAAAGCCCGACTCATCGTTCTCTCTTCGGGGCTCGAGGGTTTTAGGGTTTAGGGTTTAAAGGTTTAGGGCTAACCAACCCCCAAAACCCTAATTATCCTCTAGAGTGACTCTCGCTGGAACTCAAGCCTACCTCAACCCCAAATGACCCGCCCGGACCTGCCTTGTCTAGGGTTCCTTAGTATGATTCGCTACGAACGTAGTCTGTTCAGGGTCCGGGTAAGCCCCGAAATTCAGAGCACAGATCTTGCGAAAAAGAATCCTGTGCTGCCAGGAAATGAGGGTGCTCGAGCGGTTCCGTACTCTGGAGCACATTCTGCCGGAGGCGCTACTGACGTGCTCTTTAGCTCAAGGTTGAGGGCTCGGGGATCAGGATGTCTAGGGTGTTGGGTTTCCGGTTACATAAAGTTTAACAGGTTAGGGATAGGGTTCGTGTAGGGATTCGTGAATTGCAGTGGTTTTGGAGGGCTTAAAGAAATGTGCAGTTTAGGATTTCGTGGTTTAGGGTTCACGGCTTAGGGAGTTTAGGGTTTGGGATGGGTTCAGGATTTCCCACGAGTTGAGGTTATAGACATCGAACCCTAAACCCTAAACCCCTAAATCCTGAACCCTAGGACTTGTTAGGATTTTATAACCCTCTGCTAGCATTGAATCTGTAAAGCTGCGCTTGCCCCGTGGCTCCGGGGTACTTAGACATTTTTGATTTTATAGCTTTTAGTGCCTATACTCCCTAAGAGACAGCTAAAACTATGAGTTTTTGCTAGGTGTCTAAGTTCAGTATAGCTTTGGGGTACTTAGAAATAAGCTGTAATTTTTTTTATTATAATCCCTAAGAAACCGCTAAAATTATCATTTTTGCCAGGTGTCTAAGTTCAGTTTAGGGGGATTCCTATAGATCCCTTTAAAGGAGCCCTTTAAGGAACCCTTACTAAGTCCCATGAGCCTCCAAGTAGGGGGATGCGAGCATAAAGCAGAGGATTGGACTTCCGACTGCAGCGGCCTTCGTCCTTGGAATGGGGTGAATAGGGTTACGGCTGAGGGGTTTAGGGGTTTAGGGGTTGAGGGGTTTAGGGGTTTAGGGTTTAGGGATTTAGGGTTTAGGGTTTAGGGATTTCGGGTTTAGGGTTTAGGGTTTTAGGGGTTTAGGGTTTAGGGTTTAGGGATTAGGGTTTAGGGTTTAGGGTTTAGGGATTAGGGATTAGGGTTTAGGGATTAGGGTTAGGTCATACTATACTATAACTATAGCGACGAACGCTAAGAACTACTATCGCTAGTTCTCTCGTTGCTGCTTCACAGCAGCTTCGCTTTATCGCCCCAAGCACCCTTAAAGCAACGAACAACGGAAGCTCTAGTCCCCCCAAACCCTAAACGCCAAACCTTAAACCCCTACACCCCAAACCCGATACCCGTATAGAACCCTTAAAGGAACCCTTAAAGGGATCCTAAACCCTAAACCCTAAGCCCTTCAAGGAACTCTTGAAGCAACCCTGCAAGCAACCCTTGGAGGGTTCCTCTACAGGGGCTCTACTCGAACACCGATATCCTGTCAAAGCCCGTCCCTTCAAGAAGCGGCTTAGGGTGTAGGGCCTAGGGCCCTGATATAACTGGAGTAGCCCCTAAACCCTGAAAAGACGGCCGTAACCCTAGACCCTGCGACCTAAGCCCCTAAACCCTAAACCCGAAACCCTACTTAAACCCCCCAACCCTAAACCCCTACCCCCTAAACCCGTCTAGGAACTTGTAGGAACCCTTATCGATCCCTTTAAAGGAACCCCCTAATTTTCGGAAACCCTTAAATCCTTAAAGGAAGACTTCTTGTGATAGGAGCTGCTCTCCGGTCCAGTCGCCGGGATCCAGTTTCGAAGAGGTGGGCCCAGTGGATCGGGTGGGGGGGGGGTTTAGGGTTTAGGGTTTGGGGTTTAGGGTTTAGGGTTTAGGGTGTAGGGTTTAGGGTTTAGGGTGTAGGGTTTAGGGTTTGGGGTTCAGGGTTTTCCAGGGTAAAAGGAGGGACCCTTAATAAGGACCCCCAGGGTATATACCCTTAATATAGCTATTATATACCATTTATATAGCCCATTATAGGGTAGGGGTCCCCATTAAGGGTCCCTCCTTTCCCCTTTGAGGTTTAGGGTTTAGGGGTTTCGGGGTTTAAGCAGGGTTCAGGGGTTTAGGGGCGGGGCTTCTGTATCTTGTAAGAATCACGACGTACGCAGGGGGCAAGGGTGTAGGCGTTTAGGGTTCAGGGTTTCAGGAGGGGTTAGAGTCCGGGATTTGAGGTTGAGGTTTAGAGCTTATCGTTTCAAGGGTTGAGGGTCCAGGGTTTCGGGTTTAGGGTTTCGGGGGGTGGACAGGCTTCTTGAAAAGGTCCGCGTGAGGGTTTTTATGAGAGGTATTAGGATTTTAGGGTTGAGTTCGGGGCTGTCCCCTTTCTGCGCTCCCATCAGATTGATTATATGTTATCAGCCCAATGCGTTGTTCAAAGCGGATGCCTTTAACATGGGTCTAAGGGGCATGTAGTTTCTAAAGGCCCCTTGAAATGGTCGGGTTTTCTTGGCGTTCTTCTGGTTGACTCTTAGGACTCTAACTTTTTGGGTTTCTATATGAATTAGGAGGTTTCAGTGATTAGGGTGTTTGGGTTGAGGTTGACCCTTTCCTGCACTCTTGCTACAAGTAGAATACTTGTCAAAACTAATGTTTTCTTATCGTGGGTTTAAAAGGCTTCTAGTCATGTCCCTTGAAGTGGGCTTTTGGGGCTCAGTTTACGGTTTGGGCTTTAGAGTTCCGGGCTTAGGTGTTCAGGTCAAGGTTGTTCTTGTTGCTGCGCTCTCGTTTGAAATTTTGTTTTGTGTCTGCCGCAATGTAAACCCCGCATCCACGAACATTTGTCCTCCAGCCTAGACCGTAACGCCCTAAGCCTCCAAACCGTAAGCCGCATTTCCCTCATTGCCCTTTGTATCTCCCAAGCCTTTGAGGAAGCGCTGGCGACGGCGTCTTGGAGGTAGGGTTTGCGGTTCAGGGTTTGTGGATTTAAGGTCTAATTCTGTTGTAACGTGAGCTTTGCTCTTGCGTGCCTGAAACATCGTACTTAGCCTAGGTGCGAAAGAGGGTGTTGCGCGCATACACACACAGTTGTGTAAATGCATACGTGCACGCGTACATACATGCATCCATCCATACATACATACACCCTGGACGTGTGAATTCGTGCATACAGATAGACAAACAGACGGACAGATAGACAGACAGACAGACAGGGCCCTAAACCCTAAACCCTCAAGTCCCGAACCGTCGGTTCCCGGAGCATAGACCCCACTTCCCAAACTAACCGCAAAACCCGACTCCCTCAACTCTCAAGCTCAAAGAATGACCTGAAGCCCTAAAGCCCGAAGCCCTCGAACCTAAACCCCAAAGCTTAAACCCTAAGCCCAACGGCCCAAACAGTAGAGCCTAAACCCAAAAAGCTGAGCCCTACCTGTAGCCGGTTTGACCTACCTCTTTAAGGAACTATATACAGAAACCACAATAAACAACCGTAAAAGAGATAGGTTTGAGCATATACCGTCTCACTCACGTTCCTGATGAAGCTGATGGGTTGCAATTCCAGGTACTGTCAGCAGCAGAATGCGGCTGTGTTAGTTGAGCAGTTGTCTGGGTGATCCAAATCCGTGATGCTAGGGCAACAGTTCGAGGACATGTTCTGCAGTAGCCAACTTCCTGGCTGGTGGTTCGCCCTGCCGTTCTCATCACATGAATTCGCAGCCCTTGGAGGTGGCGCATGTTCTGAATCGTGTCAGAGCAGCTGGGATGGGACAGATGATGTTTCGCTTGCACCACAGCCGCAGCTGCGCACCCCGCCTGCGGCACTCAAGTGTAGGTGGTGTAAGAGCCCCTACAAGAATATAGAGACGCTCCAACGCCACGAGGAGTTCAAGTGCCGCAGGCCGCAGCCCAGCCCCCGGTGCACCGATTCCCGGGACCAAGTTGGGGAAAAAAGTCGCTTCGGCCAAAACGTTTTTGGCACCCAGACCCTTAACAATTTCTATAAACCCTTAGCCCCTGGACCCTGAGCCCCAAAACCCAAAACCCCTAAAGCCTAAACCCTAAGCTAGGATGCCCAGTAGTACCCTTATTCCCTTTTTGTAGTCCTAGGTTCCTTACAAAGTTACCCAATACCAAAAAGGGAGCCCTTTTTAATTCCTAGCTTAGTGGGCACCCTAGTAAGGCCTGAACCCCTAAACCCTAAGCCCATAGTGTATGTTATATAAGGACAAATCATCATAAGTGAGTTTAGTGTCTGAAGTCTTCATGCCTCTATGTAGTCTTTATTGATAGAGACCCTTTTGAACGAGGTCACCCTTTTTTGAACGAGGTCTCTCAGAAGTGCTAAACCCCAAAGAGTAGACCCGAGAAAGCCCTGCCCTGCTTCACAGATCCGGCGCATCTTCGAAGGCGAGGGCCGAGGCGCTAAAGATGTGTGTGCCTTAGGGGTACTTAGAAATATTTTTCATTTTGGTTATTATAATCCCTAAGAAACAGCTAAAATTATAATTGTTGCTAGTTGCTAGGGTTCTAAGTTTAGTACAGGCGCCTTGCTTCCCTTTGGTTAGTAGGTAATGGATTGGGCACGGCCCCCACTCAGTAATAGTTGAATAATATTCATAATATAGATATATTAGGACCTTAATAGTAGCCCTACTATAGACTCTTATTGTATGGGGGCAGTACCTAAGGAATGGAGGAATGGGGTATAAGTATAACGGCTATTACTACCATTCTTCCATTCACTACTAATCAAAGGTAAACTTGGTAGCTGAGTAGGTAGCCTCTAATGCCCACCACGGTACTATAAAGGGCTTCCTTTAAGGAATCTATTATAGGGGTTCTATCAGGGGCTCCAAGTAGCTGAGTAGGTAACCGTTAACGTTTCGGGGTTTTTGCGATCCTACCATCACTGAAAAGGTTACCTGGAGGCTCATGGGACTTAGTAAGTACGGTTATAAGTCGGTTATACTTAGGATAACCCCACTTAGGGGGCTTATAACCCCGCTTATAACCTACTTACTAAGTCTCATGATCCTCCAAGTAACCTAAACTACCCCTTATAGAACCCTTTTATTATTTTAGATCCCTAAACCCTAAACCCTTTAAGGAGCCTGTTATGGAACCCCCAAGTCCCATGATCCTCCAAGTACCATTTTTAGGGCTAGGGTACCCCTAAACCCGAAACCCTAAACCCCTAAACCCCTAAACCCCTAAACCCCTAAACCCTAAACCCGAAACCCGAAACCCTAACCCCTAAACCCCTAAACCCCTAAACCCTAAACCCCCTGAGTTCGAGGGTGGAGGACTTGGGGCTGCCTCGAGTTTAGGGCGTGGGAGGTTTTGGGGTGTCTAGGATACCCAGTAGTACCCTTATTCCCTCTTTGTAGTCCTAGGTTCCTTATAAAGTTACCCAATACCAAAAAGAGAGGCCGTTTTATTCTTAGGTTACTGGGTATCCTAGGTGTGGGAGGTTTTGGGGCTGAGGAGTGCTAGAAATTTGGGAGTTGAGGGATTGGGGTTCAAAGGGTAAAAGGAGGGACCCTTAGGGTTTAGGGTTTAGGGTTTAGGGTTTAGGGTTATAAGGACCCCTTGGTATATACCCTTAATATAGCTGTTATATACCCATTATATAGCCCGTTATAGGGTAGGGGTCCCCATTAAGGGTCCCTCCTTTTCCCCTTTGAGGGGTTCGGGGTCTTACGGCTTGAGGTTTAAAGTTTGAACTTTAGGCTTACGGTTTGGGTATGATTGGGTCATCTTGATTCCAAGGTTCAAGCAGGCTTATGATGAGTTCGGGTGTAGGTCATGCCATCCTTTTGGGCAGGTCTCCTTGTTAAACTTTAAAAACAGAATTAGGTTTTAGGGGTGTAGGTTGCGCTGTCCAGAAGGGAGGTATACGGCTTGCATGAGGCACTTCGGGACTAGTAATTTTTATGTAGGGTCGAGGAGCCGCTAGTTGGACAGCTGAGATTCTTCCGGCGGTTAGATGCGCCCATTAACCCTACATCCTGCACAGAGTGCCTTGCCCACAGCCTTACATGCCACGCCGGCCGATCCTTGTATCCCTGATACCCCCATCCTCAAACCTCAGCAGCTAACCTAAACCTTGAATCCAAAGCCTAAGCCCTAAAGCCTTCAAACTCCCACAAAAAACATATCATCCGAGCCCCCGGTCCCTCCGTTAAGCTGGTGACATCCTGTGTTGCATCATGTGAACTATACAGCTCTTGAGTCCGTGTTGCTTTGTTGCTTGTTGTTTTTGCTTGTGCTGTGGTCTCCAAAAGAGACGTGTGAGTGTGAGTGTGTGTGTGTGTGTTTGTGGATTGCTTACCTTGCCAAGGACCGGTCCAAAAATCGCGGGGGATCTTCCTTATTGAAGGAGCCCCATAGTCTCTGAATACCCCCAACCCCCACCCGCGAAAGCAAGTTATTCAACTGGGGTTTTGTCGGTATCTGTAGTATGACTAGTAGGAATTCAACTAGCCGTATTGGTAATCATTCAGGCTTCCATGTTCACCCCGAGCTTCAAAGCCGTGCAGTAATCCGAAAAGCCTTGTAACAGTTAGATCATAATACTGAGACCTGCAGAAGGGACACAAGTTATCCTCTTTCTTGGTTAAGTTTTCAAGTAAGCCATGAACCAGAATCTCACCCCCTCATGTAGAAGCCTCAACAATCACATTAAGGTTCCGCGGAAAGCTGTCCTGGCGTCGACATGCACATTCGAAGCCGTAACTCCAATAATTGTACCGTGACCCTAAACCCTAAACTCGAAACCGTGCCTTCACATCTAATGCTGACACTGCTCTGGCCCCGCGAGGAGGCATCTGCAGGCCTCGCCGCAGATACTTCTATCCAGCTTGTGGTAGACATTGTGGTAGCTATGATGCAACCCCAGACACCACCGGGGCTTCGTGCTCCCACTATGCGGCAGTTGTACATGGCCGGACTACCGTTTCAGTCCATAAAAATCGGTCTTCGCTTACTTGATCGGGATGATCCTGGTGCTCCTCGAACACCGCCTGGCCCATTGGAGCAGGAACCCCCCGAGTACGCGGAGGGCGTTGTCGTATTGAAACTGTTCCACAAGTACCTCCCCAACGGCCGCCCCAGACACAAAATGGGCGCTTCGGGCACGATGTTGCGAGGATTGCCATTCTTGCCAACGTGAATGTCCGGAACATGAGCACCACTTGTGTTACGCCTGCCAAGTCCACCGTGTCTTTCGCTGTGCTATGTGGCGCTGAAAAACTCCTTTACGAGGAACCCTTTCGCGGAAACCCCGAGAATCAAACCGCTAAACCCAAAGCCCAAAACTCTGATACCAAGAGCAGTGCGTGGAAGGTCTTGGGGGAGAGTCCTTGGTCCATGGAATTGCCAGTGGTTGTTCGGAAGGGTTCTGTCATACGTTTGATCTAAAGTTTCCCAGAAAGCTCAATACTAGCTAAACCTAAGATCCTACTAAACCATTCCGTAAGCCTAAGCCTACTGTAGGTCTAGAGCTTTGGGGTTTTAGGGTTTAGAGCTCTAGGGGTTTAGGGTCTAGGGGTTGAAGGTTTAGGGGTTGGGGGTTTAGGTTTTAGGGGAGCCCTAAACTAAACCCTCAACCCCTCAACCCCTAAAACCCTAAATCGGAGCCGACTCGGGCAGGCGCACAAAGAAGGCCGTCAGCCTAGCTTAAAAAAATACCTAAATCCTTTAGGGGTTCAACCAAAATCGTTTAGGGGTTCAAAAAAAATCGTTTAGGGGGGATTGAAAAATTATCTTAAACCCTAAACCCCTAGACCCTAAACCCTAAACCCTAAACCCCTAAACCCTGAACCCCTAAACCTTAAACCCTACACCCCTAAACCCTGAACCCCTAAACCTTCAACCCTAAACCCTAAATCCTAAACCCTAAACCCTGAACCCCTAAACCTTAAACCCTAAGCCCTAAATCGCAATCGTTTAGGGATAAAAAACTAGGACCTAGAGTAGGCCCTTGTTCCCTTTTTTAGGGTTCAGGTTCCTTGATAAGCCCCTATAACCCAAAAAGGGCACCCTTTTTGTTCCTAGGTTACTCTTGGGTCTAGAAATCGTTTAGGGATAAAAAAGCAGACCTTAAATTTCCCGGAAGGCGGCGGAGGTCGAGGTCGAAATGCAGCTCCGAAGCCGCCCTTGGCCCAGTGAGGGCTTAGGGCTTACAGGGCTTTTAAGGTTTAGGGTTCAGGGTTTAGGGTTCAGGGTTTAGGGTTTAGGGTTCAGGGTTTAGGGTTTAGGGTTCAGCAGCTCCGGATCGAGCAGTTTTATAGTAGAGTTGTATTTACGGTTTTGACATAATACCCACCCACCCTAGAATCCCATAACATTAAGCAATATAAAGTTCCCTCATCATTATTCAGAGAGTTCTACCTACAACTTAGCCTGTCACACTTATGTCGCATTTTACTATGTTTTAAAGTTATTCACACACCATTAGGAAAATACAACGGTTCATATTCCTCACACAGCTGATTTAAATTTTTAAAGTTGTCGAGCTTAGACGCCCTAATCCCTAAAGCCCAAGCGCTAAGCCCTAAACCCTAAGGCCCAAACCCTAGGCCCTAAACCCTAAAGCCCAAACCCTAGGCCCTAAACCCTAAAGCCCAAACCCTAGGCCCCAAACCCTAAAGCCCAAACCCTAGGCCCTAAACCCTAAAGCCCACACCCTAGGCCCTAAACCCTAAAGCCCAAACCCTAGGCCCTAAACCCTAAAGCCCAAACCCTAGGCCCTAAACCCTAAAGCCCAAACCCGGGGCCCTAAACCCTAAAGCCCAAATCCTAAGCCCTAAACCTTAAAGCCCAAACCCTAGGCCCTAATCCCTAAAGCCCAAACCCTAGGCCATAAACCCTAAAGCCCAAACCTTGGGCCCTAAACCCTACAGCCCAAACCCTAGGCCCTAAATCCTAAAGCCCAAACCCTAGGCCCTAAACCCTAAAGCCCAAACCCTAGGGGTCACGAAAAATGGTTTTCCGGGATTTCCCTGGCCACGAACACGGGTTTTTCAGGATTTCTGGCCACGAACGTGGTTTTTTTTGGGGTGCTTGCGAAAAACCCACGTTCGTGGCCAGAAGCTCCTGGCCACGAACGTGGGTTTTTTGGGGTGGTTCCGAAAAACCCACGTGTGGCCAGAAGTTCCTGGCCACGAGCGTGGGGTTTTTTCAGGATTTCTGGCCACGAACCTGGGTTTTCTGAGGTGGTGCCGAACAACCCACCTTCGTGGCCAGAAATCCCTGGCCACGAACGTGGGTTTTTTGAGCGGGGTCCGAAAAACCCACGTTCGTGGCCAAATTTCGGCCAAAAAAACCCACGTTCGTGGCCAAAAACCCGAAAAACCGCGAAGGCATTAAGCTTTAAATATATATGATAAAGATGTTTAGGGTTTAGGGTGGCCCAGTGAGGGCTTAGGGCTTCAGGGCTTTTGCCTGGACCCTATGGAACCTACCTTTTCGGGTTCCCTAATATCATTTCTTTATATAAGTCCTTAACAGCTTCAGGGCTTTGAAGGTTTAGGGGAACTTAGAAATATTTTTATTTTTTGTTATTATAACCCCTAAGAAACAGCTAAAATTTGCAATTTTTGCTAGGGTTCTAAGTTCAGTATAGTTAGGGCTTCAGGGCTTTGAAGGTTTAGGGCTTAAGGTTTAGAGCTCTAGGGGTTTAGGGCTTCAGGGCTTTTGAGGTTTAGGGTCTAGGGTTTAGAGCTTTTGGGTTTAGGGTTTCGGGAATTAGAGCTTAGGGTTTAGGCTTTAGGGCTTTTTGGTTTTCAAGGTTTAGGGCTTAGGGTTTAGGGCTTCAGGGCTTAAGGGTTTAGGGTTCCTGTTAAGGGTTCCTTTCGGGGCTCCTTTACGGGTTCTGTAAGGGTTTAGGGCTTTAGGGTTTAAGGTTTAGGGTTTGGATTTGGGATGTAGGGTTTAGAGAACTAAAGTTTAGAGTTTAGGGTTTTAGCGGGTCGTTTTCTATTTGCATAAGTTTAATTAATATGTTTGCGTGTGCATGCTTTCTTGCACCGTGTGTCTTTGTATAGTTATATGTAGGTGTGTGTATCTCTTCAAGAAAACAGAGGCACAGGTAAATTAGTTTGTGCATGAATTGAGCACTGAAGGAAATCGCACATATGCAAATGAACATACATATGTTGAGAGAGAGAGAGAGAGAGAGAGAGAGAGAGAGAGAGAGTTCAGGTCTTGTTGGTTTCGGCGACCCTAAACCCTAAGCTACAGTTTTTGGACCCTTCCTTGGGATCTTTGGGAAAGCGATGACACCCGGCAAAGCTCCGAAAAAACCATACGGCATTCGTCCAAACTACCCATCCTCGAAACAGACGGTTTAGGGTTTAGGGTTCGTAGGATCCCTTTGTGGTGAAGATCTCCTGGTAACGAAGCATCTTTCGAGTGGCATATCCTGCAAAGGACTTTCCCGACAGCATCCATGTCTCTAAACCCGAAACCATTATTAGAAACTCGAACTACTCCCTAGACACTAGACCTCACGTAGAATGCATTCTGAGACCCTCCCTAAACTCTACCCTAGACACAAAACCCTGAACCCTAAACCATGAACCGTAAACCCTAAACCCTGAACCTCTCTATCATATAGTAATTTAAACTTTAATACCCTTCCCGGAATAAGGCCAAGTATTCCCGGAATAAGGCCAAGTATTCGCGGAATAAGGCCAAGTATTCGCGGAATAAGGCCAAGCCGGCATTTTGGGGCACTTTGGCCTTATTCCGCGAATACTTGGCCTTATTCCGGGAATACTTGGCCTTATTCCGGGAACACCCTTCCCGGAATAAGGCCAAGTATTCGCGGAATAGGGCCAAGTATTCGCGGAATAAGGCCAAGTATTCGCGGAATAAGGCCAAGTATTCGCGGAATAAGGCCAAGTATTCGCGGAATAAGGCCAAGCCGGCATTTTGGGGCACTTTGGCCTTATTCCGCGAATACTTGGCCTTATTCTGGCCTTATTCCGGGAACACCCTTCCCGGAATAAGGCCAAGTATTCGCGGAATAAGGCCAAGTATTCCCGGAATAAGGCCAAGTATTCGCGGAATAGGGCCAAGTATTCGCGGAATAAGGCCAAGTATTCGCGGAATAAGGCCAAGTCTTCGCGGAATAAGGCCAAGTATTCGCGGAATAAGGCCAAGTATTCGCGGAATAAGGCCAAGTATTCGCGGACCAAGGTTCGAGGGTGGGGTGGGGAGTTGCCTTGGGCTTTAGAGCGGTGTAGGGCTTGGGCTTTAGGGTTTAAGGCTCAGCTTTGGGCTTTAAGGAGGGTTTAAGGCCTAGGACCAGATCAAGTAGTGGACAAAGCCATTTCGGATCAGGGTTTAAGGATTCAGGGTTTAAGGGTTCAGGGTTTGAGGGTTCAGGGTTTAAGGGTTCAGGGCTTGAAAAATTCAGGGTTTAAGGGTATAGGGTTTAAGGGTTCAGGGTTTAAGGTGTTAAGCTGTGAAAGAAGTGAAACTTGGTATTTTCCTGATGTTATGGGATTCTAAAGGTGGGTGGGTGTTATTTCTGAACCGTAAAAACGACTCTACTTGAAAACTGCTCGATCCGGAGCTGCTGAACTCTAAACCCTAAGCCCTAAACCCTGAACCGTAAACCCTAAACCCTGAACCGTAAACCCTAAGCCCTAAACCATAAGCCCTAAACCCTAAACCCTGAACCCTAAACCCTGAACTCTAAACCCTAAGCCCTAAACCGTAAACCCTAAACCCTGAACCCTAAACCCTAACCCCTGAACCGTAAACCCTAAGCCCTAAACCCTAAACCCTAAACCCTGCCCTAAACCCTGAACTCTAAACCCTAAGCCCTAAACCCTAAACCGTAAACCCTAAACCCTGAACCGCAAACCCAAAGCCCTAAACCATAAGCCCTAAACCCTAAATCCTGAGCCCTAAACCCTGAACTCTAAACCTTAAGCCCTAAACGCTGAACCGTAGCCCTAAACCCTGAACCGTAAACCTTATAAAGGAACCCTAAACCCAAACCCTTAACCCTAAACCCTTAAAGGAGTCCTAAACCCTAAACCCTAAGCCCTTAAGCAGACTGGGACCGTGCACGCTCTAAACCAAAAATCTCGACCCAGCTTTTAGGCCGCCTTTGCGCGCGGAGCTCCCGGCCTTCGTCTGCAGCTGAGAATCAAAGGGGAAAAGGAGGGACCCCTCCCTATAATGGGCTATATAATGGCTATATTAAGGGTATAATACCTAGGGGTCCTTGTTAAGGTCCCTCCTTTTACCCTTGGAGAGAAGCCCCCGGCGGTTTTTTTGGGGGACTAGGGCCTAGGGTTTAGGGGTTTAGGGTTTAGGGTTTGGGGCTTCTAGAGTTTATTTAGGGTTTTAGGGCTTAGGGCTTAGGGTTTAGGGCCAGTTTAGGGTGATTGTATGGGGCTTTAGGATTGTTTGCCTTTTAAGCTTTGAGATGTTTTGAGGGTTGTACGAAGCTTCGGCTATCAGGGTTTAAGTTTGGGGTTCAATTCGGGTTTAGTCAGGGTTTGACCAGGTGACCAGGATTTGGGGAGAGTTTCTAGAGAGAAGGATCAAAGGATCCTAAATGAGTTGAGGCATGGGGGGCGTGTTGAGTGGAGGTTTTCAGCCAGAGATTTCTTGGGGGTGTCTCAAGATTTAACATTCATGTACCGTGAGATTGGAGTCTTTTTTAGTTGGGGGGTTGGCATCTTTCATTACACAGACAGTTGATGATGGCCCTTTCCAAGAGGCTCGGTGTAAGGGCCTAAAGCTTAGGGATTTTGGTGTTTACGGGGTTCTGGATTGTAGATTACATACACCTTTACTGCGTGCAGTTTGTGCACAGGATCTGGGGCCCTAGATGTACGTAGGATTTAGGGTTTTGGGATAAATCAGGCACCAGGGTTAAGGGTTTAGGGCTTCGGCTTCGGGTACGTTGAAATCACGCTTGGCCCGGGAAACCTAAACTTTGAAAGCCCTACAGCCTGAACCTTAGGACCATAACCTTACTTTCGAAAACCTGTGATTGCAGCCTTACACTGAACCCAAAGCGCAAACTCAAACCGAGACTCTGGCCCCTCAAAACCTTTTGTAGAATCCGTAAATTTTAGAAGGAGCCACGAGCCCTGAAAGGAACCCTAAAACCACCTAAAACCTAAACTCTAAACCATTACACCCTCGGCCCAAATCCTTTAAGCCCTCAACCCTGAGTCTTTAAATCCTCAAACCTACGCCTTCAGACCCCAACCTCTTCAAACCCCATGCCAAGAAATATTTAAGCCCTAAACCGTTCCTAAACCTTCAAACCCTAAAGCCCTAAACCCTAAAACCCTAAACCCTAGTAACCCCTAAACCCCAGGTGCTAATCGCAGCAAAAAAACCCGCCGAGGCTTCTCAGGTCTTTAAACCCTAAACTAAACCTTCAAAACCCTAAACCCTAAACTAAACCTTCAAAACCCTAGACCCTAAACCCTAAACTAAACCTTCAAAACCCTAGACCCTAAACCCTAAACTAAACCTTCAAACCCTAAGCCTTGAAACCCCAAGTCTTTAGACCCTACTTGGATTGTGGGGAAACTTAGTAAATAGGTAGTAAGTAGACTTATAAGTAGCCTAAAAGGGACCCTAGTTGGGGTTATGGTACTTATAAGTCTATAAAATAACCAGTTGCTAAGTCCCCCGACCCTCCAAGTAAACCTGTCAGCTCTGACCTCTATCCTTAACGGAAGCTAGGATACCCAGTAGTACCCTTATTCCCTTTTTGTAGTCCTAGGTTCCTTATAAAGCTACCCAACACCAAAAAGAGAGGCCTTTTTATTCTTAGGTTACTGGGTATCCTAGTGTCAGCTCTGACCTCTCAACCCCTCAAAGGAACCCTAAACCCTAAACCCTTAAAAATCCTTAACGGAAGTCTCAAAGGCGCCCTCAGGATTCCCTAAAGGAGCCCGGGAGCCGGAAAAAAAGTAGCATAGGGGCCTTAAAGTAATCTTAGGGGTACTTAGAAATATTTTTTTAATTTTTTGGTTATTACAATCCCTACGAGCTAGAAGTATGATTTTTGCTAGGGTTGTAAGTTCAGTAAAGATGATTACCACGACGATTTTAGGGGTTCCTTATTATAATTGTGGCAAAATGGGCCCCCCAAAACCCTATTCTAACCATTAAGGTCCTTATACTAAATCCCCACAGTACCCTTATAGTATCCCTTACAGGAACCCTTTACAGGAATCCCAAAACCCAAGTCTAGTTATGAAGGCCCCTACAGTACGACGCTCAGGTCCGTGCAGCCGACATGGCGAGCTTGGAACTCAAACGCTGCGTTTAGGGGTTTGGGGTTGAGGGTTTAGGGGTCTAGGGGTTTAGGATTTAGGGTTTTAGGGTTTAGGGTTAAGGGTGTGGAGTTTGCTGTTGTGGGCCGACCCTCTAGAGAGGGCTTGCGCATTGACTGGCACAATGCGCCCCAGCGCGGCAACGAGCTCGGGATGGCGAGCGAACGCGTGGCACGCGGCCGCTACAACGTGTGGATCATTTCACTTTGTGGCAAGGACGCACAGCGGAAGACTGACAATTCAATGGAGCAGTGCCTCGCCCCATTGAGGGCTGCCTATCCGTCGCTGGCTGGATGGTGCACCATCAGCTGAGGAAGCCTAAATTGTTGCAGGTGAAAAGGAATCAAATCCATTTGAGGATTTGAGTGCAACCCAACTGGCAGCCGTCATATCGGGACTTCAACCCTCATTCACCCCAATGGCGTTATTGAAGATAGGAGGCGAGATACTCCAGGCCAGAATTGCAGCATACACAGTACTTCGAATGACTAGGCATTCTGAGGCTTGAAACAACGAGCCCTTGCCTTGCAGGTTCGGCAGTCATTGACAACGCAGTGGAAACAGCAGTGCAGCAGGTCTTCGGATGCCCATATTAGTGGTTGTCAATATTAGGGTCCCTTTTTGGGCCCTTATTATAATACGGCACCTAATATTTAGGGTACCCAAAAAGGGGCCCTAATTTTGACAACCGCCCATATGCAAGAAAGCTCGACATGCTGAAATGTGAGAACGGAGCTGAGAGAATGTGAAAATCCAGATTACTTGGAGGCTCATGGGACTTAGTAAGTAAGGGTATAAGTAGGTTATACTTAGGATAACCCCACTTAGGGGACTTATAACCCCACTTATAATACTAAGTCCCATGATCCTCCAAGTACTGGAGATTCTATCGACAGTCACAGGCTTGCCTCTTGTTCTTTGGAAAGTCCTCCGTGCCTCTTTGCATGTTTCAGTTTGATATAGAAGTCATTTGGTCGTTTTTCTTGCCGTTCTTCTGGTTGACTCTTAGGACTGTAATTTTTTGGGTTTCTACATGAACTTTAATAAGTAGGCTAAAAGTTGAACTTCTAGGAGGGGTTCAGAAGTTTCAGAAGTAGGCCAAGTTTTATTTAATATGAAGGTTTAAGGGGCTAGTAAACATAGCATTTTATTTTGGTGCCAACAAGGGCTGTGAAGACTGTGGGGGTCAGAATGGTAATTCCATACAGGATACTGTAAGCATTCTATAGGTGTTGGTTTAGGGTTCAGGGTTCAGGTTTTTGGGTCTAGGGTTCCGTGTTCACGTTGCAGAGTTCAGCGTTTAGGGTCTTGACATAGAGGTCGCAAAAATTAGTGATACTATCCTGGAGGGCTTCCTATTCATGATTATGGTATAATATACTTGCAAATTTATTGACATTGTTAAGGCCCCATTCTAAGGCATGTCAGTCCCAAGACTCTACAAAGGGGTCTATAATCAGAGTCGAGAATTCCATAAAGAGTACCAAACATGTAGGGTCCATGAAGAGGGGTCGAGGGTTGAGGCTTCAGGACTTATGGTTTGGAGCTGTTTAGGGTTTAGGGTTTAGGGTTTAGGGTTTAGGGTTTAGGGTTTAGGGAACGTTATGCGCGCATGTGCATTGTTTTTACCAAAAGTATTGGTTATCTAGGACCCAGAGTAGGCCCTTATTCCCTTTTTTAGGGTTCAGGTTCCCTTCTAACCCCCTTTAAGCCAAAAAGGGCACCCTTTTTATTCCTAGGTTACTCTTGGGTCTAGTTATAGACTTATTCATGCCGAGTGCTAATCGCCCAAATCATTGGCCCAGTTGGCAAGAGCAAGTACTTGTCATTCGGTTTCATTTCCTGCTCAGGCCGTCGTGGCAGGATTGCAGTAACCAAACTTAGCAGACTCACCGTAGTGTAGATTAAGCAAGCTTGTTGCGGAATAAGTAATGATGGTCTACATTTGCTTAATTTGACCCCAAATCCTAAACCCTCAAGCCTGCATTTAAAGTTGGGGACTCCTTTATTAATTAAGCAGATCCCAAACCCATGACCTCACGCCCGAACAGCCTGTAATATACGGGGTTGAACAAATGGCGAAGAGTATCCCATGATAATTCTGCAGGGTCTGTATAACTAGTAGTAGTATCCTCTTCAAGACTTATAACCCCTGTATTACCATTCTTCAAGGCTTACAACTCCTGTATAAGCATAGTATACAGTAGTATACTATACCCCAAAACCTTGTTCCAACAAGTACTTAATTGGGGTTATAAGTAATTACAAGTATAGTTACCCCATTAAGAACCCTAGTTACTGAGTCCCATGACCCTTTAAGTAAGGCACTCGCATTAGCCCCCTCAGCTCAGGAACCCAAACAGAACCCAAACATAGGTTTTTTGATTGGGGTATCACACCCTTACTGGCTTACTTAAAGAGGGTATTCTGGGATATCTCAACCTTATTGCCTTACTTGAAGAGGGTATTCTGGAATATCTCAACCTCACTGGCTTGCTTAAACAGGGTATTCTGGGATATCTCAACCTTATATTGGCTTACTTAAAGAGGGTATTCTGTATTCTGGGATCTCCCAACCTTCTGGTTTTTGTTTGGGTGCTTTTTGGGTCCCCCCCTCAGCAAGGCCCCGCCGTCTCGCTGGATCACCCAGTGGCAGAGCGGTTGGGTGCAGCGGATCTAGAACAGGCCCTTCGGTTTAGGGTTTGGGGTCTTGGGTTCGGGGTTTAGGGTTTAGCGGTTTTGGGTTTAGGGTTGTCGGGGTTCAGGGTTTAGCGGTTTAGGGTTTAGGGGTTTAGAAGTTTAGAGGTTTAGGGTTTGGGGGTTTCCAGAGTTTGGCACCGGTTCTAGGGCTTGGGGGCCCGGCTGGGGTGTAGTATTTGGACCGGTTTCGGGTTTAGGATCCGGGTGGTTGTCAAAATGATGGTCCCTTTTGGGTAGCCTAAATATTAGGTGCTGTATTTTAATAAGGCCCCAACAAGGGACCCTAACATTGACAACCACCCATCTAAGCTTTGGGGTCCGCAGTTTCGGACTGGGGTTCGGAATCCGGCTTTCGTGCGCACAGGGGTTCGGGCAAGCGCATGCAGCAAACTTGCTAGAAGTAGAAACAGCTGCAGCTACCTCAAACAGCTCTTAAGCTCAAAGAAGATATAGCATCCTTTTTGTTGAGTCGGTAACTTTTAATCTTCAGGGGTTTATATAACCCTACCATGATTGAAAGGCTGACCTTTGTTGGGGGGCTAGGATACTCGGCCCCTAAGGCATGGAGAATGAAAATGGAAGCCTGAGCTTCACACCCCCTAACCCAAACCCTACACCGTTGGGGCTACTATAGGAGCCTAAAATCGTTACCTACACTACTTTGGGGTTCCTTATTATAACTATGGACTAATTATTCAGGCCCCAATATGAAACCCGTAAGCCCCCGAAGCCAAATCCCTCAAGCCCTTAAGCCCTGAACCTCTTAAGCCCTAAACCCTCGAACCCTGAATCCTAGACCAGCCTTATAGAAACCCTGATAGACCCTCAACTATAGCGGCCGTTACAGTATCCCTTAAAGTAAACCCAAATCCTGGACTCTTATAGGGGGTTTCCGAAAATGGGGGATCTAATCTTGTAGCCTAATAGTAGGATATTTTCAGGACCCCAAAACAATGTACCCTTAATTTGTGGAAACTCCCTTCAAGTAACCCGTGAAAGACCCCTTTAGACAACCACACCTCGAAGGACACCCCTTTAGAAGGAGCCCTTGAGGGTTCCTTTTCAGGGATCAATTTAAAGGATCCTCTCAGGGGTCCTTCGAAAAAGGGTCCTTTCAGGGTTCCTTCAATAGAGGATCCTGTAAGGGATCCTTGAGGGGCTCCTTGAGGGGCTCCTTTCAAGGATCCTTTCAGGGTTCCTTTAAAGGATCCCTTAAGGGACCCCTTTAAAAGGAGCCCCTGAATGGCAGGTTGACGAAGACTTGCAGCCCGACTCGCCGATCCCGTCGACAGGCGGGTGCTGCGGAGTTTGGAGGGACATTTTTGGGGATTTAAGCCTTTGGGGGTTTGTGGGTTTGGGGTTCAGATTTTAGGCTTTTGGGGTTTGGGGTTCAGGGCTTTTGGGGTTTTTGGGTTTAGGGTCGTGGAGGTTTAGGCTGTTGGGGTTTGTGGTTCAGGGTTTTAGGCTTTTGGGGGTCAGGGTTTTAGGTATTTGGGGGTTTAGGGTCGCGGAGGTACAGGCTTTTGATTTTGGGGTTATGTACGCTGCATGACAGGGCTTAATACTCAAGTTTTAGCATGTCGCGTTTCTACCGTCTGCAGGACCAAATCCTAAACCCACAAAGCCTAAGCCCTGAACCCTAAACCCCAAGTCTGTAACATGTGTTGTGTAGGAGTTGAAGTCCTCTTCAAGCATCCAGAACATGGAACACTTAGAAAGGCCTTGCAGTATCTAAGCCCATGTACTTTAGGATTTACCTTTTAGCATCAACTTGGCAGTGAGCCGAGGAGGACCCATTACGTGGGTTATGAGGCAACTGCAGCGAACCTCTGCCTACTTACAAACCCAAGTGAGGTTATTGAAGCCTTACCAAGTCCCGTGATTTTTTGCGTAGATGATTTCCTGCTCTCGTCCGATTGTGCCGAAACTGATGCGCCGCTGGCTGCAATCAGGCATAAGGTGCAACCCGAAACCCTAAACCCCAAACCATAAACCCTAAACCCTAAACCCCACATCCTGAACCCTAAATCCCGAACCCTAAACCCGAAAACCCTCAACCCCCCCCCCCATCCAGGCAAACAGAGAGCGAAACCCATAGAGTCCAGGAAGACCAAAGGATCCACACCCAGTGAAAGCCCTCGTGCGGTGTAAGAAAGGAAATAGGCGCAGGAGCGGCGTAACACGGCAAGCATAGAAACCGAAATGATTACTCAAACTATTCCTGAAGGCTCCATTAGTAAATACCTTAAACGCTTAAAACCCCTAAACCCCGAACCCCAAACCGCCAAAGCAACTTCATACCCCCCAAGCCCTTGAAGCCCGAAATCCAGGCTGTGTAGACCCCCAAGCCCCCCAACCTTGAAAACCCAGAAACCCCCAACTCCAAACTCCATACCCTAAACCTAGTATTTGCTTAAGAACCCCCAAAAAAATAAAAAATGTATTCCTTATAGGGATAATATAGGGATTATTATTTTTTATTTTTTGGTGGGTTCTTAAGCAAATAGTAGAAACCCTAAACCCCAGCCCTTAAAAGCCCCAAACCCCTCTGCTCTAAGCACCCTCGCGGAAAAGTCGCCTCGCCGCAGGGTCTCGCTCTGGGCCGGGATCTTACAGGGTTGAGGGTTTAGGGGTGAGGGTTTAGGGTTGAGGGTTTAGCTTTGAGGGTGTATCTTATTGGCTGTAAACTCAACTTTTCAACTTTTGGGGTTCTCATAACGTAGTCGATTCTGAAAGTTTCAATCTTTGTTTGCTTGGGTTTTGGGCCAGTGAGTGATTGGGGACCCCAAAATTCAAAAAGGATCCTTGTCCTACTGTAATCGTTGCTTATGTGCTGTTTTGGGCCCATAGTGAAGGGTTTGTTTGCGGATGGGAACTTTTGAGTTTGAGAAGGGCTATCTGGAATCTAGACCCTGGAGCAGGCCTCGAAAAGATCTGCAAGGAATTCATCTTTTGCTCCTTGTAGGATATCGGGTGGACCTCGTTGGGCTTTAGCAGGAGCTTAAGAAATCTTGTAAGGCGTTTTCAGGATTGTTCCTTGCCTTCAGAGGACCCAATACCCTGAACTTGAGGGACCAAACGGTTTAGGGCTGAGGGCTGGCCGTCGGTGTTCTGTCCTATACATGTCCGGCAACTCATACGTTGCTTGGCAGGCTACGATGCAGAATAGAGAAGCACAAGAAGGCTGCTGCTCCTGGGACTAGCCACTGGTCCACCTCGGTATGCTGGCCAAGCAAAGTGGTGATCCTGGGGTGGGCCGCAAAACCCAGAGACTCCAATACCCCTTACTGTAATTAAGGAATATACCTTAAATCATATTCGGGATCCTACTATAATTTTAAGGTATATTCCTTAATTAAGGGGTATTCCTTAAGTCATATTAGGGATCCTACTATAATTTAAGGTATATTCCGTAATTAAGGGGTATTGGAGTCTCTGGGAACCGCACAGATCGCATCAGCAGATCTGAATCTGAGGGAAGATGACAGATGCCGCCTCTACTTGGAGGGTCGGGGGACTTAGTAAGTAGGGGCTCCTTTAAAGGGGATTCTAAGGGTTCCTTTAAAGGGCTCAATAGGGGTACTATAGGGTTTAGGGTTTAGGGTTCAGGGACTTAGTAAGTAGGTAGTAAGTATGGTACTTATAAGTCTTTGAAATAACCAGTTACTAAGTCCCCCGACCCTCCAAGTACGGTGTACCTCCACGCAAACGCCGCCGAGCTGGAGGACCACAAGCGCCGGAAGGGGGGGGGGGGGGGGGGGGGGGCGCGTCACGGTAGTCCGGCACTCGTCGCCGGTCTCGTAGTCGATCTTAGAGTTTAGGGTTTAGGGTTTAGGGTTGGGTTTGGGTCGTAGTGGACTTCTCAACCGGGGCCGAGAAATCTTGCAAGAGATTGTCGCTGCAGCCGCATGACCGACTGTGCAGGGGTTGTGAATGAGATGAGGATGAAGTCTCCTGACCTGGCCGGTTGGGAGGTGAAACGGCCTACATATCACGGCTCTTTGGAGTTCTTGGTTCGCGTTTTCGGCCTATGGGACTCTTTTCCTTCAAATGGATCTCCAAAAGCACAGCGAAGTTTCGGACGCAGCCTTGCCACCTCCTGAGCCCGTAAGCCCCGAACCCTAACTACACTTTTGCGGCGGTAAGATTTTGGGGTTTAGGGATCTCATTTTTCGTATCTGTTGCAGCAACTAAGCCCGCTCGAAGGTGTCGATGGTGTTTACAGTGCCTGCGCGGTATCTCAATTGGTGCTACAAGCACTAGAGTCCCTAAGAAGCCTCGACAGAAAGATCATAATAAAAGCCCGCAGAACCCTGTTCAGAAAGTTGATAGAACTGTATAGAAAAGCTCTCTACAACCCTTATGAAAGCCTCTAATATAGGCTCACATAAAACTTTACAAAACTGGTTTTACTCCAGAGAACACTGGAACCCCTATAGAACCTTGTTAAGACCTTCATAGAGCCCTCAGAAACCTGTTCTGGAGCACGATCGGCGAAGTCCCATAACAAAAACCCTAGACCCTAAACCCCAGGCTCTGGTGCACCTCTGCGGAAAAAGGCCCCATTGCACTTAAAACAAAAAGCCAGACTCTAAACCGAGCCCTGCAAAAAAAACCTCAACTCTGAGAGCTCAGGCCCGCAGGAGGCGCGTCGGGCGTTTTTTTTTTCCAGAGGATGTTTATGGTGGCTCCTAGGGTTGATGGGGTGTAGACCGTTGATGAATACATTAGGCAATGAATAAGTTTGAGGGCATCTAAGGGCCTCAATTTTTAGG
This sequence comes from Symbiodinium sp. CCMP2592, assembly GCA_905221615.1. Lineage (NCBI taxonomy): Eukaryota > Dinophyceae > Suessiales > Symbiodiniaceae > Symbiodinium > Symbiodinium sp. CCMP2592. The sequence continues at coordinate 243,393 of CAJNDT010005930.1, forward strand.
ATCCTGATTTATGCGTTTAAGGTAGGTCTTTCGGAACCAGTGGACAAAAATCATAACATCCTTTATAGTCCCTTCATAGAATATATAGCTGTTTTTAATTCACCCCAGAACCCGACGACGGTGATCAAGGCCGCTTTGCTAAGTCCTTGTAGTAACCCTCTTAGACAGAAAGTAAGTACTCAGGCATATAATAGGATTTTGGGATGATGTACGGTCCTATGGTATACTTTCTAGGAACTCTACGGGAGCATTACAGCAAACTATTTCAACCAGCCAGAATGGGCTGGGCCGTTGATTCTTGAACATTATGCCCTACCTTAACCTACCAAGACCTACAAAGCTGTAAGGCTCCTTCAGAGGTTGCATATTATGGGATTCTAATGAGAACCCGCGAAAAAGTCGGTTATGGTAGAAGCCCAAAATGCACCAACACCAGTCTCTGCAATTTCAGAACTCTCAAATGCGCAAAAGGATTCCTTTTCGAAGTACAGAGTTGGAATTTATATCTGCGATGTTACGGGGCGTGTGAGGTGTTGCAGGGGCATGGTGTTCCGCAAGACTTTAGCTGGATGCTCTCTTAACTTAGTTTGTTCGTCTGGTAGGATGGATTATGGTGCGTGTCGTCGGCGTTGCATTCAAAGATTTATTTCAGGGAACGTGCCAAGGACAAAAACAAGGCGAAATAGGGAGCTCCGCCATGCAGCAAACCCAACCTCGAGACCGTGGACCCTAAACCCGAACCCTAGACACTTCCGAGACTCCACAACCCCGCAAATCCTCAAAACACATGGCCAAAGCCCTTAACAAATAGAACTCCAGTTTTCGAAGCTTGAAGCCCATTTAGAAAAGAGCCCATGACTTCCAAAAGTTCGATGTCTTCTGAGGCGCCCAGAAAACCCTTCATCCTTCCAGTACCCTTATGGTCGTCGTTGTTATGGAGGAGGCCTTAAGCGCAAAACCCTAAAGCCCCAAACCCGTAAAGCCCCAAACCCTAAACCCTTAAGCCCCAAAATCTCAACCCTAAAGCCCCAAACCCTAAAGCCCTAACTTCTAAACCCTAAACCCTTGAACCCTCAACCCTCAAGCCCCTACTTGGAGGGTCGGGGGACTTAGTAACTGGTTATTTTAGGGACTTATAAGTACCATAACCCCAATTAGGGTCCCGTTTAAGGTACTTATAAGTCTACTTACTACCTACTTACTAAGTCCCTGAACCCTAAACCCTAAACCCTATAGTACCCCTATTGAGCCCTTTAAAGGAACCCTTAGAATCCCCTTTAAAGGAGCCCCTACTTACGAAGTCCCCCGACCCTCCAAGTAGGGTGCCCTGGCAAGGCGCCAAGAGCGCAGAGCCTGCATGGCCTCAGGGTTTAGGGTTTAGGGTTTAGGGTTTAGGGTTTAGGGTTTAGAGTGCCCTGGCAAGGCGCCAAGAGCGCAGAGCCTGCATGGCCTCAGCTTAACCTTCGACTCTGCATGATGCCAGAGCCTCAGTCAGACAGGGCGCCTTTTCTTCCTTCGGGGTTTTTTGGATTTAGGGGTTTTTTAAGTTTAAGGCTTTAGGGATTAGGGGTTTAGGGTTTAGGATGTAGGGCTTCGGGTTTAGGGGTTTGGGGTTTAGGGTGTACCTGGACCCTAAGGAACCTACTTTGTTAGGGCTCCTTAATATGATTTCTTTATAATTATATACGTCCTTAAAAAGGTAGGTTACATGGGGTTAAGGTAGGGCTTGGGGTTTAGGGGTTTAGGGTGTACTATAGCGGCCTAAGTAGTACATGTTGCTATGAGGCTCGAGCCTAGGGGCCTTGATAATTAGAACAGGATTTTCGGCTGCTTTGGGGCTGTAAACCAGTTACAATTGCAGGGGCCTAGCGCCTTGGTTAGAACAGTGTTTGTTCGGGGCTGGATTCTAGTATAGTGAAACAGAAGGAGTATGATAGTCCAGTTGCATGTCATGTCCATCGTTGGGACGGATTAGACCGTAAACCCTAGAGGCAGCCGGGCTGTGAGTTTTGGTCTGGCCGTGCACCTGGACTTGAAGTTTGAGCATGACTTTAAGTGGGATGCGTTTGTGTGCATGGTCGACGAGGCCACTTCGTACCATGCAGTCCGACTCTCTCTTCTTCGGAATCGAGCTCTAGAGCACACCGCCCGGAAGTTTATCAACGGCTGGGTTGCTTTGTAGGGAGTACCTCAGCGAGATTACCGTGGAGCAAGGAGGGGGATCCGAAGAAGCCTTCATTGGAGTCATCGACAGACACACGATCCAGTCGAAGGTTTCGGGCAGAAATTCACCCTAACCCCTAATCCCTAAACCGAAGGGCGTGGGGCATTGCTCGGCACGGCCTGGTCGGCCATCATGGCCGAATGCGCCTTGGAGCCTTAGTGGTTTAGGGTTTGGGGTTTTGAGGCCCAGACCTCACAAGCCCTCCGCCGCAACAAACACCTGCACAAACACACAACAAACTTACCCAAGCCTTACTGTGCTGGTAGGCTACATGCGAAGCCTCAGACCCTAAACCCTGGTTCTGCTTGAAGGATCAAGGTCCTCGAGAAGTCGCGGTTATGAGCAGAAGTAGATATAACGATTGTTCCTGACTCAGCTTGGACCTCAGAGGAGATCTTAACTTGTTGGGCTTCATTACGGTTCTGAGTGGCAGGGCTTACGAATTTAGGGTTTAGAGTTTAGGGTTTAGGGTGTAGGTAGTGTTTGACATTGAGATCCCTCGGAAGTGCATAATTGATGAGAGGGGGTGGATTTTTCAACGGTCTGCATGGTTCATCACTTTACAATACAGGTTGACCGTCTTTGGTCCCAGGAAATCCATGCGATTTCGACGTTAGACCTTCAGCCCCAAGCCGCCAAAGCAGAACTGCCCTAAGCCAAAAAACATAAGACCCCAAACCCCTGAGCCTGCTGGTTCGCCCAGACCCCTAAACCCAGAAACAAATACGCCATTCAACTAAAAAACCCCAAACCCCCAAACCGAAGCCCCCAAAGTCAGAACCTCTAAATCCATACGCCCTAAACGGTTTGACCTAATTTTTTGTTGAAACCCAAAGTCTTTGTCTCTGTATCCCAAAGCCCTGCAACCTTGAAACCCGGATGAAATTTCACTAACAAAAGGACTTATAGCACACTTGTAAAACCCTTAAGTGTTAACAAAGCCTACTCTGACTAAGTAAAGACCTGTAAAACCCGACCAAAATTAGAAAGCCGATAAGCTCCATAAACATCCCTCTGCAAGCCCTCATCGCACTCTATGCGGAGGCCTCAAGCTTCTAAACGCATGTAAACCCTAAACCCGCAACCCCTAAACACCTAACCCCCTAAACCCTAAAACCCTACACCCTCAACCCCTAAACAATAAACCCCTGAACCCTAAACCCCTAAACCCTAAACCCAATATAACCCCTAAACCCTAAACCGAAGCCGGCAAGCACCGGAGGCCCCAGCCGAGTGCAGATGCGGATGCTCAGATGACCGAGGCCTGTTGGTTTTTGGTTCGGTTCTTCTTTAAGGTTTTAGCGTTTTTAGGGTGAAGGGTGTAGGGTTCTTTTAAGGTTTGAGGGTTTTTAGGGTGAAGGGTGTAGGGTTGAAAAGGTTCTGTTTCGTATTCTTCTTCTTCTTGTTCGTTTCGTCTTTCTCAGGACGTGGGGTCGTTGTTGTTCTGATCCTGTTTTCTGGGTCTTACTGGTGGCTGTTACGGCCTCTGTTTTTGGGTGGGAACCTACTTTCGCCTCGGCTTTGGCATGTAGAGTTTAGGCGTCGTGATTTTGCAGTTTAGTGTTTTATGGCTTGGCGGTTGACTTTGCTGCTGCTTAGGATTGAGGACTTTTGGAGCTTGTTTGTTCAACAGCTCCATCGGATATCGTCAGGGCATGCAAGGTAGCCTCACTGGGGTGATAGATCGAATCTAAACTTGGCGTTCTTCTGGTTGACTCTTAGGACTTAAACGTTTTGGGGTTTCTATATGAACTAGAATACTTACCTTAGTACTTTAGCTTTTTGGGTTTCTATATGAACTATAAAAGGAGACCAAAAGTTGAACTTTTGGGATGGGTTCAGAAGTCAGCCAAGCTAAGGCATCTCTGTAGGGATGAGGGCCAGCATCTTTACTGCAGGGAGGGTGGGTAATGTAGGGGCTCTTTACAGGGTCCCTTTAACGGGGTCTATAAGGGATCTATAGTAGACTTCTATGGTGTAGGAGGGGCCTCAATGATTCGAGTAGGGCCTGGGGGTGCTTCAGAGGTTTTCGTCTCCGGGGTGTTGTTTGCTTTTCGGAGCTTGTCGCGCTTGTCGGCAGCAGGTGAGAGTTTCCGAAAAGAGGGGACCCTAATAAGGTACCCTAAATTAGTAGGATCCTCATTACTATTACTATTACTATTACTAGATTATTACTGTTAATATTAAATATTATTCTTATATTATGATAGTAGGATCCTTATCTTATTGGCTGTAAACTCCACTTTTCAACCTTTTGGGGGTTCTTATAAGGTACCCTAAACCCTAAACCCTAAACCCTGAACCCTAAACCCTAAACCCTAAACCCTAAACCCTAAGTAAGGCGCCCGTGATTTTTGGAAACTCCCAGGTTGAGTTGAGGGGTGCCGTGTTAAGGGCTCCAGACTCCAAGCCCACCGAGCCGGTTTAAGGGTTTGAGGGTTTAGGGGTTTAGGGTTTAATTTGGGGTTTAGGTTTTAGGGTTTGGGGGTTTACGCCAATTAGGGATTACTTGGAGGGTCGGGGGACTTAGTAACTGGTTATTTTATAGACTTATAAGTACCATAGCCCCAATTAGGGTCCCTTTTAGGGTACTTATAAGTCTACTTACTACCTACTTACTTAGTCCCCCGACCCTCCAAGTAGGGTTAAGGGTTTAGGATTTGATTTGGGGTTTAGGGTTTAGGGGTTTAGGGGTTTAGGGTTAAGGGTTTAGGGTTTGATTTGAGGTTTAGGGTTTTAGGGTTTGGGGGTTTAGGGGTTTAGGGTTAAGGGTTTCGGGTGTAATTTGGGGTTTAGGGCTTAGGGGCTGAGGGTTTTAAGGTATTGCACGAGGGTGATCTATCTATCAGGGCTCTACAGCATGTGACCCGTGCCTATCGGGATCCCGAAACCATGACCACCTACATGTGTGTGGATGTGGACGCCTGCGTCGTGGCCGCCCACGGGAATGCTCCAGACCACATCTGCATCTGGACTGAAATTAACAAACCGTCCAACTTCAGGTAGGCCAAGGACCATTTTTTCTAATGCCAGAAGCTCAGATGACGCCAAATCCTACTGGCCATAAGCTGGCGTGGTCTTGGTCGACGTAGCCCGTCTTTGGCCACAACCTCTGGACGGCAGTCTTCGCGGACGAAGCCTGGCGGCAATATAATTGAGCTGTTGCGTTAGTTCCAAACTTCTTGCTATCTGATCCGGCGTCTGAACCCGAAATGAATCCTAGACCTCTGACCCCAAAACCCCCCTACGCAAACGCCCAGCCGTTAAAACCTAACAGACCCTTCTAGAATCCCCACTGAAACGTTTGAAAAAGCCTTCAAAGGAGGCCCTACAAAGCCCTAAAGCCCCGAATCCTGAAACCGTACCCTAAGCCCTAGACCCTAACCCTAAAGCCCCGAATTCTGAAACTGTACCCTAAACCCGTAAACCCTAAACCCTAAACCCCTAAACCCTAAAGCCCCTAAACCCCAAACCCCCCAAGCCCCAAACCCCTAAACCCTATAGCCCCGAATCCTGAAACCTGGCGCAGACCCCTGCGCCTGCGATGCGGGACCTGCCGGAGTCGTGGAACTTGATGAAAGCGATCCACCATCTACAGGCCAGGTTTCGGGTTTTGTGGTTTCTGGCTTAGGGTTTAGGGTTTGGGGTTTGGGGTTTAGGGTTTAGGGCTTGGGGTTTAGGGCTTTGCGGTTTGGGGTTTAGGGCTCTTTTAAGGGATCTAAGGGATCCTGTAAAGGGATCTTTCGGGTTTTGGGGTTTCGGGCTTAGGGTTTAGGGCTTTGCGATTTGGGGTTCAGGGCTCCGTGTTTAGGGTTCAGGGTGTGTGGTTTGGTGTCCAGGGGTTTTGGGGGCCTCGAAAGCACCGACGATGGAAGTCTGGGATTTCGAAGGTTGGGGTTTGAGGTTTACGATTGTTGTGGAAGTGCTGAAAGCCGCTTTAGAGGATCGCATTTCGTTAAATTCAAGAATTCCGAGCAGCCCCCAACCAAACTTCCGCAAGCCACTCAGAGTCAAAAAGTCCCGTCCTCAACCCGAACGGGGCTCAGGGTAGTTTAGGGCTTTACCCGACATTCCTCCAATGCTCAGCTCCAAATATAGGTTTCAATAGTCAGTGACTTGGCCCCACCCAATGTACTCCCATGGCTATGTTGATTATCATTTACTCCAGAACCCTCAATTAACCATTGACTATCATATTCGTTCAGGTCCTTATACAATATTGAGATCTCCGACAAATCCTCGAGCTGCTGGCGAAACAGTTTCTAGCGCTTAGGGCTGACATAGGGGCTTTAGGGTATGGGGTTTGGTTTTAATTCTTACCATCTGTATAGTGCATTGCAGTGTATCCCGAACATTATACGATGGTTGATATGTAAATCATGCATGACCCATAATAAGGAATATACCAGAATTACTATAGTTTAGGGTCCTTAAGGTAATGCAGGATTTATATCATCAACAGTATGCCTCCAGGAGATCCGCCGCAAATCCCAAGCTCCCTGAACGCTAAATCCGAAACCCTGAACCCCTTAGCACCCTCAAATATCTCGAAATCCTAAACCCTGCAACGTCATCTCTCGCGCTGAGACTCGGACAAACACATTTTTGGCGTTTTGGCTACAAAACATAGAGGAGTGAAGTGTTAATGACCGCTTATATTGCCTGTATGACAGTATGGGCAGGTTGACCCAAACCTATATATAGATATTAATGCCGATGTTGACATGCTAATGGTGATGATGATCAAAATGTCATGATCATGACCATGACGAGATGATGATGCTGCTGATGATAATGACATCACCATGCCCTAAGCCCCAAACCCTAAACATCCCTAAACCACAAGGAGGGTGATTCGGTTGATGATATCAATCCTGCATTACCCATAATAGGGAATATACCATAATTTCCATAGTTTAGAGTCCTTAAAGGGAACTCCAGAAAGTTGGAATATGGAATAATGGCAGGATCCCCTATAATTTACCTTAAAAAGATTATGATAATGATATTCCAACTTTCCGGCTTCTACTGTAAGGTAATGCAGGATTTATATCATCAACCGTTACAAGGGCCCAATGGAGCCGAAGATACTGCCGCACAGGACCACCCACGGCAATCCTCTCCAGGGTTCAGCCAGGCCAAGCCTTGATCCCAAAAGGGTTTGGGATTTACGGTTTAGGCTTTAGTGTTTAGGATTTAGGGCTTAGGGTTTAGGGTTTAGGGCCAAGGTTGTGAATAGTGGCTCAAGAGGGTTGTTTACTGTTTTTTGGTGGTTTTGACAGGGTGCGGTTGTCAAAATTTTGTTTTTTTGGGTACCCTAAATATTAGGTGCCGTACGATATCAGGGACCCAAAAAGGGACCCTAATTTTGACAACCAGCCAAATGGTGTTATGTGTTTTGTTATGGTGGGTCGAGCTTCTTTGGGATGTCTATCAAAGGGGAAAGGGAGGGACCCTTAATGGGGACCCCTACCCTATAATGGGCTATATAATGGGTATATCATAGCTTTTTTAAGGGTATATATACCTAGGGGTCCTTATTAAGGGTCCCTCCTTTTACCCTTGGAGTTTATGAGAGGTGTTTGGCATTAGGGCTGCCTGCCTTGTACTTACACAGTAAACCCCATAAAGTTGGAAACCAGATTAAGGCCAAATAGTGCTGGGATTCCCTATACATTACTCTACAGGATCGAGGCCATGGGGTTTCCAACTTTTTGGCTTCTGCTGTATAGTCAGTTTTGTTTTTTCTGTGTCGGGTCTTTGCCTAAGCCCTAAACCCTTCAACAAGCCCAAACCCGGCCTGGGGTTGGGGATTCTCAGTTGGGTTTAGGGTTCCTGGTTTGTGGTTTGGGGTTCTTGGTTAATGGATTTGGGATTGGTTGAGGTTTCTTGGTGATGGGTTTAGGATTAGGGTTCTAGGTTTGGGGTTTAGGGGGTAGGGTCACGATGTAGGGTTCTCAGGATTGGAGGGAGGGGGTTTCGCGAATCACAGTCGTGTGCCCCTAGCGAGACTACTACCCAAACCTCGTTTACGCTAGCTTAAGAAGAAACCTTAGAATCCTTCGCCCTGGACCAGCCTAAATCCTATGAGGGCCGCCATGATCTGTCGTAGAGAAATCCCAGCAGAATGGTTCGTGCAATGCATGACAGGTGTCGACTCTTGTTTCGGGAAGGACGAGACGTACGATCACAATCTATACGATGGAGCTTCGATGGATGACGCACCTCCCACGATGACTGAGAACGCTTACGAAGGCATCCAATCAATGTGGATGAAGATAAACGAGGTTTCCCTCGACAGACAGTTCGCTATCGACTGGGAGAGAGGGCTTCGAAGCCTCCAGTCTGGGAAGCAAGACGAGAATCCCGAGGAAGGTTACGAGGTGGTTGAGTCGGAACTCGTCCCGAAGATCGTCCCGAAAAAACCAACGAGTCCCAGTATAGGAGCTTGGAGGAACTCTGAGGACCTTCAACCCAAATTCGAAAACCCCAAAACCTTAAACCCGAGACGTTCAACCCTCAGCCTAAGCCCTAAGGTTAAAGTTCGAAGACCTCTGGGCAACTGCCTGCGAACCCGCATATCCTGAACGGTTGAGGGTTTAGGTTCGGTGCTAGGGAAGATTAGAACTATTGATTTGATTCGTGTAGGGTATTCTGGGGCTGGAGCAACAACAGCCAGATAAGAACATTGAGGATCCTGTTCCGTTGTCAAGGCATGCACTCAAGCACAAAATTTTACAGCAGAATCCCCAGCAAAAAACAAAGCAAAACCAGACATGCTGCTGAATATAATGAAGTCACCCCGAAGCAGTTCGTTACCCTCAAAACAGCACAGATTTATTTCCTCAACCGCACGCCCAGAACCGCGATAATGCGAAAAGAGCACCGAAACGCACCAAAACCCTAGACCCTAAACCTCAAACCCCTAACCCAAAGGGTCCAAGTATCCTTATGGTATATACTTAGACCCCCAAAATGCCCTATTTCAGTATATACCAGAATGATACTTGGACCCTTTGGGTAAAGCCCTAAACCCTAAAGCCTAAACCCGAAACCCTAAACCCTAAACCCTAAACCCTAAAGCCCTAAACCCTAAACCCTAAACCTCTCTTTCAAATGTATATTTAAATGTTAATGGCCTTAGCGATTTTTGTTGCGAGAAGGGCCCTGGGCAAACAATTTCGCAACAAAATCGCTAATTTTGCAGACCTTCCCGGCCTGAGGTCTGCAAAATTAACGTTTTTTGTTGGGATGTGGCTTGCGCAACGAGTTTTGGAGTATAGTAGTGGCTTCTAGGGTTTAGGGCATGTTTGGTTGGCCTTTAGGGTTTAGGGAGAAAGTGTATATTTTCTTAATGTTTTGGGATTCTTTGGGCGGGTGGGTTTTTTACTTCTACACTGCTGGCCTAGTGATTTCTTAGCCCAGCTAATCGTAAACCCTAAACCCTAAACCCTAAAGCCCTAAACCCTAAACCCTAAAGCCCTGATCTCCTATGGAAGCCTTGAATCCTAAATCCTACTTGGAGGGTCTTTAGGGGACTTAGTAAGTAGGGGGCTCCTTTAAAGGGGATTCTAAGGGTTCCTTTAAAGGGCTCGATAAGGGTACTATAGGGTTTAGGGTTTAGGGTTCAGGGACTTAGTAAGTAGGTGGTAAGTAGACTTATAAGTTCCCTGAAAGAGACCCTAATTGGGGTTATGGTACTTATAAGTCTATAAAATAGCCAGTTACTAAGTCCCCCGACCCTCCAAGTAGACCCGAGGCCCTTTTGCCATAAAGCCGTTGGCAGCCCCAAGGATGCACTCATGTAGAGCCGAAGCTCTAGAACAAATTATTGGGGTTTGGGGTTTTATGGTTTAGGGGTTCAGGGGTTTAGGGTCACATGGTTTGGGGTTTATGATCTAGGGTTTTTATGGTTTAGGGGTTTGGGGTTTAGGGTTGTATGGTTTGGGGGTTTAGGGTTTAGGGTGCCGGGGGCCTATTCAAGTGCAGGCGATCGTGGAGAACTGGAGCTTGGGTTACAGCTTCGTGTGGTCAGGCGCTGGCGCCGGGAAGTTGGTTGGCTTTCCATAAAGGGTTGCTTGAAGGGGTAGGGGTATCCTGAACAATTAGGGCACTATAGGATGTCGAGCTTCCATAGCGTTGCTTAAAGGGTTGAGCTGAACCCTAAATGCTAAGAAGTCATATCAAGGACCCCCCTCCTCGCCCTACCCCCTAAACCCTGAACCCTAACACCCTAACACCCTAAAGCGCCTAAAAGAGTCATAAGCCGGGCTGAACTGAGAGGTCGGAACATTTTGTTATGGTGTCGCCCAAGAGTTCCCTGTTCTGTAGTGTAACGTGCATGCCCCGAAGCCATGTTTATAGGGGTTACGGTTGAGGGTTTAGGGATGGAGGGTTTTTGGGGATGAGGGTCTTTAGGGATGAGGATTTACGGATTAGGGTTGAGGGTTCAGGGGTTAGGGTAGAGGGTTTAGGAATTAGGGCCTAGGGTTTAGGGCTTTTTGGGATTATAGGTTCAGGGTGCGCTCCGAAGCAGATCTTTAGTACGTCGAGGGCTTGGGGCTTAGGCTTACAAGGAAGCTATCGGTTGATGATATAAATCCTGCAGTACCCTAAGGACCCTAAACTATGGGAATTATGGTATATTCCTTATTATGGTTCATGCAGGGTTTATATCATGGACCGTTGCTGGCCGTGTGCAAGAATTCAGTCGACGCTCATGTCAACAAGCAACGCCCGTGGCTTTGCTTGGAAGAGAACGCCACTAGAGTATCCCTGAACCCGAAATCCTACAGCGGAAGCACCCGAACTCTGACATCGTAAGCCTTGAGCCCTGAGCCCGAATGGCTTTTCCTGTTCCCGAAACGCTAAATCTTGCAGCCTTAGACCTGGCTTTAGAGGTTCTAAGCCGTAAGCCCTAAACTGTAAGGGCTTAGGGTTTAGGGTGTAGGAGCCCTAAGCCCCTAAGCCCTAAACCCTAAAGGTTTAGGGTTCAGGGTTTAGGAACCCTGAACCCCTAAGCCCTAAGCCCTAAAGGTTTAGGGCTCAGGGTTTAGAAGGAGATTAGAGTCGAGGCTTCAGGGTTAAGGTCTAGGCGGTTTAGGGTTTTTGCTGCCCAGGGTGCAGGGGACATCAGGGCCCGATGGAATCTTACAAGGGCGGCTTCATTACAGGATGTTTGATTAAGGGCTTAAGGTTAGGATAGTTTCTAGGCTTTAGACTTTTGGGTTCAAGCCCATGTCCAGGTGACGGCGACTTCATTGGCATCGTTAACGAGCCGATCAGCATGGAAGTCGACCAGGAGACCCCCTATCCCAAATCCGTAACCTTTTGCAAAACTGGCCCCTGAACCCTAAACCCCTACACCCTGAAACCCTGACCTTTTCTACGCCCCAAGCCCTAAACGATACTAAACCATCTGATAGGGCCGGGGGGGTGGGGGGGGGTGGGGGGGGGGGGGTTGGCATGCTGAATGTGGAGCCGGTCGTGAAGGAGCGGATTTAGGCTACAAGTTGAGGGTTCCTGATGATGACTTCCGTATGTTGAGTGCTTAATAAGGTAGGGTAGTTGGGCTTAAAGTAGTAGGGTTTGGGGTTTCATTCGGTTTAGGGTTTGGGCTCAGGGCTTGGGGTTGTGGCTCTAGGGACTCACATTCGGATCCCTAGCTTGTAGTGCTCTAAACTTAACCCGTTCAAGGTCCACAAAAAGAGTACGGCAGCCGTACAAAACCCTAAACCCTAAACCCCTAAACCCTAAACCCCTAAACCCTAAACCCCCCAAACCCTAAACCCCTAAACCCTAAACCCCTAAACCTTCAAACAGGATCCCCCACCCCCCCCAAACAAACCCCTAACTTAGGGAGCCCGCCCTTCGAAGCCGATCGGGAGAGCATTGGCTCTGAAGCTTGGGCTTTGAAGTTCGGATCTGGGGGCTAGAGTCTCCTTAGGAATTATTTCTTTTTTTTACTCACATAAAACCCAAGTGAATCTTTGAAATAGTGTTTTCAATATGGTTCTAAGGGGGGTATAGGGGGCTTCAGGTTCGAGGCTTTAGGGTTTTTGGGGGTTCCTTTACGGGGTTCCTTTAAGGGTGTACTAGGTATCGGTTTGGGGTAGCTTCTAAATTTCCCTTCTTGTTTACTCATAGAGCCTTATTAAACATCATCTTGGGGATGTTGAAATGTCGATGCGTAGTTTAGTCTTTAAGGGGGGCGGCCTTGCAAATTGCGCAGACAAAACTCAGACCTCACAAATGCACGCAAAACCCAATCAGCACCCAACAAAATCCAGTAAACCAATGTAGAGCTTGATAGAACACCCTACTACAGCGGTTGATTAATTCTGACCAGTATACCCTAGACATCCGTAAAAACTTCAAAACCCTAAATCCTGAGCACCAGACTTCGCACCGCATATCCTCAGGTTTCCGTTGTTCTTACCCAGCAGTAACCCTAAGGCTCACAACAAAAGGCCTGGAGGACGGTGGCGGCCCGTGGCGATTAGGGTGGAGGCTTACGTTACATGGTACTTATGACTTTTTGGCACAAGAGCCTCACCAAATGATAGGTTACATAAATCCGTGGTGGAAGCCCGCAAGCGCCCGCTGCGAGGAGGCTTGCCCGAGCCCAGACGGCCGCAGCCTCAATGTGGCTCTTATCCCGTCGGCGTGGGGTGGTGCGGGAGTTTAGGGTTGGATTAGGCCACGTTTCTCTCTGAAGCTTAATTCCTGCCTAAACCCTAAATCCCTAAACGTTAAGATTGGAATCTCTTGTCGGCCATGGCTCTCTTCAGGGAGCTTTACCGTCAGAGTGTCATAATATGGGAGTTTCCGAAAATTAGGGGTATCTCATTTTGGGGTCCCTATAATGAGGATCCTACTATTTACTATATTAGGGTCCCCTATTGTCGGAAACTCCCATATCTTTATCTTGCTTCTTCCTTTTTGGCGGCATTCCTCGTTTCTAAAACGTCCACGCATGTGGCTGTCGACTACAGCGTTCGGAATAATGAGTAACACTGTTCTCTAGTCCCCACTAAACTTGGCTGACTTCTGAACCCCTTCGAAAAAGTTAAACTTTTAGCCTCCTTATAATAGTTCAAGTAGAAACCCAACAAGTTAAAGTCCTAAGAGCCAACCAGAAGAACGCCAAGTAAAATATACCCATACTACAACATGCGCCAAAACCCTACCCTACTCTATCCATTAAGGCCCCTATACGAGGCCCTTATGGTGACCCGTATAGGGCCTTGAAGATCCATTTGGTAGTTTCCCAAAATTAGGGATACCTTATTTGGGGTCCTGGTAATACTATTTAGGGTACTATATTAGGGTCCCCTATTTCCGGAAGCTCCCATTTAACAACAAGAGCCCTTCAAGGAACTTGCGTTGATCATTAAGGCCACATGTTACGCACTACACCACCCCTGAAACCCCAACCGGTAACCCTACTCTATAAGCCCCAAACACCCAGAAACCCGACACCCTAAAGAGCCTAAACCAAAACTATTCAGCAATGCTGTTAGGGACATGTGATATATTGTAGAACAGAGTCCAGCGATAATGCAGAGGCCTAAATAATGACCAACCAACACTACTAATTTCATACACCCCCAAACTCTATTCTATCAAGGCCCCTACTTGCAGGATCATGGGACTTAGTAAGTAGGTTATAAGTGGGGGTATAAGTCCCCTAAGTGGGGTTATCCTAAGTATAACCTACTTATAACCTTACTTTCTAAGTCTCATGAGGCTCCAAGTATATTAGGTTAAAGATGAAGCTGATAAACACGCACAACAACGGCTCCCGCGTTGGTGTCAAGGTCGTTTGAGGTTTGGGGTTGAGAGCTTAGGGGTTTCAAACCAGGCAGGAGATTCTGTAATGAAACTCCCGGAAAGTATCTCAATTTTTGGCATCCGCCATTACCTCATAAGAAACTGAGTCCTTAGATTAGCTTGTTACATACGAGGAGACTAGGCTGGGTATGGCGAAGGAGGCATCGCGAGTTTCCCGTTTTTGTGGTCAAGCCACTCAGGTGGAAAAAGGGCGTTACGTGGGATCTTCAGGGTTCAGGCAGCATCGACATGTGCACAATGTTGGAGTGCAGTCAGTAGCCGTTTTAACTCTCCACACTGAGCCTCCCGGCAAACTGCAAAAGTAAGATGGCTACTAAACCCAGCTATGCCCTAAACCCGAAGACAAAGCCCAAACCCTGCAAAGCCTAAACCTGGAACCGTTACTAACGAGTAGGTCCAACGTGCTGCGATGCCAAGGTGAGCAGAAACAGAGCAGCGGCGAAGGCGACCCAGTTGCATTGAGAGTTTAGTAGAGTTCAGGATTTAAGGTTTTGGGGTTCTTTGTTTTGCTTGGTGTTTCGGGTTTAGCTTTAGGGTTTAGGGTTAGTTAACAGGGTTTAGGTTTAATAGTAGTATCATAGTAGAATCCGATCTTTGCCAACACCGAATACATGGGAAGAGCTAAGCAGAATAAGAATTAGTTAAGGGCCCTGTAGCGGACTGCACAACTGAGGTTCGCAGCGTCCGTTTCGACACATCTACCTTCTCTAACATCTAACGTCTTGGACCTTCTAAAGCCTCATGACCTGCTTTCCCCGTAATACCAGTTTCATGTTTTTGTTAGCTTGTTGTTGAAGGCCGTTGCTTAGTACTTTGATTTGCTGTAAGTGTAGGTGAAGGTGAATACCTCATGACCCGTTCCCCTGCTTTGAACAACACTCCCTGGTCACTGATCTCTGATCGAGCTCTACCGCATTGCCATTATTTCCCGCACGGAGTGCCGGGAACGCTGTGAGGAATGCTCCTCCGGTTACTGCGGTACTATCCTTGATCCTGACAAGCCGGAGAAGCTTGTGCACAAGCATCGCTGTAAGCACTGCTATCGTATCTTCCGGTGCAAGCAGTTTACTGCGGCCGGCTTGCAGTGAGGTTGCTAGCACGCCGCACTTCAAAGCCTGAAGCGGCCAATCTCCACCCAAAACCCCGACACACCCTAAAGCGATTATCCCGTAAGCATGAAGGATTTGAAAGTTAAGGTATGGTCCCAAAGCCCAATTCGCAGCATGTAGAGCTCTGATCTCCACAAGACCTGAAAGTAACACTAAGTGCCTGCATTCCATCTGTCGAGCTTTAAGCGTTAGGGTTTCGGGTTTAAGGTTAAGGATTTAGGATGTATACTGCCGCAACCCCTAAAGTGTAAAGCCTAAATCCTCAACCCTAAAGCCCTCAAAAGCTAAACGACACCCAAACCTTGATCCCGAAATCCTCAACCATAAACCCTACATGCTGATGCCAAGACTGCGAAGCTTGAAGCCTGAAGCCCCAAATTTCAACAGGCAGCCCTGAAGCAGAAGCCCAACAGTTGGAAACCCAATAGCCTCAATCCTTAAGAGTAATGTATAGGGAGTCCCAGCACTATTTGGCCTTAATCCGGTTTTCGACTTTATGGGGATGTCATCTCAAACCCTAAACCCTACCGTGCCCAAACCCTGCTCAAACCCCGAAAGAGAGGTACGCGGGCTCCGCAGGGCAGCCGCGGCCACAGGGGATCGACTTGACTTGGAGTTGTTGGCGAAGCGGGCTAGGATTTAGTATTTTGGACTTTAGGATTTTATGGTTTCGGGGTTTTGTGTTTGGGCTTTGGGCTTTTAGGGTTTAGGGTTTCAGGCTACGAGGTCCAGGTTTTCGGGTCGAGGGTGTTTGGTTGAGGGTAGGGGGAAGGCTTCTATCCCGAAGCCCCAAACCTTAAACCCTTGAACACTTTTGATATTTTTTTAGTTTTGAGTTCTCTTCTGGGAATCTCTAACGGTCTTTCTGCTTACCTGAAGATTGTTGCGGTTTGAGGCTTCGGGATTTGAGGAATTGGGTGTGGGCTTCAAGGCTTCGAATCATGTAAGCCCAATATGCGATTTAAATGAGAAGGAATCCAATATGTCATGTAACTCCAAATTCAGGCGTAATATAGGGTCGGAACAACTAGTATTGCTATCCCGCGACAGTCCGTACAGAACCAAAGTGTGATATATCCCATACCCTGTTCCCCACTTATGGCCCCCCCACCCCCGCCCCCAGCAGGATCCCGTTGTTACGGCGTTACGGCGGCCCCCGAAGACATCGAGCTTTGATATTGAACCCTCGGTGTTGGACACCCGCTTGGGTTTAGGGGTTTTGGACGTTCCCCCTTGGTTTAGGGTTTTGGACCCTCCCCTTCGGGTGTTAGGGTTTAGGGTTGCCTTTTTGCAAATCTGAACTTCGCACTAATTACCCCATGACCGCGATCTCGAAACTGAAGCGTAGGCGTGCTCCACAAAAGCTGGCACAATGATAGTGGAGGATCATGGGACTTAGTAACTAGGGTTATTATTGGTGCAACGATACTTACAGTTGCTTAGAACCCCAATTCAGGGACTTATAGCTATAGTTACTAAGTCCCATGATCCTCCAAGGACTGGCTTCTGGCAGCCTTCGCTTGAAACCTGTCAGGATCTAGGCGACGCGCTCCTGATCAACTGCGGCCTTGCTCCAGCTTCCCCGGCTACCCCCAGCCAGTCCTTGCGGATCTGGCACCTTTTGGGTAGCTCAGATAGATAAACAGAGCGGCTGAGCACAGCAGAGGCAAGAGAAGAACATTTGTAACGGAGTTCAGGCTTAACCCCAGACCCGAGCCCTTACTGCCAAATCAAGCCCTAAATGGCATCATTCAGACCTTCAGGGGAAACATATATGAAGCCTAGAAGAAGAACACAACAACAATAAGCGACAATAAGACATGACTCAACCCTAAATAAATCCTCAAACCCCAACAGTCCTAAACCCCAAACCCCAAAAACCCTAAACCCGAAACCCAGGCCCACCCATGACGCCCGCGCGAAAACGGCGGCGGACGGCGCGATCCGCGGCCAACGGCATGTCGAGGGAGCTCTATGGTTCCCAGCAGGCAGGCTTTTCTTACCTTTGGTTAGTAAGGAATGGAGGAATGGGGTACAATTCTAACTACCATTACCCTAACTAACCAAAGGTAAGTTCTAGGGCAGGCTTTTAGGGTTTGGGGTTTAGGGTTCAGGGGTTTAGGGGTTTAGGGTCTGGGGTTTAGGGTTTAGGGTTCAGGGTTTGGGGTGCAGGATTTAGAGTTGCGGGTGTAGGTTCTTGGGTTTAGGAGTTTACTTTTGAGGGTTTACAGCTTTGGCCTAGGTTTCAGGATTTGCGGTTCTAGGATGCCCAGTAGTACCCTCAATTATACCCTTTCCCATACTCAGTACCAACAAGGGAGCCTATTTTATTCCGAGGTTACTCGTTTACCTATAGTCTCCATTGTACTTCCTTTTTGGGGTTACCTTATAATTATAGGATCCTTAATGTATACTTGGTTAAAGCAAAAAAAGGAACTACAATTAATCGGGACTACAGGTAGTGTGCTGTTCAGGAGGATACCCGAGCCGTTGCCCGAACCTTGAATACAGTTCAAGGTACATGGCAGCTTCCGAAAATTTGAGGGTATCAAGGGTTCCTTTAAAAGGTTCTATAGGGGTTTAGGGAGTTTTGGAAAATTAGAGGTACCTTATTTTGGGGTCCTTATGATAATCGGACAAGGATCCTACTATTTAGGGTAGGGTCCACCATTATCGGAAACCCCCCATAAGCCGTCTTAAGGGCTTCGGGTTCTCTGGGCCAGAGGTTTAGCCGGTTCGCGGTTCTCCAGACTTACTGTGGCGCAAAGGCCTTGGCTGCAAGGTTACACTTCTATCCCAAAGCCAAACTTAGTAGCTGAGTAGGCAACCTTTAACCTTTTGGGGTTTGCATAATCCTACCAAAATTCTAAAGGTTAACCTTTTTTGGGGGCCAGGGTGTTCAGCCCCTCAGTCTAGCAACAAACCTAAATCGCATCCCAGAAACCCAACAACCTCAGCCGTAGAATTTCTGCGCCCTAAACCTTGAGAAGTATTTTTCCTAAACCCTTTGCCGTAAACCCAACGGAGGCTTGATGCTGCCAACATGATATTTTGCAAGGCAAATTACCGATCTTCCTCATGCCTGGAATCCTCCCCACCTCCAAGCCTGCAATGCCTCCGCTTCTGGTAGTTTTCGGGCTCCGATGCTCCAAACCCGAAACGCTAGACTTCCTAGACGTTTTATAAGCCCTGAACCTCTTATAAACCCTACGACTCTAAGGCCCTCAACCCTAGACCCTCAAACCCTGAGGCCCTACTTGGAGGGTCGGGGGACTTAGTAAGTAGGTAGTAAGTAGACTTACAAGTACCCTAAAAGGGACCCTAATTGGGGTTATGGTACCTATAAGTCCCTAAAATAACCAGTTACTAAGTCCCCTAAGGCCCTATGGCCCTAAGCTCCTAAGATCCTAAGACCCTGAACCCTACCTATAGTCTCCATTGTAGCTCCTTTTTGGGGTTACCTTATAGGATCCTTAATGTATACTTGGTTAAACCAAAAAAAACTACAATGGAGACTACAGGTAAGACCCCAAGATCCAACCCTAAGCAAAGGGAACGACCCTAAAAGTCTCTAAACCCTGAGAATCAAAGGGGAAAAGGAGGGTCCCTTAATGGGGACCCCTACCCTATAATGGGCTATATAATGGCATTAAGGCTCCTTTTACCCTTGGAGAGAAAGATCCTAGTCCCGAAGACCCTGATCCCTAAAACCTAAGACCCCAAGACCCTATGAAACCTTAAGACCCTAAATCCCAAACTCCCTAATCCCTAAACCCCGAGATGCTCGACCCCAAACCCCTATTACAACCCTATGGATCCCTTTAAAGGAAACCTGATGGATCGACTTGACGAAATCCACAAACCCTATGACCTTGAACCCCCAAACCTTGAAATCCTCAATGCAGACCCCGAAACCCAAACCCCAAATCCCTAATCCCTAAACCCCAAGACCCCGCACCCCAAACCCTAAATCCCTAAACCCCTAAACCCCTAAACCCTAAACCCCTAAACCCCTAAACCCTAAACCTTAGGGGTACTTAGAAATAATTTATATTTTTGGTTATTATAATCCCTAAGAAACAGCAAAGATTAGAATTTTTGCTAGGGTTCTGAGTTCAGTATAGAAACCCCTAAACCCTAAACCCCTAAACCCTTGAGACCTTTCGGGGCACTGGAGAAAAGGAGCTCAAAAAAAAACAAAAACCTGGTAAACCCCTAAGGCCCTGAATCCCTAAACCCTAAACCCTAAACCACCCTGAACCGCAAAGCTTGCGCATGCAGGCGCCGATCCACGAATGCCTGGCACCAGCCCGGAGCTCGTTGGGATTTGGGGCTTAGGATTTAGGGTTCAGGCTTTAGGGATTTAGGGTTTAGGGTTTAGGGATTTAAGGATTAGGGCGTTCGGATTTGGAGTTTTAGGGTTTTCGGGGTTTTAGGGGTTTAGGGGTTTAGGGGTTAGGGTTTTAGGGTTAGGGTTTAGGGTTTTAGGGTTTCGGGTTCAGGGCTTGAAGTCTTTAGGGGGCCCGGAGAAGAACCTATAGGAGTCTTCTGGGTGCCTTACTACATTTGTAGTATAACCCCCCCCCCCCCCGACCCAAATGAAGATCCCTAAACTCCCTAAACTCCCTAAGCCCCTAAACCTCTATACCCCAGAACATCCCAAAACCATGTTCTGATTGTTAAGGCCCATATGGTAGGGGTTCTGTTTGAGACATGACCAGGAAGCTCCGCTTCCCAACCGGCTTCCAGCGGCCCTTCCACCTAAACGCCTAAACACTTAACCCTCAAACCCTACCTCAACCCGGAATAACCTACCTTTTTAAGGACATATATAATGAAATCATAAGAAGGAACCCGAAAAAGGTAGGTTATTCAGGGTTAAGGTACACCCTAAACCGGAGCCTTCTTTACCTGTCCTGGCGACGCATCAGAAGACACAGATCATGTCGACTTGCCAGTCGACAGGATGGGGGATCGGCGATACGAAGATGGCGGCTCCGATGATGGGGAGGCCCCACTTCCCTCCGATTCCCCTCTCTCGTCTCCAGGCCATCCTTCCAGATTCTTTTTTTGTTTTTACAAGGCTTTTGAGAACGCGAAACTCTTGGCCAAAGGGGATGACGACTCAGAGCTCTCGAGGAGGGGCATTGGCCAATTCTCGGCCGCCAAGCAGGATTCCAGAGCCGATGACACCGACAACGGAACCAGGATGCTGTCTCGGACATCTACACCTTCAATCGGCCCGAATCGCCATCTGAAGACTATGAAGACTACGAGAAAGCTCTCGTGAAGTATGCGAACGAACTCCCCAAAGCTCGGACGGAATTGCTCGCAATGCCTCGGCCATCTCGAGTCGACATCGAGGACGCCAGCTTTTCATGTCAATGTGGGTGTGGGGTCTAGGGCTTTACCGCTGGCGCTGAGGGGCTAGAGATTTTATGATTTAAGATTTGAGGGCAATTCACCCTGACGCTAAGACCCTTCCGAGTCGGCCCAAGCAGTTAAGCTTTATGGTCCTTTACGGATTCGATAAGGGTGTATTTAAGAGTTCAAGCGATATTAACTATGAGATCACGTATGATCTCAATGAATGAAAACGAGCAATGACGGAATCTGCGCCCAATTACTCCCGAACTGGAAGCTCTCGTTTGCATCCGTTGACCTCGATGGCATTGCATCTGTTGACGGCGTTTTCCCTCGGTACTCTCTCGGGTATAGTCTTCAGGGTACTGCGCCTCGCGGTTTAGACAGTGGGGTCACAGGATACTGACAATAAGTGTGTGTTTTAGTAGGTAACCTTAAACCTTGTCGGGGGTACATTGTAATCTCTATATCCTTGGTTTAGGGTGTGCTGGGGCTGGGCTGAAAACGATCGTGGATGATCATGTAGTCTCCTGGTCACATTTGCTGTTGTATTCTGCCAGTATCTACCCAAGCCGGGAATCTTTCTCAAGGGAACCCTCAAATACCCTAAACGCCTTAAATGCGATTGATTGACCCTAAACTTCCCAACACCGAACCTCAGAAGCCAGGGCCCACGGAAGGAGCTTGCAGTTAGGGGTGTAATGTAGGAACCTGATTAAGAAACCCTGGGCCTAAACCCCCCCAAAAATACTAGGATTCATATCACTTTGTCACAGTTGGGTAACATTTTCTATTTTGATGGGTACTTGAACCCAATAAGGAATAAAAATGTAAATTTTCAATCCTAGCCCAACAATGAACTAGATAAGGAACCCTAATAAAGGCCCAAGGTTTCTTAATCAGGATCCTACATTATTACAGTACCTTATAGAACCCTTATAGTAACCCCTATAGACCCCTTCAAAGGAACCCCCCCACAAAAAAGGCCCAAGGGTTTCTT
The DNA here is from genome assembly GCA_905221615.1 of Symbiodinium sp. CCMP2592. NCBI lineage: Eukaryota > Dinophyceae > Suessiales > Symbiodiniaceae > Symbiodinium > Symbiodinium sp. CCMP2592. Next base: position 264,943 of record CAJNDT010005930.1, read on the forward strand.
CATCAGGCTCCTACATTAAACCCTAAACCCTAAAGCTCTAAACCCGAAGCCCTTTAGAGAGCCCTTATAGATCCCTGTAAGGAACCCTTAAGGGTTCCTGCCTTAGGGGTTTAGGGGGTTTATAAGCCAGGGCGAGGGTTGAGGGATTGGCGGGGGGGGGGGGGGGGGGGGGGGGTTCGGCGTTTAGGGCTTTAGGGTTACTGTACTTTAGTTTAGGGTTTAGGGATTTAGGGGGATTAGGGTTTAGGGTTTGGGGGTTTATGGTTTATAAGTTTGGGGTTCGGGGGTTCGGCGTTTAGGGGTTTAGGGTTGCTGTACTTTACACCTACCACCCGGAGCTTGCACATGCAGCCTGAAACTTTACAAGTCCTAAACTATCTATCTATCTATCTACCTCTCCATCCATCTACCCAGGCATACCATAAGATACCCCAAACCCCTGTTCTAAGGACGACGGCCCCGAGACTATGGTAGAAGCCCAAAAGTTGGAAGCCCAATAGCCTCAATCCTTAAGAGTGACGAGTAATGCATATGGAATCCCAGCACTACTTGGCCTTACTCCGGTTTCCAACTTTATGGGGTCTACTGTAGGCTTAGGAGTTTTGGGTTTGGTGGTTCGAGGGTTTGGGGTTTCGGGGTTAAGGTTTTAGGGGTTTTTGGTCAGGGAAGGGCCGCTCTTCTAAGCTGAGGATCTACGCGGGACTACTGTAGATGCTCAGATGTCCAGACGTCTGGCCGAGGACAACCCCAGCGTCGCTAATGCTGTGGAGCTCCTCCGGCTGCTGCAGGCCTCGGGGGTTCTGGGTAGCATGCCTAAATCCCAAAATAGTAGGGTTCATAAAAGGAACAAAAAAAATAAAGGCTCAAGGTTTCTTGATCAGGTTCCTACATTAGAGGGTTAAGGGGATTGAGGGTTTGGGGTTTCGGGTTTATGGGTAGCATGATGAGGGAGACCCCGAAAAAGGGTAGCCCTTCCGAACCCTACTTCTGGCTCTCTCAAAAGGGACCTTATTGAGAGGGTCTATATCCCCGAGCCTAATCCTAACTCGCAGGTTTCTTGTTCCTTGAATCGAACGGTTCCTTTAAAGGGTTCCTTGGGCTTCAAGAGGGTGTAAGGTTTAGGGTGTAGGATTTACAGGGTTCCTTGAAGGCATCCTTTCAAGGGTTCTTTGGGGTTCAGGGTTTAAGGAGTAGGGTTTAGGGTGTAGGGTTTAGAGTTTAGGGTGTAGGGTTTGGGGTTCAGGGTTTCGCGTAGGTTTTTAGACCCTTAAACCCTAAATTCTAAACTTTAGGACTTAAGAGTTTGGGCTTTAGTGTTTAGGGTGTGTATCTCTTGCAGTTTTTGTTGCGGACAGAACCAGAGTTTCGGAGTGTAGTAGTCGTCGTCCTAGTAGTGGTAAGCAGCAGCAACAGCAGCGCAGCAGTGGCAGTGGCAGTAGTAGTGGTGCTTGTCATCCAAGCCCCAAGCCCTAAACATCCTTAAAAACTAAGCTAGGATGCCCAGTGGTACCCTGATTCCCTTTTTGTAGTCCTAGGTTCCTTATAAAGTTACCCAATGCCAGAAAGGGGAGCCCTTTTTATTCCTAGGTTACTGGGCATCCTACACACCCCAAGTTGAAAAACCATAAAGCCTAAAGCCCTAACGAGCCCTAGACCCACACTAGACCCACACAACAGAAGCACGACGGATGATCATGAGCCAGCCCCGGCTTCAGCCCCGTAAAACCCTGCACCCTAAGCTAAAAAAGCCTAACACCCCGAAAATCCACAAAAAGAAATAAATCAGATCTTAAAAAATCAGCAAACCCTAGAAACCATAAAAACGCACTAAAAGCCTTCAACAACTCTTCAAGAAGTACCTAAAACCCGGACAGCCCGGCAGGCTCACTACCATGAGCCTGAGTCGCTGTCTGCTACTCAGGGCTGGCGGAGAGCAGAGAGTTCCTTTAAGGGAACCCATATGGGTGGTTGTCAAAATTAGGGTCCATTTTGGGTACCCTAAATATTAGGTGCCGTATTATAATAAGGACCCAAAAAGGGAGCAGAGAGTTCCTTCAAACTTCGTTCTCCAATACCCAACCTTTAAACTTTTTGGTTTAGGGTTTAGGGGTTTAGGGTTTAGGGTTTAGTGTAGGAATCGGAAAGTTTAACCTTTTATTTCTGTGGCTTATTTGGGGTAGCAAGTTAAGGCAACCCATATAAAAGCATAAGGGTCCCCCTCCGTTGACGGTTCTTTTCAGGGTTCGTTCAGGGGTTTCTTTAGGGTTCCTGTTAGGGAGTTTCGGGTTTAGGGCTTGGGGTGTTATATCGGGTTTTGATTCCGCTCCATAATGTTTTTTGCAGGGTTCGTATAGGCTTTGATCGCGTTTTGTAGGTGGTGTTCTAAGTCTAAGTGATATTCATCATGCGTTCCTCAGATCTTGTATTAATATGCAATATGTGCTTGTTGGCTTTCTGGGGTTTAGGATTCACAGGGCTTAGTATGACTATTTTTCAGATTTTCAGGTCTGTTGAGGTCGGCTACTTCTTGTAAAGGTCGCTTGAAACGGCCGAATTTTGCCCTGCATCCGTAGGTGAAGGTGTAGTGAAAAGACTCCGGAGGCCCAGTATGTTATTTAGGGTTAAGGGTTTAGGTATGTTACATGGGTTCTGCAGCAGGGGAGCCATAGTTAGATCTGAGGCAACTTTGACCCCACTCTCTTGCTCATGTAGTTCTTTAAGTTGGGGCCCGGCTAAAATATTGGATGTTTTCTTGTCTGGAGGCTCTTCGCGGTTCTCGGGCCCTTAGTAGGTCCTCTTACTGACTGTTGGCCTCTACATACTTTTTCTTCCTCCTTGTTTTCAGGAGCCCTACATACACACGCTACCGCTGATTTTCAGAAACCCTAAACCCCCGAGCACACCCTAAACTACCCTTCGAAATCATTTAAAAATTCTTGGAAGTTCACCAGAAAAAACGTTGTCTCTCTCAACCCTAAACCATAAACCCAAGTAGGCTTCGATTCACTTTACAGTCGAGGCCATGGACATCCACGAAGCTCGACAAGAAACTCCAGGCAGGTGACGATCAGGTTTTAGGGTTTGAGTTTAGGGTTTAGGGGATGAGGGTTTAGGGTTTAGAGTTTAGGGATTGAGGCAGGGTTTGGGTCCAGGGTTGAGGGTTCGGGATCTCAGGCCGGTGTTTTTGAGGTTTAGGATCGGGTTGTAGGGCTAAGAGCAACCTTTAGAGTGTTACTGCTGATGGACGAAATCCTGCATGACCCTAAGGACTCTAAACTATGGGGACGATGGTATATTCCTTATAATGGGTACTGCAGGATTTTGTCCGTCAGTAGTATCATGAATGGCAGGCCTGTCCTTCGGGACTCGGTGCACAGTGGGGGCCTGTAATACCTTTGCACTACGGCTGATGCTATAAATCCTGCATTACCTTAAGGACCCTAAACTATGGGAATTATGGTATATTCTTCATTGTGGGTAATGCAGGATTTATATCATCAATCGTATGAACCCCGTGCATTTCAGCCTCAGACCCTGCTAGTGTAGTAGATGAGCCTCCGGGGTTTCGGACGCAACTACAGATGAATAATTAGCAATACTATTCTGTAGGGTTCATGAGAAGCTGCAAGTTCGGCCATCGCGCGCATGCCAGCGGCATCCATCGCTCTCGGCTGGTGAACAGTCTTTTGTTAAGAGTATTAGGGTGTTGGAGTCCAGGCTTGAGGTTTCAGGGTTTGGGGCTGGGGTTTCTGGGCTTCGGGTTTGGAGTGATATGACCCAACTTTTGACTCAGGATAGAGTCTCGGTTTTCGTTGATTTCCATGTGATCCTGTTTGTGATCGCAGATCTGTTGGAGGTAGAGTATATATGCATGTAGAGTCCGGGTCCTGGAGACCGCGTGTTGAGAATCCCAACTCCCAGAACAACTCTAAACCTTCTTCTGGTTGATTCTTAGGACTTTAACATTTTGGGTTTCTATACGAACTGAAATAAGGAGACTAAAAGTTCAACTTTTCGGAGGGGTTCAGAGGTCGGCCAAGTTAAATCCTAAACCCGAAACCCTTCCTAAACAAGGGTTACCTTGTTTTGGGGTCTTTATAATAGGGGATCCTACTATACAGAGCCACTAAAGGAGGAGCTATTTTCCGGACACTTCCAAATGAACAGGAAACCACACACCGTTGCCGTTTAAGGCTTAGGGGAAAAGCAGGAAGCCCTACACCGGGTAAGCCCCGAACCTCCGAACCCTCAAGTATGTCCTAAGCCCCACATGAAGCTCCGTGTAACACCCCATCAATCCCTCTTGCATGTAGGAAACTTTATAACAAAACTCTTTACAGTCCTCGCAGCACTTGCAGTATGATACCATGGTAACCCCCCCAAGCACGGTATTCAAGCCCCAAAGCCCTAAAGCCCAAGCCTTAAACCATCCCTAAACCCATTCAAAATCGACAAGGTGCCTCCCCAAAACCTATAACTCTGAGTTTTCAGGTGCAGCTGGAAGATGCACTCAGTGTCGTCAGCCGACGTCTCAGAGGGCTTTCAAGTTCTACCAGCTTCAGCTGGGGCTGAAAACTAGGGCTTCAGGATTTTCGAGTTTGGAGGTTAAGGGTTCAGGGTTTTAGAGTACATAGGGTTAACGGCTTGGGGTTTTGGATTCGGGGTCTAGGGCTTAGAGTTAAGTTCCCACTTGCTTTTGCCTAAGAAATTGCTTCCTTGAGTTCTGTATTCATCGTGCTTCCCGAAACCTCTGCCTCCTAGGAGGAGCCTCCGTCAAAATAGGATCGGACAGGGCTGCTTTTCGTAACTGAAGGGTTCCTGGGTTCAGGAGTAGATTCATGCACTCAAACAATCGCATCAGCATAATAGTAGCACACCTTTTGGGTTTAGGGTTTTCTGAACTTACCATCACGCTTCGCACGGGGTTTACAGGATCCTTCTATGTATTGTGACGTTTGGAGAAATCCTACAGTAAACCCTAAACCCTAATCTTGAAGAGGCGCTTTGAAACATATAAAAAACTCAATCCTAAACGCTAAAACCTAAAACCTTATAAACCCTAGACTTTAATCCGCTGCTAGGGGGCCTACTTGGATTTTTCTTCTTTAGGTGAGTTTTGGAGCCCTGCGCCGGTCTAGCACTCACCCTATACACCCTACAAATGGGTAGTTGTCAAAATTACGGTCTCTTTTTTGGGTACCCTAAGTAATAGGTGCCATATTACCATAGGGACCCAAAAAGGGACCTTAATTTTGACAACCACACGGGTCAAGAATTGCTTCCGGCTAGCGCCCCGCCGGTGCATTGCTTGACGCGAACGACTTCCCGTTCGAAAGGGTAGATGGCTACAAGCAGTCGTCCTGGCAGGACGGCTGGAACGCATATGAGGTTGTTGTGTCATGTATTTCATTGCAGCTGACGATGGCGCCTTTGGACACAGGTCCCACCTGTGCCGAACGGCCACTACGGCCTGGTCATCAGGGGGAGGCCGCATGGAAATGGCGGGCGCTCGCAGTCGTGGACCTTGAAGCGGGAGTGTATATAGGTGTGCCGATTTCGCATGCAGAGGTCTGCGATGGCTCCAGTGGTGATGGCGGACGTTGCACGAACGAAGAATACAAGAGTCAAGCTTTTGCTTCGATTTCGTGGAAATCTGGTCTAGAAATGGAGCCCTAAGAGTGATTTAGGGTCTAGGGCCAGGGTTTAGAGGGTCGAGGGTCTGGGGTTTAGGGTTTATACAGGTTCCAGTTTAGGGAATGCATACTATTCACCATACCTCCATTCTATGGTAGCCGGAGCTAGTTTGCAATAACAAGGAGCAAGAAGTTATGGTTTCTAAGGCCTTGCCCAGACGAGCTTTAGTTGAGGGTCCAGGGTTTTGGGCTTCGGGTGAACTAACTACAAGGCTCTCGGTAACTTTTGCAGGTGTTTCCGTTTCCGGGTTGTGGCGTCTTTTATGCTTTTGGATGTCATGAGAGAAAGGCTTTGTTGCTGAGAAGGTTGCCTTTGACCCTTGTCGCTGAACCTAAGACTACTCGACCAGTTTCCGACAAACCACCAGTGCGCCATGAAGTCAGATAACTGCTGAGCACATGCCAGTCTTGTAACAAGCCGCAAGCACAGAGGCCATACCAAACCCTCCGAAGCCACAAACGGCAGTGTTACACTGAGTACAACACCTTAAGTTGCCCTCTCCAGCACTAAAGCGTTGGTTGAGGTAAACTCCTTACGTAAAGGGTCGGTAGGGGACTATACTTCCTTAAATCGGCTTTATTATTTAGTGCTAATAATAGGTATTAAGGCCCCTACCCCCCTAAGGGTCCTTATGATCAAAGGGTCCTGGGGGTCTCTAGAAACCCAACAAGAAGCCCAGGAATCGTGAAGCCGAAACCATCCTAAACCCGAAACCCTAAACCTTAAGCTCTTAAACCCCAAATTCTAAACGCTAAATCCTAAACCCTAAACCCCTGCACCCCAAAACCCCTAAACCCCAAACGCCTGTGCTCTACAACTTCTTAAACCCCAAGTCCTAAACACCAAATCCTAAAGCCAGCACGAGACCTAAAAACCTTCAACGCCGTGTCTCAGCTGCGACTTTGCCGCCCTGGACGACGACCCTGCCTCCCGGCTTTGTTTGCCATAGGAGGGTCTGGGGTTTAGGGTTCAGGGTTCTTATGGGGTTGCTACGGCGTAACAAAGGGGCCTTAATCATGACCTATACGGTTTTGGTGGTTCCTTATTTTATAGTTACGGTATACTATGCCCCAAAACCGTATTCCAATTATGAAGACCCCTACATTAGAGTTCTCATGGGGTTGCGACGGAGTTTTGTAGGATTTTACAGGGTTGGCTCTAGGGTTTGGCAGAGGGCAGTTTAGGGTTTAGGGTTGTGCAGGTCATTTTCGGGTTCCGGAGAGGGCGTTCCACGATTTGATTGGGGTTCGGTAGTGGGTTCTAGTATATGGCCACACTGGGACTTTTATGAGGATGAACGTTATTGGCGCTGCCATAGTTGCTACGATTATTGGTTTGGAGCTTTACGTCTGGAGAATTGGGGCAATTGTTGTTGTTTGTGCTGTGTTACCCTGTCTTCTTCATGACTTGCGTCTTTTTCTTTGCCCGCTTTTTGCGTGTTTGCAACCGTCGAGTCTTGTCGTTGGCATATTGAAGGGTTTTGCCTTCCAGTTTAGTCTCTGGAGTTTTGGTGTTATTCACCCCAAGCAACACAAATAGAAGCCTGTATGATTAGTAATAGTTTTCAGCGTCATCATGTATTTGCTTTGCCATACACTCCTATTGTGCCTAAAGAGACCCCTATAATATCCCGACAAAAGCTTCTAAAGCGGCTGAGACGAGGCCCCGACTTTGTCCCTTCTTGCTCAGCTTGGACGCGCGAAAGAAGTTGCCGCACGCTCAGAAAGTACTATAGGGGCCTAAATACTTACCAATGCTATTTTGGCGGTTCCTTGCTATAGGTATAGTATAATGGGCCCAAAGCCCTATTCTAATTACTACGGCCCGTATATTATGAGGTGTGTCATCGCGGGTTTTAGTTCAGGATTCGATTCAGGGGTCTGCATGATCAGCAGCATAATTAATCACTTAGGGCTTGTGAACATAATCTTCCTGATCAATCAATCCCCCTTCTTTATCTTGGCGTTCTTCTGGTTGGCTCTTGCGACTTTAACTCTTTGCGGTTTCTAATGTGAACTAGAAGAACTAGGCTGAAAGTTTAACTTTTGTTTTAGGAGTGGTTTCACAAGTCAGTCAAGATAAGCCCTCCAAGCCACAACCCTCAAGCCCTTAAGCCCTGAACCCACTTAAGCCCCAAACCCTTGAACCCTGAATCCTAGGCTAACCCTTACGGAAACCGAGGAGACCCTAAACTAACCCCCTCCTCTTTATCAACAGAAGTAGGCCTACCAATATAGGTTATTGCCGACTATTTTCATAGAGGTACCTTGGTCTGGTTTTCTGACACACCGGAAAACGATTGATGGTGTGATACTGTTGCTGGAAGGTGGCTTATGGTGCCAAAGTGAAGAGGTTCGGGCCTAGTAGGTAGATGGTCTGTCAGGCTCTTAACCCAGACCCCCGGGAGGATCTAGAAAGTAGATCCCCTAATTTGGGGCCCTATACTACTAAGGGTATTTTTTAGTAAGCCCCATTAAGGGATCTACTTTTTGGATCCTTTTAAGGCAATGAGCCCTTGTAAGGTTTAGGGCCGGGTTTGGGGTTTAGAACCATGGCGGCGGACCCCGGTTTAGGGTTTAGGGGTTTAGGAGTTCATGGGTTTAGAGTTTAGGGTTTAGGGGTTTAGGGTTTAGGGGTTCACGGGTTTACGGTTTAGGGTTTAGGGGTTTAGGGTTTAAGGGTTTGGGGTTAGGGTTTAGGGGGTAGGGTTTAGGGGTTTGGGGTTTAGAGAAGGTCTCCCACCAGGATATTGGCTAATATGGAAGCACCAACACAAAGGCCTTATATCAGTCTCTGCCTTTCAGAAGAGGCTCAGCAGGTTCTGAGTAATGAAAGGGCGTTAATAATTACCTACACTATCTTGGGGGGTTCCTTATTATAAGTATGGTATAGTGGGAGCAATCCGCTGCCATGGGATGATGGCGGAGGTGCACTGATGCAGCACCTGTTGTAGGATACAGCCGATACGCCTGCATCATTCTTCGGAGCAGATCTTTTTCATATCTGGCACGCCGGTGTGGGCCAGGATTGTCCTGCTAGTGCGCTGCCGGTTGCATTTCTCACCCTCAGCGCAACCTCAGTACGGCTGTGAACAACTTGCAAATGCCGCGCTCAAGCAATACCTGGCAAAATCAAAGGACAACTAACCAGTGATATCGGAGGAGCTAAGGAGCCAGGGATGATGATAATCCCTAGTAATAAGGAGCTAAAGAGCCGAGGGAACCCCAAAACCCCTGCTTAGACAAGCTTCACTGCGGAAAGCTTACTGAGGATCTTGTGCGCTTCCTGAGTAGTTCTCCTATATTACAACAGATTTTAAGGAAAAAGGGTACCCTTATTACAAAGGGGCTACTCAGGAACCTAGCCAGGAATTTCGATGGTCTTGCAAACCCTGATAAGATAATACCCTTGTTATAGAACCGTCCAGGAACACTTGAAAGAACGCTTAACTACGTATATTTGGGGGCATTTTTTCAAGATGACCATCTTATGGAACTTCTTAGAGGTCGGGGGAGTCCTTCTCTGAGGCTGTTTCTTGAGGGTTTGGCGTTGCTTTAGGGTTTAGGGCTCGGGGTTTAGGCTTTAGTAAGGGTTTACGTGCCCGGTTTTCGGATTTGTAGTAATGAGAAGAACGTGGGAAACCCCTAAACCCTAAACCCCAGGCCTCAAACCCTAAACCTGAAATCCCTAAACCCAAACCCTCAACCCCAAACCTTGGCGTTCTTCTGGTCGACTCTTAGGACTTTAACTTTTTGGGTGTCTATATGAAGTATAATAAGTAGGCTAAAAGTTTAGCTTTTTGAAGGGGTTCAGAAGTCGGCCAAGAAACCCTAAGCCTACTTCCCCAGGCTGAAGTACACAGCCTTCGGCCCTTCTTTTGCTATCCACTGGGTGCAGGAGCACAAGGCCTCTCGGGCAGCGGTTTGGGGTTCAGGGTGCAGCTAAGGGTTTTATACGTTGAGGGTCGGGGGACTTAGTAAGTAGGTAGTAAGTAGACTTATAAGTACCCTACGAGGGACCCTAATTGGGGTCCTGGTACTTATAAGTCTATAAAATAACCAGTTGCTAAGTCCCCCGACCCTCCAAGTAGAGGTTCAGGGTTCTGGGTTTGGGGTTCAGATCTTTAGGGCGTAGAGTTTGGGGTTTTGGGTTTGGGATTTGGGGTTTGGGATAGGGTTCGGGGTTTGCGGCTTTAGGGAATTGGGATTTAGGGCTTAGGGTTTAGGGTTGAGAGTTTCAGGTTGTGGAGTTTTCGGGTTTGGGGGTTTCAGTGGCGTTGACAGGGACCCTAAACCCTAAACCCTAAACCTTAAATAAACTTGACGGGGAGAGTCTTGGGCTTGGGGCTTGTGGGTCGGTCGGTCCGGACATGTCCGGACCGAAAAGCGCCCAGTCCAAGTGGAACCGACAGACCAAACTCAAACCCTAAATCCCGAACTCAAAACTAAACCCTGAACCCCCAAACCCTAAACCCCTACCCTAAAACCCTAATCGCCTAAACCCTAAAGCCGTAAACCCTAAACCCTTAGAGAGCCCTAAAGGAACCCTTAAAGGGACCCTACATTACATCGTCTACCGCGGAAAGCCCCTAAACCCTAAACCCTAAACCCCTAAACCCTAAACCGTCGCAGGTGGGCTCGCTCATGCAGCGAAGGGCCACGGTGCAGACAGAACTCAACTCACAAGCGGATCCCAGAAAGATCCAGGAGCTGCTTTAAGGGCTTAGGGGTTTTAGGGTTTAGGGGTTTAGGGCTTTAGGGGTTTAGAGAAGAGGGATCCAGGAGTTGCTCTCAGGGCTTAGGGGCTTAGAAAAGAAGGATCCAGGAGCTGCTTTAAGGGTTTTGGGTTTAGGATTTAGAAAAGAAGGATCCAGGAGCTGTTGAAGGGTCTTGGGTTTCGGGGTTTAGGGGTTTATGGGGTTGTGACGTTGGTGAATTTTTGGGGAGCTGCTTTATCCAGAACCCCCCAAGTACCCTTTAATGGAGACCTTATGATCTTCAATAGTGGGTATTCAGGATGTAGAAAGGGTAGTTGGGGGGGTGCGTGAAAGGCCTACATAGGGTTTACTGATTTAGGGTTTAGGGGTTTATGGGGTTTAGGGGTCTAGGCGTTTAGGGGTTTTAGGGTTTAGGAGTTTCAGGCTTGCCCTCCGCTCCTGGCGAGGAGTTGTCACAAGAACTCTCGAATTTGGAAGAGCATGTCGTGAGGCCGGTGGCTTACCTTTTGGCCCCCGAAAAGCACACAGGCTGATAGGGGCCTTAATGACTAGAATTAAAATAGGCTTTTGGTGCCCACTATACTATAATTACAAACAGGAACCACCAAAATAGTATTGGTAATTATTTTAAGGCCCCGAAAAAGCACATAAGGAAAAATAAGGTTAGGGATATCCCAGAACAACCCCTTATAATGAAGCCCAATAAGGTAGGGATATCCCCATAACATGCTTATGCTTATGTGCTTTTTTGGGTTCCTATACCTGTGATATAACAATTCGGGTCCCCAGTAGTACCCTTTTGCACTTTTTCTTTTCGGGTTCCCTTATCAGCGCTGTAGGAACAAGGGTACCCTTACAATAAAGGGGCTACTCAGAAATCTAGGTGATATAGAGCCCTAGGCAATTAGTACTTATGCTACGCTTCGTGTATTGCTTCTTATTGTGATTGTGGCTTGCCTTTGAAGCTTCTTTCGAACCATTACGGCCCTGCTCGTAGCTCCAATTGCCGACTGGCTCAAGCGTTATGCACCAAACTTGCGGTCACAAATGTCACAACCTTCCATTTCCCAGGGTTTCCTGAACCCTAAACCCTGAAGCCTAAACCCTGGACACCTCAACCGGTTGCAGGTGGCATACTGCACACCCTTGCAAAGACAATGATCGAGTTATCGACTTCACCCTGGATTCTTCTTGAGTCTCCTTAGGAATTATCTTTTGTTCATATAAAACCAAAGAGAATAACAAACATAGTATTTTTAATATGGCTCTAAGGGGGGTATAGTCTTGCTAAGGAAATTTAATTCAGGTCAGCCTCATCAGGAAGCCATATGGGAGTTTCCGAAAAATAGAGGACCCTCATGTCTTACCCTAAATAGTAGGATCCTTGTTATAAGGACCCCAAGATAAGCTATCCCTAATTTTCGGAAACTTCGAGATCTTTATAGATGCCTCTGGTGGTCACCAGCAGCCCCCACTCCCAACTCAACACGGTAGAGGGTGCTTGAGGGATCAGTGCAGGGCTTCCTCTCTAATATAGGGGTCTTGGAATTCTAGGATGCCCAGTAGTACCCTTATTCCCTTTTTTGTAGTCCTAGGTTCCTTATAAAGTTACCTAATACCAAAAGGAGAGGCCTTTTTGTTCTTAGGTTACTGGGTATCCTAGTAGAATTAGAAATGGGGTATATTACACTTATTTTATTAAGGAACCCCCAAAACCCTTATTCTGATTATTAAGGCCGCTACAATATGCCCCGGACCCTGCATGCGACAAAAAGTCCTGACGCCGAATCAGAAAATGCGATAGTCAGGGCCTAGACCATTAGGCATTGACTCGATCTATACTATGCAGCTTCTTGGGCACGCTTCTATGCGTGTGCGTGAGCTGATGCTTGTGTTGTGTTAGGTTATGGATTCTTTTTATAGGGTTGTTCGATTCGTTTCCCTTACTTTCCTTTGTCATAGTTGTGTAACATTTTACATTTTTATGGGTACTTAAACCCAATAAGGAATAAAATATATAGTTTTAATCCCATCCCAACCATGGACTAGTTTCCAAGTGCCCCCATGCAGCTGCAGTCAAGAAACCCAAGCCCGAACTCCCAGAATCGATTTTCTGGCTTGTAGACCTGAACCGTGGCACCCACCACGCCGTATAGCAACTTAGCACATCAGGAGCGAGTGTATCAGATCCTGTCAAGAGCCCTCAACAGCCAAATCCTTTAAGCCATACAAGGCCTTAAGAACTCTAAAGGTCCGGAAAGCCCTGTTATGAACCCTGCTGCAGAACCCCGACCTACAAACACCTATTCGAACCCCGGAAGCCTTACGATTATATAAAGCCTCATAAGGTTTCACGAACTCACGGGTTCAGGATTTTACGGCTGCAGGAAGCCATATTACGAGCCCGAAACCAAAGCATGTTTAATGCATCCGCAGCAGCAGGTCCAGTAATTGGCTGGGCACGTCCGGCCCTCAACGGGGTTTACAAATGGGCTGCGCACGGGATTCGGAGACCCATAGTCAGCAAGGCCTAAACTTTACAGCTCAAAGTCATCATGAGGAGCAAACGGGCGTGCCACACCATGCTGCCCAGAGACTCCAATATCCCTTGATTGAGCTATATACCTTGGATTATGGTAGGATGGCATCCCTGCTCTAGTCATCCTTAATTCATGTTTTGACTTTGTTGGGTTCACTGTAAGTCGAGTCCGCCCGGGTTGAGGGTTCAACCCTACTTTGATGGAGGCTCCGGGTTTTTGAGCACAAAATGCGCGCTTTACTTGGCGTTCTTCTGGTTGACTCTTACGACACTAACTGTTTGGGGCTTCTACAGGAACTATAATAAGGCGACTAAAAGTTTAACTTTTAGGAGGGGTTCAGAAGCCAGCCAAGGTTAGGTTCCATCTTCTTCTCGGACTGTTCTCTAAATTAGGGGGTCCCCTGGGTTTAGGGTTCAAGATTTAGGGTTGAGATATGGGCAGTTCTCCAAAATAGGGTCCCTTGGGTTTAGGGTTTAAGATTTAGGGTTGAGACTTCATCTTATATGGGCAGTTTTTTAAATTAGGGTCCCTTGGGCTTAGGGTTTAAGATTTAGGGTTGAAACTTCGTGTCCTATGACCAGTTCCTTAGATTAGGGCCCTTTTCAGGGTTCTTGTTGCCAAGGTGCCGCCTTATTTTGGGTTGTCAAGGACCCTAATTTAGAGAAGTACCGTTCCCAGAGACTCCAATATCCCTTAATCAGGGAATATTTCTTAAATTATAGTAGGATCCATAATATGATTTAAGGAATATTCCTTAATTAAGGGATATTGGAGTCTCTGGGTAATTTAGAAAAGTACCCGTTTCGGGTTTCACGGTATAAGGACCGCCTTGCCCTTGCTAATCATAGGAGGCCAAAAGGGGTTTGAGCCAATGGGGGTTTGGTAGGGATTAGGGTTCCCATAATAGGGTTCATATTAAGGAATCCCTACCCCAAGAATCTTAAACCCCCCTGTTGGCCTCCCATCATTTAAGTGTCATTTGGTCCTCGGGTTCTCAGCTTCCAAATTCCTGGGCGCAACGCTGGAAAACTCAAACACCAAACCCGAAACCTCCTATCAATTCCTTAAACAAACCGCTAAACCCTAAACCGTATACCCCACACCCTGAACCCGAAACTTGAATTCCACATCCTGAAGGCTCTGCTACTTGGATTTAATCGATGGGGTAAAAAGTACTTTACTTAGGGTTATATTCAAGTACATAGAACTATAGCTACCTTGCCTAAAACCCTGATTACTAAGCCCCCTGAACCTCCAAGTACGAGCTGTCAGATCCGCCGAGGTACCCTAAACCCTGAACCCTAAACCCTTAAACCCTAAAATCCGCCGAGGTTGCAAAGCACACTTGTGAAGGTCAGCAAAGGTGACCTACTACTCAGGCCACGGGGCTTTATAGGGCTTATAGGGGTTTCCGGAAACAGGGGACCCTAATATAGTACCCTAATTAGTAGGATCCTGATTATAAGGACCCCAAAAGAAGGTACCCCTAATTTTCGGAAACTCCCTTATAGGTAATTATCAAGGCCCCGATACACCCTATTAGAGATGACCCTTACAACCCCTTCAAAAAGCTCCCTTTGAGGAACCCTGTGCTAATGATTGAGGCCCCAGTATTGATAGAAGAATGGGTGACCTCTTGCTTAAGGTTTAGGGATTCGAGGCTTTTGGAACCCTAAGCCCTAAACCCTAAACCGTGTGGTTTGTAGGGCTTAGAGCTGGGGGTGTTTTAGGGTTTGGGGTCTCGGCTTCAAGTAACCTCAGATCCGTTGTCGAGACTACGTGCTAGTTTTACACCAAAACTAGCATGCCCAGTAGTACCCTTATTCTTATTTCGTAGTCCTAAGTTCCTTATAAAGTAATCCAACACCAAAAAGGGGGCCCTTTTTTTCTAGGTTACGGGCAGTTAATGGGCATCCTAGAAAAGACAGAGGCTTAAGGTGCCTTGTCCAACACCAAGAAGGGGGCCCGTTTCATTTCTAGGTTATTGGCAGTCCCCTATGAGGAGATCTCCTTCCCCAATGCAGCTACCACGACCACCTTCGCAGGAGGTAGGGTGGTCAAAGCTGCACCCAGCAGATCCCACAGGGGCCGCGACACTCTTAGGTCATGGTTCACCCATCCTCCTGGGACGAAGAGCCTTACTCGTGTCCCTTTGGGCCTGAACATGTTAGACGGTGCTCAGGCGGCCATCATACTGGCCGAGGAGTACATGAGGGCCTTCACTCCCATCAGGGGAAAAGTGGCAACAGCATTTGACTGGGCCTACAGTTTAAAGAGCTCATCTACCGCCCCCCCGATGCCAAAAGGATGCTGCACCAGATTACCTCTAAGCGCCTCTTAGCTTCCAGCTCGCTCATGCTTGGCAAGGTGACCACCTCCAAGCTGTTTGTTGAGATCGAAGATCAAGACGCAGACGACCGCTTCGCCTGGGAGGACCACCCCCTGATCGAGATGGGATACAAGGTCCGCCTTGTGTCTGGCATCCTCTTAGCGAGACAGGGAGAGTCCGTTCCGCTCCTTGATGCTGACGCCAGGGAGACGTGCAGGGGAAGGGTGGCTCGGCTTGCAATGTCAGGATCTGGGCGCGCATTGCTGCTTTCTCCAGAGTTGGCGACCCAATTTGGCGACCCCACTGTGCGCAACACCCCTCCGGAGATCGATGCTTGGTGTGCGAAGATCCTTGCGGAGGCAAAAGAGCTCACCCTAGAGGAAAGTCCCACACCGTGATAGCCAAGGCTAGCAATGTAGCTCTTTCAGTGTGATCCAGGCCCTGCCAGACAACCGTAGTAGCCATCCGAGCTCGACCCTGCCTTAGCCCGAAAGGCGAAACCCTGAAACCCTAAGCAAACATTAAGCCTTCAACCCTAAACACTAAAACCTGAAGCCCTAAAACCCGGGAAATTAAGCACTACACCCTAAAGCCTAAACCCTTAACACTGAAGCCCGAAACCCTAAGTACCCAGAGACTCCAATATCCCTTCATTAAGGAATATACGATAAATTATGGTAGGATCCCTAGTATGATTTAAGGAATATTCCTTAATTAAGGGATATTGGAGTCTCTGGGTACTAAAACCCGGAACCCAGCACACTTAAAAGCCTAAGCCCCAAACACTACAACCCGCAACCCCAAAAACCCGAAACCCTACGCACTCAAAACTAAACACACGGTTAAGAAATTTGAAACTCTAAAACCTGCAACTCTGAACACTCAAACCTGAACACGACAACCCGACACACTAAGACCCGAAACCCTAAACCCCCTGAATCCCCTATAAACCCCTAAACCCTAAACCTCTAAACCTCTAAACCCTAAGCCCTAAACACTAAACACTCAACCCCCTAAACTCCTAGACCCTAAACCTCTAAACCCTAAACCCTAAGAACCCGAAACCCTACAGCGCGTTCCTTGAAGGCAAGCCGAGGTCGCCATGGACCTGCTTTCAGGCTCCGGCCACATGCTTGAGGCGCCCTTCTCCTTTAAGGGCTTGGGGTTCAAGGTTTCTTTACTTGGAGGGTCGGGGACTCAGTAAGTAGGTAGTAAGCAGACTTATAAGTACCCTAAAATGGACCTTAATTGGGGTTATGGTACTTATAAGTCTATATATAACCAGTTACTAAGTCCCCCGACGGTCCAAGTAGAGGGATCTATAGGGGTTCATTTTGAAGGGATCTATTAAGGTTTAGGGGCTTTAGGGTTTAGGGTTTAGTTAGGGTTTCGGGTTCATAGTTTTAGGGTTAGGGTTTATAGGCTTGTGGGTCTGGGCTTTGGGCTTCGAGGGTTTACAGTTCGGGTTTAGGGTTTATAGCTTCAGGGTTGAGAGGCTTTCGGGTCTATGGCTTAGTGTTTTCTCTGTCTTTAACTCCGCATCTCTCTGTGGTTTCCGCTGAGGCTCTCTTTATAGTTTTTTGGTATCAGGGTTTCGCAGGGTTTGTATGGTTTCTAGCATCGCTCTCTTTGTCTGGAGGTTTAGGGCTGTGCAGGATGTGTATTCTTGTAATAGTGGTGCTTTTCATGTCGGCGTTTGTATTGCTACTTTATTTGGACTACTCGTAGGATCGTTTTTGAGCGTTGCGCTTCTTCTGCGTTTTAGAGTTTTCTCCTGTTGTCGAACATCACCAGAGGCATTATTATGGCTGGTGCTGTTCTTGCTGAGGTTTACTTGAAGGATCAGGGAACTTAGTAAGTCGGGGTGATAGCTTAGTAGTGATACCTTAGAAGGGGCCCCCACCCTGTAAGGGAATATAATAGGGCCCCAATATAATTCTTATAGTCGCTATTACAGTGCGGGGGCCCCTTCTAACAGATACCTTTTTTTTATAACCCTACATACTAAGTCCCCTGAACCTCCAAGTAGGCTAATATATGGTTCTTAATAACTACCTATACTATTTTGGGGGTTCCTTATTATATTTATCGTATAATGGCTCCCGAAAACCCTAAACCCTAAACCCTAAACCTTAAACCCTAAACCCTAAACCCTAAACCTTAAACCCTGTTCTGATTATTAAGGCCCCTATATTACCCACCATGAGGGGTTGCCGAACCTTGGGCATCAGAGTTTGGGACGCTTCAGGTTCCCAGGGTTGAAGACGAAACTCCTACATTAATCCTCCAAAAGTGGATGTTTAGGGTTTAGGGTTTAGGGTTTACCGCCCCGGAGACACCTTCGAAAGAACAAAAGTGTCGCAACCCTTGATATTCTGGAAAAACCTCGCCAAACCTCGCCAAATCCTTCCCCAACTCCACAAAACCTACCTGGGTAGTTGTCAAAATTAGGGTCCCCTTTTGGGTACCCTAAATATCATGTACCGTACTAAATTAGGAACCCAAAACGGGACCCTAATTTTGACAACCACCCACCTGGAAGGTGCAATTCGATGGAGAGACCGGTTTTGGCAGCGCGGTCACACAGTCTTTCTACGTCGAGGCGTGCGCGAATATCAACCCATCGCTTCCAAGTGGGTCAATTTTCGTCCTTAGTAGCTTTAAAGGGCTCCTTAAAGGGATCTATAGGGTTCCTTAAAGGGATCTATAGGGTTCCTTAAAGGATCTATAGGGTTTAGGGTCAGGGTCTAGGGTAATATAGACTTGGCGTTCTTCTGGTTGGCTCTATAGACTTTAACTTTTTGGGTTTCTATATGAACTATAATAAGGAGGCTAAAAGTTTAACTTTTAGGAGGGGTTCAGAAGTCGGCCAAGGGAGGATCACGGGACTTAGTAACTACATTTATAAGTCCCTTAATTGGGGCTATAAGTAATTATAAGTATAGTTATCCCCAATAATAACCCTAGTTACTGACTTGGTCCTAAGTGTGAGTTTCCGGAAACAGGGGACCCTAATATAGTACCCTGAATAGTAGGATCCTTATTATAAGGACCCCGAAATAAGGTACCCCGAAATTATCGGAAACTCCCATTTTCGTAAAGGGCTCTACACCGGTTCTACAGGGGTGTTATTGCAGGGTGCCCAAAGGTTCTATGCTGCTTTGTAAACCCTAAACCCTAAACCCTAAACCCTAACATTTTGGCGTATTCGGGGCCCAGACTGAGCACGGCATAAGCGCAAGGGTCTGGGAGTGAACTCCCCTCGAACATGGGTTTCTCATGTTTACGGTTTAGGGTTTAGGGTTTGGGGTTTCCCTAAACCCTAGACCCTAAACCGTTCTTCCGTGGCGTTTTTGGGCGAAGGATGTTGGATTTGAAGAATCCAGGTTTGAGCGCGAGCCAACATCGGGGTTTAGATAGTTACAAACATGTGTATTCAGGTTTGCAGTTTAAAGCCCTTGAAACCCAAGACTCTAAACCCTAACCATAGTCAGAGGGGTTCAGGCTGTCTAGTATAGTCTGAGATACGGGGTGTAAGGAAACACCCATAGCAGAGGTAACACTATCATCACCCGCTGTTCGGCGAAACATATGTTCATGTAACAAAGAAGAATGAAAAAATACTACAACTGTTCCTTAGGTCCTTCTTAGAAAAGTAGGCCAGTAGGGTACACTATCCTGCAGCATCATCCCAGACCTTGTAACCGAAGCCAACGACCTAAACCCTGAACCCTAAGACCGTAACACCGAGTCGAAGTGTGAATCAAGGCACTTACCCTATGGTGCATGTCGATCGCCAAGGGATCTGGGTTCTGGTGTCAGCAAACCCCAGGGCGGGAACCCTTAACCTAGATACCGAACTT
The DNA here is from genome assembly GCA_905221615.1 of Symbiodinium sp. CCMP2592. Classification (NCBI taxonomy): domain Eukaryota; class Dinophyceae; order Suessiales; family Symbiodiniaceae; genus Symbiodinium; species Symbiodinium sp. CCMP2592. The sequence continues at coordinate 284,086 of CAJNDT010005930.1, forward strand.
TCAACTTTTTGGCCTTCTGTATTAGGTCTATCTTAGAAAGTTTGAACTTTTGGGGGCCCGGTTGTTTAAGAAAGGTGTTAACCTAAACCTTAGCCTTAACCCTTAAATCAAAGGAGCCTATTCTCGTTTGGAAGGCCCCTACCTTTGCCTTGCGCCAGACCCCCTGGAGGATCCAAAAAATAGATCCCTTAATCGATCTACCTTCCCTTATAGATCCCTAAACCCTAAACCCTCAAACCCTAAACCCCCTAGACCCCAAACCCCCAAACCCTAAACCCTAAACATTAAAGGATCCCTTAAAGGAGCCCTTGAAGGAACCCTACTATAAGTCCCATGATCCTCCCGAAGAGCCTGGGGAGCAGGTAAGCATGGCCTTGCAAGATCGAGAAATGAATCGCCAGCTTCCTCTCTGGGTGGAGGAGATCTTCGGGTAGGGATTGAGGGTTTAGAAACCCTAAACCCTTTAGGGGTTTAGGGTTTAGGGTTTATGGGTTTGGGGTTCGGGGTTTACGGTTTGGGGTTTGGGGGTTTAGGGCCCTAGCCTAGAATCTTCATCCTAAACCCTGTTGAAAGGGTGGAGGAGTTTAGGGTTTCTTCGGGGTTAGGGGTTCCGGGGTTCAGGGTTTGGGGCGCCTAACTTAGAGTCTTAATCCTAAACCCGAAATCCTGAGCCCGAAGACCCTAGCCCCGTTTCGGACAGTTGCCGGGGAGCAAAATGTAACGGCTTCTTAGGGCCTCAGGTCGCATAAGGCGCGGTTTAGGGTTTGGGGGTTCTAGGGCTTAGGGTTTAGGTTGTAATTTAGTAAAGGCTTTAAAGAGGTGCTGTGGTTGAGTATATAAGGTTTGTGAACATTTTGGAATATAGAGAAGACGGTTTTAGGAGTTCATCGTTGTTGGTATTCTCCTATGTTGAACGGCGGCTTGCGCCGCTTCAGGCTTTGCTCGCCCTGCGAGTCGAGCTTGTGCCTTTGCCTAAACCCTAAACCCTAAACCCCTAAACCCCTAAACCCCTAAACCCTAAACCCCTAAACCCTAAACCCCTAAACCCTAAACCCCTAAACCCTAAACCGTAAACCCTAAACCCTAAACCCAAACCCAGGTGCAACACATGCAGTGCATCGCCTTGTTGCCTTGTGCTGCTATGCATTCCTAGCTCGAACTTAGATCCCCAATACCCAACCTCTAAAGTTTTAGTGCCCTTATGAAAGGCCCCATAAAGGGATTCAGTTCTCCCATAGCCAACCTTTAGACTTTTTGGGCTCTTGCAGTTTAGTAGGAACCGAAAAGTTTAGCCTTTCAATTCCGTGGCTTATTGGGGTACTAAGCTAAGCTCACTCCCTAAACCCCTAAACCCTAACCCCCCCAAACCCCCAAACCCTAAACCCTAAACCCCTGAAGCCCTAACCCCTAAAGCCCCTTAAGTCCCCTCATAGTACCCTTTCACTATAGTTTCCTTAGGAATTATGTTTTTATTTTTGTTCATATAAAACCCAAGAGAATATTAACCATACTATTCTGATAATGGTTCTAAGGGGGGTATGCCTACACTCACTCCCTAAACCCTAGACCCTAACCCCAAAACCCCCAAACCCTACCCCTAAAGACAGTCCCTACCCCCAAAACCTCTATTGTACCCTTATGTTACGCTTTAAAGGAACAGATCTTATAAGTATAGTTAACTTAATTATAACCCTAGTTACCAAGTCCCACGACCCTTTAAAGGAACAGATCCACTGGCTTGGAAAGGCTCCAGAAGACCACCGGTCAAGGGGTCGCTCATCCTTCAGGGGGTGTCTCAAAGGGTTCCTTTGGGCTTATGCAACTAGGTTCCTTAAAGGGTTCCTTAAAGGGATCTATGTGATGTTGTAAGGGTTCCTTAAAGGATTCAATAACGGTTTCTATAATAAGGGATCTATGGGGTTTTGTAAGGGTTCCTTAAAGGATTCAATAAAGGTTTCTATAATAAGGGATCTATGGGGTTTTGTAAGGGTTCCTTCCCACAGATCCCAATACTCCTGAATTAAGGAATATACCTTAAATCATAATATTAAGGCCTCATTATCTTAAGGTGTATTCCTTAGTTCAGGGCTATTGGGTTCTCTGGGTTTGGGCTTATGCAACTAGGTTCCTTAAAGGGTTCTAGAAGGGATCTATGAGTTCGGGTTCTATGAGGGATCTATGGGTTTTAGGGTCTTTAGAGTGTAGGGTTTTAGGGTTTAAGGCTTCAGGGTTTTAAGGTTTAGGGGTTCAGGAGGTTTGTTGTTGTTGTTGTTGCAGCAGTTGTTGATTCGTAGAGCCTGGGGAATTCAAAGGTTTTCAGATTACGACGGAATCATGTTTCGAATAAATCCTTCTTGCTCTTTGCCAAAGGCGCATGTGCTGGGAAAAGCTTTTTCTGAGATTGCAACATACATTCCCTCTCAGCTGGCAGAGATCGAAGCGTGGGAACCACAGCGTGGGAATGTCCATCGTCCAAGCAAGTCACAACAGATGCTGAAGTCTGATGGACGGACGGTGTATTATTGGAGCGCGCAGGCGACGCATGTGTCTGTCGCAGTAGCTTTGGGGCTGATGCTAGGGTTTAGGGTTTAGGGTTTAGGGTCACCAGAAACACGTGCCAACTTCATCGGCTGTGTGGAACACGGCAAGCAGATTTGCGAAGTTATGGGACGCAACATTGATGAAGAACTATTCTGCTTTTCGGAATCGTGACCTTCGTCCCGTTTGGTTGGACAAGTCTTGGCAGGTTTTGTGGAATTGGAATGACCACAATGCGAAATATCTCTGCGCTAGCTACTGTTGACAAATTGTGACCCTACCCGTAGACCATAAAGCCTGCGTTGATTTCAGGATGACGGCTCGTCATGCACGCCTTATCTCCTTAGCCACAGCCTGAGATGAACTTGTATTGAACATGTTTCGAACCCTTCTGCTTCAAGGAGTTGAGAGTTCTGAGATTTGGGATTTTGGCGTTTAGCATTTGTGTGTGAAGGGAAGGTTCGGCGTAGAGTGGGGGGTTGAGCGATCGACTTGGCGTTCTTCGGGTTGGCTCTTAGGACTTTAACTTTTTAGGGTTTCTATATGAACTATTAGAAGGAGACTAACAGTTTGACTTTTAGGAGGGGTTTCAGAAGTCGGCCAAGTCTAGGATGTTGGGCGTGTTGAAGTGGATGAAGATACTTTGAAGGGCCGAGGGTTTGGAACGTGTTTGCATTTGAGGCTTTTGGTTCAGCCCCAAGCCTAAGCCCAAAAAATCCTAAACCTAAAGCCTAAACCCCCTAAATCACCGGAAAACTTTGTGAGGGATGATCCTCGGGCCCAAAATCATTTCTGTAAGCCCTGAACCGTCAACCGTAAACCCTAAACCCCTAGACCCTAAACCCCTAAACCCTAAACCCCTAAACCCTAAACCCCTAAGCCCTGAACCCTACAAAGCCCAGGCCGTCGCGGACTCCTCATCCGACCGCTGCCCGAGGGTGCGGTCAGGGACGCAGCCTGCCAGAGGCATGGAGGGCTGGGGCTTAGGGTTTAGGTTTTAGGGTTCAGGGCAGTTAAGGGCTTAGGGTTTAGGGTTAAGGGTGTAGGATTTAGGCTTTAGGGTTGGCGCGAGGGGCTTCCTTTACGGGTATTGTAACACTCCAAGGATTGGGTTCCTTTTAAGGGTTCCGTGAAGGGCTCCTGAATATAATTCAAGACATCCTAATGAGGAGCCCTAGTATTCACGATAGATCCCGGTCATGGTAACTCTAAGGAATACATAGCTTGCCGGAGGCGCGGGGAGGGTTTCCTTCAAGCGTTCCTGGAAGGGTTCCTCACAGGGATCGATACCGGTTGAGGGTCTAGGCCCTAAGCCCCCATTACATGGACCCTGAGGCTGTAAGGGGTTCCTCGAAGGGTTTTTAGTGGCTCCCTTTTAGGGTCTTTCTAATGGTCCCTTTAGAGGCACAGAGGGTTTCATTTTAGGGGAGGTCTCGGGTTTGGGGTTTAGGGGTTTAGGGATGTAGGGGTTTAGGGACTTAGGAGTTTAGGGATTTAGGGGTTTAGGGGTTGGGGGTTTAGGGCCTCGAGTTTATGGGTTTAGGGCTTAGGGTTCATGTCAGGAGCCTCGTTAATTTGAGTAGGGTCTTGGGGTGTATTGACTAAACTCTAGCTGCACGAAGGAAGGAACCGTAGGGAATAATGTTGGTGATGACTAAGATTTCGAGTTATGTAGGGTTGAGGGTTCAGGGGTAGGGTTTCAGAGTGCAGGGTTTAAGGAGGGTTCTTTTGAGGGTTTCTTCAAGGGGTTGTGCAAGTTGTTTCGGCATTTCTGGGCGTTTATAGGTGTTCATAGGGGTTTCGTAGGGTTCTATAGTGGTTCAATACATGAAGTTTACCGGCTCATACTAAGCGATGCTGGTGAGGGCATACGGGCTCCCCTGCAAATATTGGTGAGTGTGGAATATGCTGGGTTTTGTCATCATAGCATTCCTACCTCATGTAGATGGTCTACCGTAATGAGTTTTGTTGTCCGGGTTTTGGATTTTATCACGTTAAGGGGTTCGTTCAGAAGGGCATCAAAAGTTGGTTTAACATAAAGCCGCAACAATCAGAATGACGTCTTGGGGAGTAGTATAGCATAAACGTGTAAGGACCTGCAGGGGATGTGTTTAGTTAATGATTATTCAGACATCTGTATCAGAGGTTCCGGATTGCAGAGCTTTGTTGTTGTTGCCGGCGGGTGCGAGGAGCGGAGGATTTGGGGATGTTGAAAGGTACCCTAAAGCCTAACCCTGAGCATTTTAGGTGGTTTGCGGTGTTTGTGGGGTTTTGGGCTTCGGTGCCTACGGGTTTGGGACTTTCAGGCTCCTAGGGTTAAGCCGTAGGGGTCTGAGCGTTTGGGGGTTTTGGGTTTGTCAGACATTAAGCCCAACATCCTGTACGTTAAGAGGAACATCCCTGAAACATAGTAGAAGTGCTGAGCAGTGTGTCCTGATCAAAACCACAGGTATGAGTGTCTAAAGTTACATGTGTTCGAGGGTGCTCCTCACAACATAGCATTGAGGTCTGAGCAACTTGCAACAGAATCCCAAAGGTGTCTCGCCATAACTATATATAGTACAAAAATACCCCCAACCCTGTTGAAACTACTCAGGCCCCTTTATCGGTCTGTTTTGGGGAATGGTATTGAAATTTGCTTTAGACACTAAAGCCGTAAACCCGAAACGGTACATCGTAAAGCCTAAGTCTAAATCCTCAACTCTGATCCTAACGCCGGGGATTACCTACATATTGCGGTCTGGGGCTCTTGGCACGTTTGGTTTTTAATGGAGTACGACAAGAAGACCTTTATTGAGTGTCGGGTCCCTTTAAGGGTTCTATCAAAGGTTACGATAAGGGTTCTACAAAGGCACCCCCAAACCCGAAACCCCTAAACCCTTTCTTGCAAGCCCCTAACTGCCCACACACATTGGCTGACCCGCTCCGTTCAGGTTCCGCTTCTTAGGGCGCTTGATGGGCGGTGGTCTCAGTTCCTGGCGCCGGGTTGCCAGTAACGTAGCCCTGAACCCTAAGCCCTCAAACCCTAACCCCTGAATCCCAGAACCCTAAACCCTGTTGAACCAACAGCCTTTATAAACAAGCTTCCTTTCTCTGGTTTGCCAGTAATGTAGCCCTGAACCCTAAACCCTACAACCTCGAAACCTCCCTTCTCTACCGGCCGGGCCTGATGGAAACCAGAGAGATGGAACAGCCTGGCCCTCGTGCTCTTAAGGTAAAGGCAATTCGCTTTTGGAGCGGAGCGGTTTCTTAAAACTTCAGCCGAAACCAGAAAGCCCAAAACAGTCCCAAACAACCTCAAACCTCAAACGGCTTTTAACAACCTCAAACGGCTTTTGCCTTACGCCCCCCCGCAAGCCCTAGGAACCCGGAGCTTTTGGGAGTCTTCAGATTCTTTTTACTGCTTTACACCCTCAGCCCTCAGCCCTAAACTCATATCTTAAACCTTGGGACATGCTCGCTCAACCCCGTTTTAGAACCCTACAAGGAACCCTTAAGCTTTGTAGTAACCCTTAAAGGAACCCTCAACCCCAAGTGGGACATTTTAGGGCTTCGACGCCCGTCCGTCCTAAGTGACGTTCCTCAACCTCCGAGTTCTGAGTCAGTAAGGCTCCCTTCATGGGTTCCCATGAAAGGGTTTAGGGTTTAGGGGATCGATTCCGACGGGCCGCGTTGCAACATGTAACATGAATGAAGAGCCCGACAGTATAGCTCTGAGGTCGTACCAAATGCCATGTCATTACTGGGGACCCTTGTACATAGAGGTTCCGGAACGGCCAGTCGCAAGAGGCTCAGCGCTGCCGAGCAGCAGGCCTGTGTGGAGAGCGAGAAGACGTCTGGCCTTTGCACGCGACTTCATGCTGCAGGAGCCGACTAGGGTTTAGGCTTAGGGTTTTGGTTTAGCGTGTAGGGTTTAGGGGTTTAGGGTTTTGGGTTTAGGGTTTAGGTTTTGGGTTTAGGGTTTGGGGTTTAGGTTTGGGGTTTAGGGTTACTCGTCTCCGGTACAGCTCCGGCCTCTTTCAAGGCGAGAGACAAGGCGAACTCCTCTGGCCTTTGCAGAGCTAGGATCAAAGGGGAAAAGGAGCGACCCTTACTGGGGACCCCTGGTCCCTATAATGGGCTATATAATGGGTATATACTAGCTATATTAAGGGTATATACCTAGGGGTCCTTATGAAGGGTCCCTCCTTTTTACCCTTGGATAGGATGCTTGTCGTGCAGTACTCCTTAGAAGCTGCCCCCACCCTGTAATAGTGACTATAAGGATCATATTAGGGACCTATTATATTCCTATTATACCACGATTACAGGGTGTGGGCCCCTTCTAAAGTACTCCACTAAACTCATCAGATCATCCGAGAAGACTCTTGCCGCGGCGGGAGACAAGCAGAGAACGAAGGCCTCCGTCGACCTTGTCGCTCAAGGAGATCAAGATAGATCAAGGAAATCAGCAAGCACATCAATTAGGGTTTAGGGCTTAGGGAAACCCCATGATGCTCGCTTCAGGATCGATTCGGAACCCTTTGTGGGTTCGAAGCTCCTTTTGAGATATGTTCGGGATCTTGGTTTTACATTCCCTCGAAACCCCTCAAGAGCCCTCTAAAGAGTTTAAAGGACCCGTTTTGTTGACCCTTACAAATAGTACGAATATAGATCTAAATACTCATATGGAGTGGTGTCTCCGTACTATCGGGGCCTTAATGATTACATATACTTTTTTTGGGGGTCTCTATGATGAATATAGTATAATGGGCCCCAAAGTCCTACTCTGATTATTAAGGCCCCTATCCTATCCTTCTAGTCCTTCTATCGTCATCTGAATTAGCAAGCTACCCAACATCCAATTCTTAAGCACCTATACCAACACCCTGCAACACTTCATAGCAAACCCATAACGACCTCTTACAACCCTAACCCTACAAACCCAATATTCCTGAACCCTAAACCCTATAAATCCCTAAGCCCTAACCCCCAAGCCCTAAACATTAGAAAAAAGATGAAACCCTAACTCCTAACCCGTTGTAGCAACCCTCATAAAGATCCTACAAAAACCCAATATTCCGGAATCGTAAACCCTAACCCTTAGACCTTAAGCCCTGAGGGCCCTAGACCCTTACCCGTGCAAAGGCCATGCCCTGCGGGACGGCTTCATTGCGCCGTTGCCTTTGACAGAGGAGTCGGGACGCAGGGCTTACACGGTCTGGGGTTTAGGGATTAGGCGTTTAGGAGTTAGGGGTTTAGGGTTTAGGGGTTTTAGGGGCTAGGTTAGGGGTTTAGGGGCTTAGTGTTTAGGGGTTTAGGGTACAGTACCTAAAGGGTCAAGGGACAAGGGACTCGGGTTCCTTGAAGGAGTTCCTCCAAGGTTGAAGGGTTCCTTCAAGCGTTTAGGGGTTTAGGGTTGTGTTTTTTATACTGGCGGTTTTGTCAGTAGATTGTTTTGGCTTCCTTGGGGCTCAGCCTACCTCTTGTTTTACAATGACAAGGGGATTCAAAACAAAAGTGTGATGTTCTTATCTCGTAGGAGTACGTAAGAGCCATTGTAGGAGTCCGACTGGGAGTCCCGATATTGTGAATTTACATATGTCCCCCCCCCAGACCATGTTAGAACTAACAACGCCCTCTACAAAGCCCTGAACCCTAAAACCCTGAAGCCCTAAAGCTCAAATCCCGAAGTCCTACAAATCCTGTAAGACCTGAAGACAAGAGCTTGCCCTTTTCCAGGAGTTCTTCTCCTTGGTCCTTGGCCACAGCCTAGGCCGTCGTGAGTGGTGTGTTTCAGTCTTTGGGGTTTCGGCTTAAGGATTCTATTTGGGGCCACTACTTCAATCAATGTGGAAAAGGAGGGACTCTTAATGGGGACCCCTACCCTATAATGGGCCTTTATAATGGGTGTATAATAGCTATATTAAGGGTATATACCTAGGGGTCCTGATTAAGGGTCCCTCCTTTAACCCTTGGAGTTTGGGGTTTAGGGCTGAAGAATGAAGAGTGCTCTATGTTCAGGTTGTGGTGACAAAGCCAGGGTTGGGATTAGCATAGCAGCAACGATAAAACTGACAGTAAATGAGATGGTTGTAGGAATGGAAAATTTGTGCGACTTCGTCCACCGTTGGAGCAATTAAAGTATTCTTCTTCCGTTAAACTCCACAGCAAAACCCAGCCCAAATCGAGTACAGGGCCCTGGATTCCAGGGCCTGGTCGAGTGTAATCGTAGTGATTTCCAGGATTTGGTGTTCACCATTGCAGCACTGTAGCAGGCTTTCGCTGCGACTTGCTCCACCGTTTCGCCATGCATTGTGCTTTGTTGGTCAAGCTCAGCGGACAAACTAGTTGGCCGTCCGATGTTGGGTTCGCAGAACCTGCCACACATGCGCACGCAGTTTTCGGTCGCAGGATCCAACCTCAAGCATTCACCGTGTTTGCGGTCAATGACCTGCCGCAACAGCAGTGGAGGTTGTGCGACCAAAACGCGGCGAGTCCCTGGTTGTGCGATGCCTGCATCGTGTTCTTTACGACAACACGGATGTACAACCTGGAAGACGACGGTGTCGACACCCTGGAACACTGGTCGTTCGATCCTGGCTTCGTCGAAGTGTTGCAACTTTCGCGAAGGATGCTGCGGGACATTAACATGGACCGTGCGAAGAAGCGGCTCAAAAGTCAGGGCAAGGATCCGCGCAACTTCTTGCAATGGCCAATCCGTCATCTCCTGACCGAAAGGTCGTTCGGGGTCCTAAATATTAAACCCAGAAGCTTAAACTCTAAAGTAGACTACGGTCACGATTTTTGTAAGAAAGCTTCAAGTCTGAAGTGAGTATCCGTTTTGTCAAAGATGAGGCGATGAGGTAGGTTTGATTAGCTTTTTCCCACAGAGACCTATGACAACCTCAGAATATTCAGGCTCCAGCTTGATCTCATGTGCACCAAGAAGGCCAAACCGACTGGGTCAAATTGTTGGCAGCAATTTGACTCGAAAAGAGTCACGAACTAATAGGAGGTCTGGAATCCAGGTAGTTGCAGTGGATCCACCAAAACCCCATCGGGAAGATCCTAAAACCCAAACCCCACACCCTATGTTTTGGTGAAAGGCCGGAAACATCTCCCGCGCCCGGGCGCTGGTGTGGCCGGCGAACTCCTAGGCGGTGTTGTCTGTGATTTGGGAGTTTCCGAAAACAGGGGACCGTAATAGAGCACCCGAAATAGTAGAATCCTTATTGTAGGGACCCTAGTATTCGATGGTGGCCTTAGGAAATAATTTTCTTTTTTGTTCATGTAAAACCCAAGAGAATATTAAACATACTATTTGTAATATGGTTCTAAGGGGGTATAGTATGAGGTACCCCTTTTTTTTCGGAGACCCCCATGTGTTTCTTTAAAGCTTTCGGGTTGAGGTTTTAGGCTGGGGTTTGGGTTTTGAGGTTTGTTGGGGCAGACAAAGAGGAGGCATTCCTTTATTTACTTAATAGCTGAGTGGATACACTTTACACTTTTTGGGAGAATATTACCCACTATAAAACTAAAATTGTACACTTTTGGGGGCTTATGACCTCAACAACTAAGTTTATCGTTAGGGTTTAAGGTTTAGGTATCGTGTTCGGAATTCTGGAGTTGAGTTTCGCCGTTGTGCAGTCGGACTTTGTCGGCTCTAGAATCTTCGCTGACGGTCTACACCTGCACTCCATGGTGAGCTTGAAAGGAGTGCCGTTATGGGAAACTGAAACTCAGATCAAGCCTATAATGCCTAAACTTCAACCTCAAACTGAGGTTTTCGGGTTGCGCAGTTAATTCCAAAGGTCTCAAAGCCTTCATGTAGGCACCTTAACAACAACAATTTGGGTTTTTGGTGGTAGAACAGTATACTTTCCTCTCATATACAAGGCCCCTAGAGAAGAGCATGAGCGATTGCATCCTCAGACCTAAGAGGCTTCTTTAGCGTTCTTCTGTTTGACTCGTAGGAGGACTTTAACTTTTTTGGGTTTCTATATAACTGTTGATGTAAATATAACATGGCTGCCGCCAAGTTTCGTAACTCACCTGTACTTCGGGCTGTACACTCTGCTATGCTAGATCCTGGAACCCGGCCACTTAGGGGTGAACAGAAATTTGAAATCGTCTGTAATCCCTCAGAAACAGCTAAAATTACGATCTTTGCTAGGGGTCTAGGTTCAGTATAGACCAAAAAGCCACGGCTTAAGGTTAGGGAAGGCCAGAAACCCCAAAATACCGCCCAGCCCCTGAAACCCTTGTTGCAGACCCCCGGCCCCTCTCTCTATCTCTCTCTCTCTCCCTCTCTCTCTCTCTCTCTCACACACCCGCGCGCACACGCAAGCACGAACAACATAAGCCACAAACGACCCAACCTGCAGGTGCTCTGGCGAAATTTGCCGAGCACATTTCGCACGGACAGAAGGAGCCCAGAGAAAGAAGTCGGCTTCGCGTTTAGGAGTTCTCCCCGTAGTGTCCTTTTTCTGGGCATTTTACGTTGTTTTTTCAAGACCACCGAATAGTAAAACAAGAGACACCCTCGTTATTAACGGGCTACTGAGAATATAGCTGATGAGGGGCTTTAGTCGGGTGTGAAAGGGTTCTGTTTGAAACTAAGTTAGAACTTAGAACCTCAGCACCTTGAGTTTTGGGGTGGCTGGTTCTGTTAGAGGCTAGACAAGGTTAACCTTTTAAGAAGGTGTTCTACAAGCCAGGATGTTTTGTCCATACAAGTCAGACCCCAGGATGCCCAGTAGTACCCTTATTCCCTTTTTGTAGTCCTAGGTTCCTTATAAAGTTACCCAATACCAAAAAGAGAGGCCTTTTTATTCTTAGGTTACTGGGCATCCTAGGACCCCTAAGTAAATGATCCGATCGCGAAGGCTTGTAGGTTCTGGTTTCCATGAACCGCATTCATCCCGGTTGAGGTTCAGAATGTAGGGTTTATGTTCACTTTTCCTTAGCCCCAACAAGACACCGAAGCTACATATGAGGGTTTACAGCCAAAGCCTTTAAAATTCTCAGGCTGTAAATTTTCAGAGTGTAAATTCAAGTCCTACGGCCCAAATATAGAAGCGTAAAGCCTAAACCCTAAGCCCCTAAACCTCATCCCAGCCCTGTATGGATGGTTGTCAAAATTATGGTCCCTTTTTGGGTCCTTATTATAGTACGGCACCTCATATTTAGGGTACCCAATTTGGGACCATAATTCTGACAAACCCATATAAACCCCAAAGCCTCGTACGACCTCGTAGAACCCAGGAAGGAACCCCTAGCGAATTGGGGGGAGGCTTGTTCGGTATGCCGAGCCAGCCCCTAAGTCCTGCTTCTGATGATAGAAATCATTACCCATAAGAAGGAATACATCGTTATTCCCATAGTTTAAGGTCCTTAGAGCTGTGCAGGATTTATATCATCAACCGTACAAGATTTGGCCCTACGCACTTTCGGAACGTGGGCACTCTAAAGTTGAGGTCTTGGGGACGGTTTAGGGTTCTTTAGGGTTTAGGGTTTAGGGTTTAAGGTTTAGGGGTTTAGGGGTTTCGGGTTTAGGGTGTAGGGTTTAGGGGTTCAGGAGGGGTGTAGGGCTTGGCAGGCTGGGACCCTGAATGCTAAACGCCTAAACCGTCCTAAACCTAACCCCATCCTCCTTCCTCCTAAAGCCCATAAAACGTCTTCAAGGTCCTTTAAAGCCCTATAAAACTACAACGCCCTTTAACACCCCATAAAGACTCCTGAAGCCCATAAAACGCATACAAGGCCCTTGAAACTTAAAACCCTACAAAAACTCTTGTTGAAACCTTGCTAGGCTCCTGTAAACCTCTGCAAGGCTCCTTAAACCCCCGTAAGGCTCCAGTAAAGCCCCATAAGGCTCCGGTAAAAGCTTGTAAGGCTCTTATAAAACCCTGTGATGCTTCTTCAACTAGGATGCCCAGTAGTACCCTTATTCCCTTTTCGTAGTCCTAGGTTCCTTACAAAGTTACCCAACACCAAGAAGGGAGCCCTTTTTATTCCTAGGCTACTGGGCATCCTAGTCAAAACTTGGCGTTCTTCTGGTTGGCTCCTAGGACTTTAACTTTTTGTGTTTCTATATGAACTATAATAAGGAGGCTAAAAGTTTAGCCTTTTTAAAGGGGTTTCAAAAAGTCAGCCAAGGAAACCCCCTTAAGGTTCCCTTAAAACCCTGTGATCACCCCCAGCTAGCAGGAAGGAAGAGGAGATGCCTGGTGCCACGAAGAGGCCGAGCGATTTCTTCGGGTCCCTGGGATCTTATAGGCGGATTTTGCCGAGAGATTGACAAGGTTCTATAGGAGGGTCTGTGAGTTTAGGGGTTTTGGGGTTCAGGAGTTAAGGGTGTTCTGGGATTGTAGATGTCACACTCGGGTCCGGCGCCATGCTACATCCAAATACGCATCCGGGGGATTGTCGCCTCAGATGTGGGAATGATCTGGGCACAGATTAACAGGTTCCGCACCTATCATACGGGGTTTGCAAGGTTTGGTGCTCCGTGAAATCGGAGTTTGCAATCCTTAAGGGTTTAGGGTCCAAGGGGGATATATAGCCTAGTAATCCCTAGTTGTTCCTAGCAGTGCTCCGTCAGCTCCTCTAGAGTTTCCCGACCGATCCGATCCCTAGTGCCTTCCCTTTTGAACGACCTTCCCTGAAATATCCCATGAACTTAGTTCACATATGCCCAACCTTCAAGCTTTTGGGTTCTTGATCTGAAAGTTTAGCCTTTTGCTTCTGTGGCTCATTGGGGAAGTAAACTAGGATGCCCAGTAGTACCCTTATTCCCTTTTTGTAGTCCTAGGTTCCTCATAAAGTTACCCAATACCAAAAAGAGAGGCCTTTTTATTCTTAGGTTACTGGGTATCCTAGTAAATGAAGAACTGCTAGGGCCCTTGTACAAACCCCGAGCTGCCCAACCATCCGGAAGCCCTTCCCGAAGATCACCCCAGGGTCCCCTTTATGAAAAATGAAAATTACTAGGTGGCAATTTGAGAAACTTTTAATTTCCCTTATGGTTCCTATAGAGGTACCTATTCATAAATACTTTTCAGAGCCCCCAAAACTACAACCCAGATTAGGAAAAAGGGTACCCTGATAATAAAGGGGCTACTCAGGAAAGCAAATAAGCCGGAAGCCCTAACACCTGCAACTTGGAAGCCCCCTTAAGGACGAAGGGCTTAGGGTGTTGAGTTTAGGACCACATAGGGATTTGTAGTATCGGGGTGTAAGGGGTCAATGCAGTTCGTGAAGCCAAGTTTTGTGTGAAAATGACATGCTCCGGAAAATGACAGACTACCTGGAGTTCCGGATGTATGCGATCGAGATGAAGCTCCTTGAGTATGATCGCTCCTGAAACCTTACAGCATTGTCGCTCAAAGGACAAAATGCTTGTCCTACCTGATTCGGGGGGGGGGGCTGCATGAAATCCAGCCACTTCATCTTGAAATCGGATGCTCCATCCACAATTTTTTCGTCTGCACAGGGAGCTTTCAACTATCTAGATAGGGGACCCACTTTCAAAAAAATCACAACACAACATAGGCCTGTCAGTTCTTACCAGTACCATTCCCTTATACTCCCTGTAGAATGCTGCTATAGTATACTCCAGAAACGTGCTGAGAGTACTACGGTCCCCATGTGACATGAGGAAGGCTGTGTGCCAACTTCACTGAAATCCAAACCCGAAATCCTGAACTTTCGACTGCAAAATGTCAACCCTCCGCCGCAAAGCCCAAACTAGGATGCCCAGTAGTACCCTTATTCCCTTTTTGTAGTCCTAGGTTCCTTATAAAGTTACCCAATACCAAAAAGAGAGGCCTTTTTATTCTTAGGTTACTGGGTATCCTAGTAAAAGAGCCCTAAACCCTAAACCCTAAACAAAGCCCAAAGCTTCTTTTGCCGTTGCGGAGCTTGGGCTGGCGATCACAGAAAGCTCCGAACATGTCGGGACGATAGCTGCTGGGACTCTCGATGCTTTAAAGGAGGTCTAGGGTTCGGGGTGTAGAGCTTCGGGCTCAGGGTAGGCAGTAGAATGATGTTCCGACTGTTTGGCTATTGCAAAGGAATCTTGTTCAGATTTTGGGTGTTAAAGCAACCCTAAACCCGGACCCAACGCTGTAAACCCGAAAGCCTGAGCCCCTAAACCCTAAACCCATAAACCCTGAACCTTAAAGCTTAGGTTGAATATAACCGTAGCCGTAACCCCAGGGCAGCCCCACGGCATCCAGGGTAAGCCCTGAACCCAAAGCCCTAAACCCAAAACCCCTATAGATCCCTTTAAAGGGAACCCTAAATTCCCTGATTAGGTCTCTTTAAAGGAACCCTGAACCACTATAGTTCCCTGTAAAGGAACCCTGAATTCCCTTATAGGCCTCTTTACCCAGAGAGCCCAATACCCCTTCATTAAGGACTATACCTTAAATTATAGTAGGATCCCTAATATGATTTAAGGAGTATTCCTTAATTAAGGGATATTAGAATCCCCTAAACCCTACAGATCCCTTTAAAGGAACCCTTAAAGGAACCCTAGGTATTCCTTAATTAAGGGGTTTTGGAGTCTCTGGGCCTCTTTAAAGAAACCCTGTGAGCCCTGCGAGGCCGCGAGACCAGACTTTACGAGTCGGTTCTTGGCTTCCGATGCAGGCTTGTGCTTAGGGGTACCTAGAAATAACTTTTACTTTTTGGTTATTATAGTCCCTAAGAAACAGCTGAAATTATAATTTTTGCTAGGGTTCTAAGTTCAGTACAGTTAAGGGTTTAGAGCTTAGGGAGCTTAGGGTTTTAGGAAGTTTAGGGTTTAGGGGTCAGGGCTTTAGGAAGTTTTGGGTTCAGGGGTCCGGGCCTTAGGAAGTTTAGGGTTTAGGAAGTTACGAGTTTACGGCTTAGGGTGTTTAGGGGTTTAGGGCAGGATGGTTTGGGTTTTGAGGTAGGGTCGTCCTTCTAAGGTAAAAGCCAGAAAGTTGGAATATGATTATCCTAACCCTTCTATGGCAAATTATAGGGTATCCTACCAAGAAACCATATTCCAACTTTCTGGAGTTCCCTTTAAGGGAAGTAGACAGGGCCCTCTACCCAGAGACTCCAACATCCATTAACTAGGGCATATACCTTAAACTTTAGTAGGGTCCCTAATATGATTTAAGGAATATTCCTTAGCTAAGGGATATTGGAGTCTCTGGGCACGTTAAGTCGTAAATTGGAATCCTTTCAAGGAGGTGCCTTCATTTATCTTTCTTTCTATGTTCTATTGAATCGGCACTTAAACAGGGCAACCCTGGTGTAGGGTGTTTTCGGAGTTGGGAAAGAATGGTCCCAGGCGCTAACTCTCCGAGAGCTAGTTTAAGTTTGTTGGTTCCCGTCTGGGAGTTTCCCGCGACAAGGGACCTCGCGGGTCTAAGTTTGAAGATCCCCCAACCCTCCTCAAAGTTCCTTGCTATATGTTTCTTTCATTAAAACCGCTTCAAACCCTATACTACTAGGTAGGCCTTTGGGACATTTTATATTTTCCTTATTGGGCTTAGTAGGACCCTATTTACGAATATTTTTCAGAGGCTTTAAGGGGCCAACCTAGACTAATTATCAAGGCCCCTACATTAAGTCATCGACTACCTCGACCTACTAAACCCTACTTTTTTGTAGGCTCTTATTCTAAACCCTAGTATGGGATTTATAGGGACCCTACAAAAAAGTAGGTTCTGGTAGGTTAAGGTAGTGGGACAACTGAAACCAACCAGGGTGGAGAGTTCCGGGCGCCCAGGTTTAGGGTTTAGGGCCAGTTTGGGGGTTCAGGCTTAGGGTTCGTGCTTTATAGGGTTTAGGGGGTTTAGGGTTTAGGGTTTGGGGTTTGGGGCTTAGAGATTAGGAGTTTTGGGTGGTTTAAGCATTAGGATCTTTAGGAAATGGACAGTCGTGGAATTGGCCATCAGGGCGTTTGGAAATGCATTCATGATCAGATCATGTCACCTAGGGCAAGGGCTTCAGGGTTTGCGGTTTAGGAGTTTGGGGTTTGGGGTGTAAAGGGGTGGTTCGACAGTCCACAAGTAGGTGCGTCTATCACGCGAGACTTCATTATATACCCTAAGCCCTATTCACTCTTAGCCCGACGCCCTATGTACATTCCAAGCCCCGAAAGCGAGGCCCCAAGTAGTACGCAGTTGCTCGTTTGATATCTGGAGTCTGTTTACTTTTACTAGTGAAGAATAGGCAAAAATGTAAGATTGCTATATGAGGTTGCTGGTGGACCAGGATCTAGAACCTTAAACCACCCTACAGTCTCTACGGCCCTTTAACAACTTAGAAGGCCCCCCCAAAGAACTTGTACAGCCCATGAAACGTTGTGAACATTTTTAGTGAGAATCAGTATATATCAAGGATTTGTGAATCACAACCAACCTTGTAGAACCCATGTACTCAGACCCCCGGGAGGATCTAGAAAGTAGATCCCCAATTTGGGGCCCTGTACTACTAAGGGTACTTTATAGGAACCCCCATAAAAGGATCTACTTCTTGGATACTCCTGGGGGCCCGTGTAACGAACCTCTAAATCCGGAGGCAGTGCTGGCATCGACAGCAAAGTGGAAGAGACGGAATCGTCGCGGTCCCGGAGTTTGAGAATTTATGTATGGGGGTTTTCCCAAATAGGGACCCTAATATAGTACCCTAAATGGTAGGATCCTTATCCCGAAATATAGGGTATCCCTATTTTATGGTGGTTTCCGAAAACAGGGGACCCTAATATAGTACCCCAAATAGCAGGATCCTTATAACAAGGACCCCAAAATAAGGTACCCCGATTTTTTTGAAACTCCCATGTCATAGAAGACCTGGGTTTGGAGTGCCAAACTTGGCTACTTCTTCTGGTACCCGGAACCGTGATAAAATGAAACGGTTTAGGGTTTAGGGTTTAGGGTCCCTAAACCCTAAACCCTAAACCCCCCTGATTCAGAAACCCTGGCCCTATCACCCTAAGATATTAGGGTTCATACAAGGGACCCTAACAAAGACCCAGGGTTTCCTAATCAGGTTCTTATGTTACATGTTTTCTCCATGGTTACTTCAAAGTCCGGAAGGGTTCCTTCAAGCTTTCAGGGTTTCCAGAAGCTAGGTTCCTGAGAAGTACCCTTTTGCGGATTTTCCTTTTCGGGCTCTCTTTTTAACGTACAGTAGTAGGAAAAAAGGGTACCCTTAGTATTTAGGGGCTACTCAGGAACCGACTAAGGCTTTTGGAGTTAAGGGGTTCAGGGTTAAGGGGTTCGAGATTCAGAGCTGAAGGGGTTTATAAAGAGTCAAACATTAAATCTCATAAATCTTAAACCAGTTTATAAATCCTAAACCCTACACCTCCTAAACCTTAAACCCTGAACCCTCAGTTTTAAATCCTGAACCCTGAACCTCATAAACCTTAAACTCTGAACTCTCAGATTTAGATTTATAGAAATCCTAAACCCTTAACCTCATAAACCTTAAACCCTGAACTCTCAAAAGTAGATTTATAGACATCCTAAACCCTAAGCCTCATAAACCTTAGAACCTGAACCCTCAGTTTTAGATGTATAGAAATCCTAAACCCTAAATCTCATAAACCTTAGACCCTGAACCCTCATTTTTAGATTTAGAAATCCTAAACCCTAAACTTCTGAAAGCCTCACCTTTTGTTTCTGTGGCTCGTTGAGGAAGTAGGGTTTTTACTTTTACAAATCCCAAACCCTAAATCCTAAACCCCAAATCCTAAACCCTAAACCCTGAAGTGTTGGGGCTTGGTACCGAGCGCCGGCTTTCAAGGCCCTTTTGGCTTGGGTGGCAAAGCGTATACAAGATGGCTCAACCAGCTATGTCGTATTCTTTTTACGTGGCTTTGAGACAAGAACAAGCCCAGGATGTGACTACGCGGCACGCCTTACAGGCTACGGCTTTGTCCAGCTCGCATTTGCCGCTGTGGAGTCGCAAAGAATGGGCTCTGGCTTCCTTTTTCCCGGAAGCGGCGTGCCGCACACGCAGAGTCGAGGTCGTCGCTCGCAGCTGCAGAGAAGTTTAGGGTTTAGGGTTTAGGGTTTTAGGGTTTAGGGTTTAGGGTTTAGGGTTTAATGTGGCTGCCTCGCAGCGTCTTCGGTGCTGCCATTCCTCCCGGCTGGCGTGAAGCTCCCTTCGTGACCTGCCTCCTGGCGCTTTGTATGGCTCACTTCAGAGTTTAAGGTTTAGGATATGTAAATTTGCGGCATAGGGTTCAAGATTTTTAAAGTTCAGGGTTTAAGGTTTAGGATTTATGAATTTACGGTTTAAGTTTTAGGATGTAAAAGTTTAGGGTTTATATAGGATGTACAAGGCTGTACAGACTGCACGAAGCCGCTCCCCGCGTGCTCTAAACCCTGAACACTAACGATTTACTCTAGGGGCTTAAATATTACCAATACTATTTTGGGGGGTTCCTTATTGACAAGTATCGTATAATGGGCCCAAAAACCCCTATTCTAATTATTAAGGCCCCTACATTAGGGTTTAGGGGCTAGACCTGCACCTGTGAGCACCGAGCCGGCACGGCCTTGACCTGGAATGCCCATCTCCTAAACGCCTGAAGCCCTGCACCCCGAAATCCCAAATACCTAATGCCTTGACCCCTCAAGCCGCAAGCCCCAATTGCCTAATCCCCAGACCCTAATCCCTAAACCCCAATGTCGAAATCCCTAAGCCTTCAAGAAAGCACTGCCAGGCTTGGCCAGCAGCTGTCACTAGATGACTACTTGCCACTCGCCAGCTCAAAGTTTCAGGTGCGAGGCTTTAGGTTTCAACTGTTAGAGCTTTGGGGCGACTTGGGGTGTATGGAGGGTTTGGGGTTTAGGGTCTAGGGTTTGGGTTCCTAGGATGCCCAGTAGTACCCTTATTCCCTTTTTGTAGTCCTAGGTTCCTTATAAAGTTACCCAATACCAAAAAGAGAGGCCTTTTTATTCTTAGGTTACTGGGTATCCTAGGTTCTAGTGCGGGTTAAGATTCAAGCCTAAGCCTTGAACCGATGAGTCCTGACATAGGCTTTGGAGTGCAGGGCTGAGGGTTTAGGGTTTAGGGTTTAGGGTTTAGAGTTTAGGGTTTAGGGTTTAGAGTTTAGGGTTTAGGGTTTAGAGTTTAGAGTTTAGGGTTTAGGGTTTAGGGTTTAGGGAGCTCTCAACTACTAGTAGGACTTAGGGTCTGTTCTTTTGTGGGAAAGACTCAATCTATGTAGACCCCTGATTGATAGACTCCCCAGATAACTAGGTCCTTGAAGAAGGTGGGTTCTTGGCAGACAGTAAGGTTCGAGGGGGTGAGGTGTTCTCCTTATCATAGTTCTACTACACTAGACCGCAAATCCCGGGTCTAATCATGCAGACCCGTGTATGAGGTTTTATGCTAATTAAGGTCTAGTTCCTCGCGTCACGGGGTTCATCCGGCAAAGAACTTGTGCAGTGCTGCTGTTGCTTCAACTTGGAGACGGGATAGGGGGTGTTAAGTGCTAGCATGAACCTGAACCGTGAACCCTACACCCTAAACCCTACACCCTATAGTAGAAGCCAGAAAGTTGGAACATCATTGTCCGCATGCTCCTAAGGTAAAGCATATGTAATCCCAGCACTATTCATCCTAGATCCATGTTCCAACTTTCTGGGGTTCACTATAAACCCTAAACCCGCCATGGCCTTCAGCTCCTCGTGCTGTCGTTGCTCTGCTTGGAGGTTCAGGGGACTGATTAGGGGTTCCTTGGATACATCCTGTAAGGCTAAGGCGGTTCGTTGTAGGGATTTGGTATTCCCATAAGGGTTGTATAGAGGTCTGAGGTTTCAGATTTAGGTCTACTTGGAGGTTCAAGGGACTTAGTAAGTATGGCTATAACTACAGTTACATGAGTGGTTGTCAAAATCATGGTCCCTCTCTGGGTCCTTATTATAATATGGCACCTAATATTTAGGGTACCCAAAGAGGCACCATAATTTTGACAACGACCTACATTTATTTATAACCCCGATTTAAAGGTACCTATAACTATAACCCCACCTACTACGTCTCCAGATCCTCTAGGTATGAAGGGGTTTCGCCAGCCGTGCGCATGTAGTGAAGCGGATGCTCACAGGGGATTAGGGTCTAGGGTTTAGGGTAAAGTGTAAAGCCTTGGCCCCCAAATTTATAAGATTCTCGTGCGCCTGCTATGTTTGGAAAATGCCGAGGAAATTGCTGGGCGTTAGCTTCCTCGAAACAGGCGCGGGGATGGTTTTTCAATGGGATAAAGGGGCTTGAATAATGAATATCAGTAGCCCTTCTATGCAGTACTTACACCAGAATATACGCCTCAGACCTATTCTCAGAAGGCCCCTCCACCACTACAAGTTCTTGCTTTTTCGTTTTAAGAATCTGCGGAGATTCTGCGGCTGTTCTGGATCTGCAGGAGATGATGTTTGCGTCATGTTGCGTCAGAGGAGTAAGGTCGGGAAGTTTGAGGTTGCCCAAAGGGTCCAAAGTACCTTTATAGTAGAATGTAGGGTTTCTATATTAGGAATTACTACTATGACTTAGGGAAGTATCCCCCATAACAGTACATAGGACCCTTTGGGTTGGGAGTGCTGAAGGTTCGGTTCGAAGGCTTCAAAAAGTGGAGGAAACCCTAAACCCCAAACTTTACAAACCCTGGGGTTTAAGGTTCGGTTCGGAGGCCTCAAAAAGTGGGATGAAGGTAGATAAGTAGGACGAAGGATCCCTTGGATAAGGACGTTTTTGGTTTAGGGTTTAGGGGTTCAACAGTTTAGGGTTTAGGGCATTTTAGGAGTCTTAAGTTGGGATTACCCCTACCCCAGCTAGATTCATCCCACACTTGAAGCCCTTTGATTCGGTTTACTTGGAATCCGCTGACATGTTGGGTCCCAGTCTAGCCTTCCGTGGTGAACTGTAGCTCAGGGTCGTGGATCTTTACATCCTCATATCTTGGCTTGGCCTGTGTGCCGCCATATGCAAGTTGTGAGAGATCTGGCAAAAATGCTTCGTCATGAGAAAAATGTTTTCCAACAGCGCCGCCGAACCTTTATGCGCATGACTGTTGCAAGCTTCGAACCCATAGCTCACGCATCGGTGCAAGCTGCGCCGCGTTTTTTCGGTGATCTGGGTGCGGGTCAGCCGATGAGCATCAGCTCTGCGGCACGCAGCTTCTGTAAGTATGACGGTGGATGCAATTTAGATTGCTGAAAGAAATGATGGACTTGTCCGAACACCAGCTTCAGTTCCTTGCTGCTTCTTCAGAAGACGACTGGCGCCGGCTCAGGGTTTCTCATCATATTTTGCTATTATTAAGAAGCTCCAAACCTTGTTCTAATCATTAAGGCTTCTACCATGAGGCACCTGACTAAGGGACAGCGTGGATCAACAATGCAGGTGTAGCTGGGTTAGAAGTACCAGTTGTCCGAGGTTATTAAAGGGCTTCTTCTATGAGGGTCTATACGGGTTACTATGAGGGTTGTTAGAAGGCTTTAGTCTAGGTTGCCGAATACTTCCAATCGGTTCTCGGAGGCATATTGAGTATAAGCACAACAAGGAATCCTACGGAACTGTGCTACTAATTATTCAGGCTTCCGTGTCTGTGGGGAGTAGGGCTTCTAAGCAGATCAGCAGGAATTTTCGGAGCCCTTCAAGGGATCGAAACCCGATCTGCAATTCTCCAGCCCCTTCTAGGGCTGAGTGGCGCATCCTTGCGCCCCGGCGGCGAGAACATTCCGGTCACACTGGATAATCTCGACGACTTCCTGGACCAGGTGGGGGTTTGCATAAGATTCTGCGCGTTTGGGGTTTGGCGTTGAGTCAGGGCTTACGGGGTTGAGGATTCCTTTTAGGGTTCTGGCAGGGTTGGGGGTTTGGGCTTCAGGGGCTGTTTGGGGCCTAGGTAGTCCCTTCGGACAACTTTAAGAAGGGGGTGTTCTCAGCAACATGATGGTTCATAAGCTCTAATACACGTTCTTGTGTTTTATGGGGGTGTTTGAAAACATGGAAATAGGGAGGGCCTGAGTAAGTAGAACATTGTCTTTGGGCATATATCATCACACTCTAATTGGGGCAATAGGGGGAGGCGGCTGCAAAGTAAACGCTAAGACGTCAGCTTTGGCCGGGTTTCAGGTTTGGGGTAGCTCGCCTTCTTCAGGGAGTCATTCCCAGTCAGATAAGCTAGACCCTACTTGGAGGCTCATGAGACTTAGTAAGTAAGGTTATAAGTAGGTTATACTTAGGATACCCCCACTTAGGGGACTTATAACCCCACTTATAGCCTAATTACTTACTAAGTCCCATGATCCTCCAAGCACACCCTAAACCCCAAAACACTAAACTCTAACCGAAGTTGCAAAGTCTCACCAAAGCTGCTACATTCCACTCTTTGCTAAAAAGATCTTAGGGTTTAGAGCGAACCCTACAGCCTACATCCTTAAACCGTCTTGCAAACGGCCTCCTGGTTTCCCGAACCCTTCCAACATTTGGAAGAAGTCCTTAGAGGAGCCTCCGAGGATCCTTGGAAGGAACCCCACAAGAGCATCTAAACCCTGAACCTCTAGTACACTTTTGCCCTTTTCATAATTGGGTCCCCTTTGTGAAATATTAGGAAGAGCGGTAGCCTTATTATAAAGGGGCTGCTTGCAAACCTAGACCTTGAGCCCAACAAACCACCGCATTCCTCAAAGGATCGCTTGCAGAATCCCCCAAAGGAGCCCCTGAAGGAGACCGGGACCCCAATCCGACAGAAACCCTAAGCCTTAAAGGAACCCTTGTAGGACCCATGAACGGAACTCTTGTAGGAACCCTTAGAAACCCCCAAACCCTCAACCCTAAACCCCTAACCCTCATATAAACCCTGGCCCCTAAACTCCTAAACTCCTAAACCCTACCCCTTAAGTTCTCTTGTTAGAGTCAGTGCACATTAAAAAATGCCGAACCCCTAAACCCTTAAACCCTCAACCCCAAGCCATGATCTTGCTTCGGTGGCAGGTCACAGCCTTTTGGTTCGACACCGGAATCCGGGCACAGGCAAGACCGAGAGGTTCAGGGCTATTGGGGTTTAGAGTGCAGAGCTTCAGGCATGTTGGGGTTCAGGAGTGTAGAGTTTAAGAGTTAGGTGTAAGTTTAGGAGCTTAAGGTTTAGGTTCTGAACCTGAGGGTCAGGGACGGTTACGGGTTTTGCACGTCAGAGATTTGCGTCCGGAGGGGTTTCGCAAATTTTGCTTGGATCTGCGCAACAGATCTCGGCTTGCCTTTTAGGGTTTACAGGCTTCGGGGTTTAGAGTCAAGGTTTAAGAACACTCTTATGGAACTACATCATCCTGCTGCCCTTAAGGCCCTTGCGGTAATGTAGAAGGAAGTTTAGCACTAATCGTCTTTAACCCATGCTGCAACATTTCAATCTTCCCTCCCAGAAACTCCATAACCCCTTGCTTCACGAATATACCTTTACATATACATGAGCACTCGGTAAAATGTTGAAGCAAAAGTGCATTCTGAATTAACGTTCGGTGATATCACGGTAAGGTTTACTACTATTTGCTTAAGAAACCCCCAAAAAATAAAAATGAATGATCCCTATATTACCCCCCATAAGGAATATATTTTTTACTTTTTTGGGGTTCTTGAGCAAATAGTAGTTTAGCGTGCAGCGTCTTGCGGTTCAGGACTCTTTGTTGTTCAGGTACCTTGGCGTTCTTCTGGTTGGCTCTTTAGACTTTAACTTTTTGGGTTTCTATATGAACTATAATAAGGAGGCTAAAAGTTTAACTTGTAGGAGGGGTTCAGAAGTCCGCCAACTTTCCAAGAATTGCAAGGTATTTTTGCTCCTCTTAGAAGTCTGAACGGTCAGACCAACCGTTGTATTTTGGGTCCCAGAACCCAACTTGGAGGATCAGGGGACTTAGTAACTAGGGTCATACGTAATGTGCTTATACCTACTTATCACTTATAACCCCAATCTACGCACTTATGGCACTACTTGCTAAGGCCCCTGACCCTGAAAGTAGAATCTACACCCTACGGCCGAAAAGGTCCCTTTTTCAAGGAATCTGTAAAGGAATCCGAAGGACCCCTGCTCACTGTAGCCCTAAACCCTAAACCCCAAACCCTAAACCCTAAACGGGTTTGGGGCTCGAAACTTCCAGCAGCCCCGGCACATCAGCTTGGGCTTCTTCTGGTTGACTCTTAGGACTTTGACTTTTTGGGTTGCTATATGAACTATATTAATAAGTAGGCTAAAAGTTTGACTTTTTGGGTTTCTTTATGAACTTTAGTAATAAGTAGGCTAACAGTTTGACTTTTTGGCGGGGTTCAGAAGTCAGCCAAGTCAGGTGGATGCATTCAGAGCAGGCCTCAACGAGATTTTGCCTGCCGCGAGCTCGGCGCGGGGGTCAGGTCGGAGGGCTTGAAGGTACAGCGGAGGTAGTTAATATAGGGGCCTTAATAGATTAGAATAGGGGTTCTTTAAAGGGTCCCTTTATAAAGGGGTCTACAAGGGATCTATAGTAGAGTTCTATAGTATAGGGGCCGTAATAATTCGAATAGGGTTTGGGGGTATGGTATGCTATCATTTTAGTAAGGAGCCCCCAGGACCCTTTTCTAATTCTTAAGGCCCCAATAGGTTGGATGAAGGATCCCATATTGCAAGATCGGGCTTCACCCCACCTATCCAAAACCCTACTTGGAGGGCCGGGGGACTTAGTAACTGGATATTTTATAGACTTATAAGCACCATAACCCCAATTAGGGTCCCTTTTAGGGTACTTATAAGTCTACTTACTACCTACTTACTAAGTTAAGTCCCCGGACCCTCCAATGACCCTAAATCTAAATCCTCTCCTTCATGGCACGCTTGGATCCGCTTCATCAGGGCATAGGAACTTAGAGTTCAGATCTAGGCATCTGGTGCTTAGCGTTCGGGATTTGCAGTTCAGACTTTAGGATGTAGGGTTCAGAGACAGACAGATATGTAGATATATGCATGCCTGCACAGGTAAAGGGGAGACAGACAGACGGAAAAGACAGAGAGAGAGAGAGAGAGAGAGGAGAGAGAGACAGAGAAAGACAGACAGACAGACCGACAGCCAGACAGACCGACAGACAGACGTCGAGACAGACGGGTAGATGCGTAGACAGATAGATGCGCAGACAGGTAGCCATGTAGGCAGACGGAGACATGGATAGGTACGGGTAGATAGGTGGCCGCACGAATCATCGACTTCAGTCATCAAGGAGTTGACTGCAACCAAGAGGTTGCTTCCGGCAAGAAGGGCTCATGCCTCAAAGGAGATCAAGACTGGCATGCTGGAAAGTATGGAAGGATATGACCTTGCGACACTCCAGCTCCAGTGTGTGAACCCCTTTAAACCCTAAACCCTAAACACCCCCCCTAAACCCTAAACCCTCGAAGCCTAATCCCTAACCCTTGGGCATATGTAAGCAAGGACAGTCCGGCTCCTTGGGTGTTTTGGTGGGGGCGAGTTTGGCGTCCCTTCTAGGGTCTCTCTGAGGGCTCTTTTGGGGGTTTGGAGTTCCCTTTACGGTGGCTTTTTCGATTTTTTTTGTGTTTTAGGCTTTAGGGTTTAGGGTGTAAGATTTTTGGTTTCGGGCGCAAGGTTTAGGGTGTGGGTGAGTGTTTGAAGTTCATGGACCTGGAGCTCTAAATTCCACAAGGTTTAGGGTTTGGGCCCTGGCGTTGCGCTGCTTGCATGACCCTGGTGCCCTGAAGCCGAAGCTTGGTGACTATGTTCTCCTTCTGGCGCTATAATGAAAGTGACTATAGACTATAGTAAGTATACCCCTAGACCCTACACCCTAAACCCACGCCCCCTATACTGTGCCCGATAATGCCACTCCCAAAAGCACCTTCGAGTTCTCCGGCCCCTACATTATCTAGGTTGCTTTCTGATTCTGACTGTCCAGGCCACTAGAACCCTAAGCCCTGCAACCCTACACCCTAAGGTAAAAGCCAGAAAGTTGGAACATTATTATCCTAACCCCATTATGGTAAATTATAGGGTATCCTACCCTGAAACCATATTCCAACTTTCTGGAGTTCCCTTTAAAACCTCATTTAAACCCTAAGCTGCCGACAAGGTTCAATGCCTAGCAGCTTTTAGACCAGCAGAACTCAGACAGATGTTCTGCGGGGAGGCCGGGTGTAGGGTTTGTTGTTTAGGGTTTAGGGTTTAGAGTTAAGGGTTCAGGGGTTTAGGGTTTGTTGTTCTGCAGTTTGTATGTCTTCCTTGAGGGGTCTTGCAAGGGATCTATGACTATCGACGTAATGAGGTTGCCCAGAGGCTCAGCCTATCCGGCTCTTGTTTCAATACTTGGCGTTAGCTTTTGTTTGTTTTGATGTTATCGCTCTTTTCTGTGGGTCAACCGAAAAACATAAGCTTTCCTCAAAAAATCGAGCAGAGTTTGGTTTGGGCTTTAAGGTTTTCAGCCGAAGACTTGAACATTTGACCTCCAAAGAAATCGAGGGTCTAACGTAGTTGTAAAACATCTTGCTTTGGTTATGACTGGATTTATAAAGTCAGGTGCCAGTGCGATTTTGGAGGGCAGGTAGCCACCCAGGGTGTAAGTTCTGCCACCGTCTAGGTGAAGATCTGACAAACCTGAAGATATCTCCTGTGTGTCGAACGCCCAACACCCGCAAACAATTACCGTAACGAAAGAAGCATCATGATATCCGAACCGGGTGTTTCGTGACGCACAGCGACAGTAAGACCTTACTCGAACTCTGCTTGAGCACCATGCAGACGTTTCCGAACTAGGTTACTAATTAGTACAACCTAACCTCCCAAGACGTAAAGTTGTAGACTTTCAACCACAGTCTTGCCCCCTATTTATAATAATTTTGATATTATAAGGTCCAAGTAGGTCAGCGGATCTTTAAGCTCAAGTTTCATTTTTACTGACAAAGCTAAAGCCCTAAACCATAAACACCGGAAGCCCTAGAACCCTAGAACCCTAAACCCCAGAAATCCCCGCACCCTATACCCCAGAAGTCCTGAAAGCTCAAGACAGGCTTCGATGCTAGGGCCAGAATGTGTAAGCCTAAACCGGGTGTTGAATGTGTAAGCCTATAGCGGGTTTAGGGGTTTAGGGTTTCGGATTGGGATTTCTTAAGCAGGGAGGCGGAATGATGTGGTCCTTTTTCAAAATACTCCATACGTAGTGGCTTCTCAGAACACTGAAGTTCGTCGGCTGACCGTTTAGGGTTTAGGCAGGGTTTAGGCGTGCCCAGGGTTTGTGGGTTTGGGGTTTAGTGCTTTAGGGTTTAGGGGGTGTAGGACATGTTGGACAGACATGGAGGTTCACAGTACGCATCACAAAAAGCTTGACGTCTCCCAGTCAGAACCGAGCCGTGAGCCGCAAACCTGCGGTAACCGTTGGTTATGGCATCAGCAACAGTGAGATCAAGTGGACCCTCAAGCCCAATATAGGCCAAAATCCGTACAGTTTAAAGCAGTTGCAGCCCTCACCCTACGTAGAAGTGTGGCTGCAGTCTCACCCAAGTAAACGAGGCTGCATATAGCCAGCTTGATTATACCTGGGGCAGACGTACCTTGTATCTGCAACTAACCATTGATATTGGGGGAGCTAAGGAGCCAGGGATGATGATAATCCCTATTAAATAAGGAGCTAAAGTCAAGGGAACCCCCAAAAACCAAGGGACTGGTTAGGCAAGCAACCACGAAGCCTCCAAAGTCCTTGATGCCAGGACCGCGTCGAGTGGGATGAGAGGGCTTTGCTAAAGCATCTCCGTCCTGCCGGTGGTCTCTCAGGCGGGGCTTCTATAAGGGAACCCAAAAGCACATAAGCATAAGCATTTTATGGGGATATCCCTACCTTATCGGGCTTCATTATAAGGGGCTTTATATGAAGCAGTTCAGCCCTAAGCCGTGTATCCTCAAACCATGCAAAGGGGAAAAGCAGGGACCCTTAATGGGGACCCCTACCCTATAATGGGTATATGATGGCTATTTTATGGGTATATACCTAGAGGTCCTTATTAGCGGTCCCTCCTTTTACCCTTTGAGATAGGGGATCGACAGGGATCTTTCCTCAAGGGATTTATGGAGCTGTACAAGGGGTCCGAAGCCCCTGAACCCTCAACCCTTAAACCTAAAACAGAAACCGTGGACTTAGGGTTTAGGGTTTAGCCCAAGAGGCCCTAAGCCCAACCCTTCCGAAAGCCTCAAAGGACGATTTAAAGTAAGCTTCAAAAATGAAGCATGGTACTACCCCCAGCCTGTCAAACCCTAAACCCCTAAGCCCTGAATCAAACCCTAAACCCTAAACCCTAAACCCCTAAACCCTAAACCCCTAAACCCTAAACCCTAAACCCCTAAACCCTAAACCCCTAAACCCTAAACCCCTAAACCCTAAACCCCTAAACCCCTAAACCCTAAACCCTAAACCCTAAACCCTAAACCCTAAACCCTAAACCCCTAAACCCCTACACCCCTAAAACCCTAAACCGAAGCCAAAAGCACATGCATAGGCGGCTCGCAGTGCAGAGCCCAGCATCTTAGGGTCCTCGGGGTTTAGGCCTAGGGCCGGTTTAGGGTTTAGGGTATAGGGCTTTAGGGTTTAGGGTTTAGGGTTTAGGGGTTTAGGGTTTAGGGCTTTAGGGTTTAGGGTTTAGGGCTTTAGGGTTTAGGGTATAGGGTTTAGGGGTTTAGGGTTTAGGGTTTTAGGGTTTAGGGTTTTAGGGTTTAGGGTTTAGGGTTTAGGGTTTAGGGCCTAGGGTTTAGGGTGGAATCCTCAGGGTTTAGGCCTACAGTAGAAGCCAGAAAGTTGGAACATGGCTTTAGGGGGATTAGTGCTAGGATCCCTTATACTTTACCTTTAGGGCATGAGGAGTCTAATGTTCCAACTTGTTGGCTTCTACTACAGGGTTTAGGGTGGAATGGGAGTTTCGCTTGTATCTGGTTGAGTTTAGGATTCAGGGTTTAGGTCTTAGGGTTTAAAGTTATGTAGGGTGTACGGGGCTTCGTGTTTTTTGGGTGTACATGTGTTTACAGGGTCTTGAAAGTGTCTGTGGGTTGCCTTAAGAAAGCGACTAACGAGGTTGAGAGTAAAGGTGTAGCGTGTGGGATGCAAGGGCTTTGGATTTAGGCTTCATGTCATTCGGGATTGAGGTGTTGAGGATGTAAGGCTCTAGGATTTGGGGTCGAGTGATTACTTGGAGGCTCATGGGACGTAGTAAGTAAGGTCATAAGTAAGTTATAATTCGGATAACCCCACTTAGGGGACTTATCACCCACTAATAACCTACTTGCTAAGTCCCATGATCCTCTAAGTACACCCTAAACCCTAAACCCTAAACCGAAACCCTAAGCCCTAAGCCCTAAACCGAAACCCTAAACCCTAAACCCTAAACCCTTATAAGCTCCGGTGGAAAGGAGCCCTATTGTCGTTAAGGTTTCAAACAAGGGGTCGAGGCCAGGGTTGATGCACGACGGTTCAAGACTCAGGTGCGTACGGAATGGGTTTGGAGTCAAAATAGGGGCCTTAATAGTTAGAATAAGGTTTGGGGGTATATTATGCTTTATAAATAAGGACCCTTCCCGCATTTTTCCCGGGACATCGGGTAGTTGTTTAGCTTGCAGGCTTTTTTATGCTCTGCTGCGTTGATGTTTCGTTATCAAAATCTCCTACAGCAGATGTTAGCCGGTCTTTGCCTATAGCCTATGGTCGTACGTGACTCTCCCCTTTGGCCCGAGAAACTGGTCAAACTTCAAGCCCTTGTTTCCTAGGATGCCCAGTAGTACCCTTATTCCCTTTTTGTAGTCCTAGGTTCCTTATAACGTTACCCAATACCAAAAAGAGAGGCCTTTTTATTCTTAGGTTACTGGGTATCCTAGTTTCTGAACCCAAAACAGCCAACAACAGAAAAGAGCTTCTCAACATCCTCAGCCCGCAGCCCCAAACCCCAAACCCCCTAACCTCTACTACCATTTGCTTAAGAACCCCCCAAAAATAAAAAAATGATAATCCCTATATTATCCCTATAAGGAATATTTTTCTTTATTTTTTGGTGGTTCTTAAGCAAATAGTAGTCTAAGCTCTAAACCGCAACCCCTAAACCCTAAACCCCAAACCCTAACCTCTAAGCTCTAAACCGCAACCCCTCTGAGGCTTTTCACTCACCTCGTTTCTGTCCTGCTCGAGATGGACCAGGCTCGGCCATGCAGTGTCAGAGGAAGGGGTCGATGTTTTACCAAAGCCTTAGGGGTACTTAAAATAATTTTGAATTTTTGGTTATTATAATCCCTAAGAAACAGCTAAAATTTTAACTTTTGCTAGGTTTCTAAGTTCAGCATAGGAGCGGGTAGCCGGAGTTTTGAAGCCCCCAAGTAAGCCCCCGAACAGCCTCGTTTGTAGACCTCGTCTGGGGACTGGGGAACTAGCCAGGACCTACTTGGAGGCTCATGGGACTTAGTAAGTAAGGGCTTAGGGTTCCTTTTAAGGGTACTATAGGGTTCTATGATAAGGGTTTAGGGTTTAGGGTCTACTGAAAGGATCATGGGACTTAGTAAGTAAGGTTATAAGTAGGTATTAGGATAACCCCACTTAGGGGACTTATAACCCCACTTATAACCTACTTACTAAGTCCCATGATCCTCCAAGTAGGGGCCTTGAACTTTTCGGGTGTCCTTCGGTTTGTCTTAAAAGGTGCAATAATCAATTTGCTAGGCGGTGATAAAAGTGCCACGATGTTTATAGAGGTGCCAGGGGTGCGCCGTTTAAGCCCTCATGGCTCGGGGTTATGCACAATTGTGGATCTAGCTTGCCACCAAAAGCCTGTTCTAGAAAGCAATGCCGCGATGTGAGATCCGAGCTTTAACCTGTAAGCCTTGAACTCTTTCCAAACCTCTGAATCTAAATCGCTGACAAAGCCCGCGAACCCACGAAGCGTCACGGACTTGAAAGGTTTGGCAATACGGAAGAGGGTGAAAGGGACCTTATAGACTTAGTGCCTGTTCTGATTGTTTGGGCCCTCAGAATAATTAAGCCGTATAAGAGGACGAAGGGGAAAGGGCATCGATCTATAACTTTCCTGCTACAGGGCCTGCCTAGTCGTCAAAGGACACTAAGCCCTTACGAAACCTAAATGGTTGAGTTTAGGGTTTTGGGTTTGGGGTTACTTTGCTTCCATCAGCCCTGTGCTATCTTCATTCAAGCCCTGACAAGCCCGTTAGAAGTTCCGGCTGAGCGGCTATTCAGCCCCTAGTAAACCCTAAACCCTTAGCCCTGAACTTGCGCAACCCTGCCTGCAAGGCCAACCGAGCTCGATTTTTAGATTTTGTCTCGCCCGTGCCTCAGTCAGGGGCTCCGGGGGTGTCAAGACAGGTCAAAAATTTTTTGGGGTTCTATGAGGGTCTTGTAGTCTTCAGCTAGGATTGCTTTAGCATTCTGTACGGATGTGATGTGGTTATCAATGCGTTGAGGGGCTTGGTGGTTTAGAGTGTGGGGATTTCATGGCTTCGTGATCAGACAAAGAAGGCGAAGAAAAAACGAGCCCTTGGTAAGTACAAGTCGAACTCCAAAAACACAAGAATATCCTACAGACCTGCGCGCAAAAGCACGAAGCCTTACCCTCCGTCGCCTGCCGCAAAAATTTCCTAAACCAAGTTCCTGAGCCCTGAACCCTGAAACCCTTAATGCCCTAGCAACATGCAAATACCCTTAAACCACCAAACAACTTACAACACCCTAAACCTGAACCCAAGATGAGCCTTCGCTAGCCAACCTGCAGGGAAGCTCAAGGGGAATTGAGGGTTACTACGGTTGATGATATAAATCCTGCATTACCTTAATGGCCCCTAAACTATGGGAATTATGGTATATTCCTTATTATGGGTCATGCAGGATTTATATCATCAACCGTAGGTTTTATGCTAGCATCCCTTGAGGATACCATAAACCCTTGACTGCCTTAGCAGACCATGACCCTTGAAGCAGTAAAACCCTACGTAAGACACAATTATACGATAATATACCACCCCAAACCATAAGGCCGTACAGGAAGCCTTGCAGCCTCATAGCCCCAAAAACCGCTGAACCCTAAAACCTGAACTCTAAACCCAAAAAAACCTGAGCCCTAAACCCTAAACGCTGAAGAACCCGCTTGAACTAGAGTCCCTAAAAAGAACCCCAAACCCTAAACCCTGGTCCCTAATCCACAAAAACCCTAAACCCTTAAGGATCCCATGATGTTCCAAAGCTACCCTTAAGCCCTAAACCCTTAAGAACCCAATTAAAACCCTAAACCCTAAAGCTCTAAAGCCCTAAAACTCTGAAGCCACGTTCGTGCATACGGAAAAGAGCCCATAAAGCAAAAAAAAAAACACACAAACCCTGAAGCCCGGAAGCTGAGGTCTTGTCCGAGGCTTCCCCCAGGTGGAATTGTCCGGGCCTTGGATGACCCGGGTTTAGGGGTTTAAGGTTTAGGGGTTCAGGGTTTAGGAGTTCAGGGGTTTCGGGTTTAGGGAAGTTTAGGGGTTGTGGGTTTAGGAGAGCTTCAGGGTTTAAGGGTTTAAGGGTTTAAGGGTTTAAGGGTTTAGGGGTTTAGGGGTTTAGGGGTCCCCGGATCCTCGGCTTCTTCGGCTTTCGGTGTTATCAGGGTTCCTCCTCCTTATTGGCTGTAAACCCAACTTTTCAACTTCTGGGATTCTTATGAGGTCGTCGATTCTGAAAGCTTCAACTTTGATTTTGTCGGGTTTTAGGCCGGTGAGCTTCAAGGGGTCCATGAGGGTTACTGCGGTAAGCATCCAAGACTTAATGTATAGGCCTTATAGACTTATAGTATAGTACCATCGAGTCACGCTGAGGAAGCATCTTGCGAATTATTCGGGCCCCTTTGTGCCCCTTTGTTTCAGATTTGGGCTGTGGTGCTGTAATTTACTACTACTTGCTTAAGAACCCCCAAAAAATAAAAAATGTATTCCTTATAGGGATAACATAGGGATCATCATTGTTTATTTTTTTGGGGGGGGTTCTTAAGCAAATAGTAGCTTAGTGTTTGGGCTTTTCCAGTTCATGGTTTTTAGGAGTTCGACAGGGTTCCCACCGAGCGTTTTTTGTTTCCGTAGGTCTGACATGGGTAGTTGTCAAAATTATGGCCCTTTCTTGGGTGCCCTAAATATTAGGTGCCGTATTATAACAAGCTACCATCATTTTGACAAGCTACCATCATTTTGACAACCGCCCACATGACGACGAGATTCTTGTCACTACCCTACATCCTCGCCTGAAGCTTGAACCTGCTTGCACGCAGAATCCAAAATCCCTGAAACCTTGAGCCCAAGATCACACCGGAAGCCCCACTGCTGATCACTGCTAGGATGCCCAGTAGTACCTTATTACAGTTGGGTAGTCCTAGCTTCCTTATAAAGTCACCCAATACCAAAAAGGGAGCCCTTTTTATTCCTAGCTTACTGGGCATCCTAGACTAGAGTCAGCCTCATCTGCACTTTTCATCTTGGGAATGTCTTCTGGGCTTACGACTTCGAACTTGGAGTCGAGCTACACGTCTACTGCTCGTGTTTAATATAGGTGCCTTAGAATGTGACGCATTTGAAAGAGGATTTGGAGCTCAGTATAGTATAACCATATAACAAGGAGCCCGAAGGAATGGTATTAGTGATTACTCAGGCTTCTGTATTTGTTGATTAGCAGATTTGTCGGTATTTGGGACGTGGAAAGTGGGATGCGTGTCAGAACACGGGGGGCCACACCCGATGTGGTTGCCGCTTGCGGCCAGAGGTGAATTCAAACCGGCAAAGCTCGTGCGTGAGAGGAACTCCACTCGACGGGGTGACGGAGGGAACAGACCTCACAAGCTGAAGTAGATCCCAAGGATTTACACGGGGGATTTGCGACGAGTGTGGGCATCCTGGGCAATTGCCTATTCGCCCATAGGCCACCTGAGGGAGCACCGGTGGGACGCGATAGCCGGTGCGAGCGTTGGTGGACAGGACCTGTGGCAGGGTCCGAGAGTAAGCTGGGGGATCGCGCGGGAAATGTTTTGGGGTCAGGGCCCGGGTAGGCACTTCACTGGTGCTCTTGAAAACTCCGAAACCTGAACAACTAAATAACCCTAAACCGCAGTGCAGCTGCTAGCGTGTGCAAGTTCAGCAAGACATGCCTATTTGAAAGAAAGTAACGCAAACAGCCCCAATATAGAACCCCAAATTGCATGACCCTTGTTATAAGGACCCCCCTAAAGCAATGCATCACTTATGCTTGGAAGTGCAGATAAGCACTGCCGGAAATGCTAGCACATCTGCTGATGTGAAGATTTTTTGGATATTTGGACCCTTAGAGCTTCACCCTCCAACCCCGAGTCTAGGTTGTTTTGGTCAAGGCTTTTCAGATGGAACCCTGGCCATCGTGCCCTCTATTCCGAATGTAGAGCCTCATCAACCAAAGTCCGGGGTTCACTTTGTAGACCCTAAATACCTTGGAGACCTGAAACCCCAAAGCCTGGAACCCTAAGCCTGTAAACCTTTGGATAGTCGACCAGTCTGCAGGAGATGATATTTGCTGAATCCCTTAACCCTTGACCCCTAGTTTCCGGAATAGTACCCTTTTGCCCTAGACTCTGAAGCCTGTACATACTAAAGCCTGTTTCGAGGGACCACCTGTTTTCAGAACATCCTAAGTGGGAGTCGGCGAGACCAATATATAGACCCCAGACAGTAGGATCCTGACTATGCAGACGGTAAATCGATGTAAAGAGTAAGCCCAAGCATTTTGGGTTTAGGCTACGCTTTAGGACTCACGGTAGGGATTAGGGTTTAGGGTTCTTGATTAGGGTTGAGGGTTCTTGGTCTTTTTATCAGAGTTCGGCATCATGAAGCGGAGGCAAACTTTCACCTGGACGTCTTCCCAGATCCGCAAACTGGTTCCAGGACGGATGCGTAGCACTTGCAGGTTCAGGGTATCGGATGCATCCCTGAAGTTTCCAGGGTACTAAAATCCGGTTCTAGCATGCCCAGTAGTACCCTTATTCCCTTTTTGTAGTCCGAGGTTCCTTATAAAGCTACCCAATACCAAAAAGAGAGGCCCTTTTATTCTTAGGTTACTGGGTATCCTAGGGTTCTGAACCCAGCTATACAAGTAGAAGTGCATGTCTGCTTGGTTCGTAAGTCATCTGAATTTGCAGAGTCAAATCAGCCCCTGGCTGTCAGAACACAGCAGCCGCCTGAACCCATACATTGCCCCGATCCCCGCAAAACCCCAAACTCACAAACCCCACACACCAACACATCAAAAGCCACCTCGAACTCTGCACCCAAACCTTAACCGCAACCCGCTTTTGAAACCTAGAAACCCATAAAAGAACCCATAAAGGAAGCCCATAAAGGAAGCCTTGCAGCAAATCTCAGAGGAAGCCTGAACAAGACCCTGAAATAAACCTCACTAGCCTAAGGTCTAATCCCTAAATCTAAACCTTAAACCTTTGCCATAGTTGGGTAACATTTTGCATTTTCATGGGTACTTAAACCCAATAAGGAAAAATCTAGATTTCTAATCCTACCCCAACCATGAACTAGAAACACTTGTTTTGCATTACCTTAAAGTAGAAGCCAGAAAGTTGGAATATGATTATCCTAAACCCTTTATGGTAAATTATAGGGTATCCTACCCTGAAACCATATTCCAACTTTATGGCTTGTACTTTAGGGCTGTGGGAAACTCAAATTACGAGTTTCCTCGGATCCTAGACTCGAAGCCCGGCCCAAAAAACATTTTACAAAAAACCAAAAGAACCCACAAAAACTGCGAAAGAACCCACAACAACACCGAAAGAACCCACAAAAACCGGAAAGAACCCACAAAAGACCCTAAAGAACCCACAAAAAGCCACAAAGAGCACACAAAAACCCGAGAAGGAACCCTTACAAAGAAAGATGTGTATCTTGCAAGCCTTCAGGGCTGTATAGGATCCTGATCTGTGTTCTGGAGGGTGTAGGGGTTTAGGCGTTCGGGGTTTGGGGTTTTAGGGGTTAGGGGTTTAGGGGTGTAGGGGTTTGGGGGTTAAGGGGTTTGTGGGGTTTAGGCTTAGGGTTTAGGGGTGACCGTAATACTTGGCGTTCTTCTGGTTGGCTCTTAGGACTTTAACTTTTGGGTTTCTATATGAACTATAATAAGGATGCTAAAAGTTTAACTTTTTGGAGGGGTTCAGAAGTCAGCCAAGGAACATTCTGAAATAGAAGTTTTACTCATTTATTGGACCTGTTCCTTAAAAGGACCATGCAGTCTACACTTTTCCCTCCCTGGTTTCTTCAAGGCCATCAAAGTGGGAAGTCCTATCCCGAAGCGCCCCCGAGTTTTGTTTGCGGTTCAGGGTTCAGTTTACGGTTTACGGGTTTAGGCTAGGGTTTAGGGTTTAGGGTTCGGAGGAGCGAAACCCGGAAACCCAAATCCCTAAGCATACCCGATACCCTAAACTCAAAGCCCTACACCCCAAACCTCAAACCTGCCAGAGCCGTCATGACAGCCTGTTTCGCTAGAAAAAGCACAAGACCCTAAATCACCATTGTGATATTCGCACCTTGCCTTGAACCCTAAACCCCCAAACCCTAAACCCCAAACCCACGAACCCTAAACAATAGACCCTCAACCCTGCTTGGAGGATCATGGGACTTAGTAAGTAGGTTATAAGTGGGGTTATAAGTCCTCTAAGTGGGGTTGTCCTAAGTATAACCTACTTATAACCTTACATACTAAGTCCCCTGGGCTTTAAAGTGGTAGCTCCCGCAGGAAGGGGTTCCCCCGTTCGCGGGCCTGCGCAAATCAATTGTGCCCACCTGTGGGTCCTTTTTCAGGGATTTTGGGGGTTTAAGGTTTAGGTTGGGTACGGCCCCCATACAGTAAGAGTCTATAATAGCGCTACTATTAAGGTCCTACTATATCTATATTATGAATATTATTCAACTATTACTGAGTGGGGGCCGTACCTGAGGTTCAGGGTTCGTGGGTCCCGTTTAGAGTTTTGGTTAGGCATTTAAGGTTTTGGAGCCCGGTTGTTCGGGTTGAGGGATTTTGTGCTAAGGTTTCAAGAAGTTTTTGTGGGGGGGTCTTAAACCAAGGATCCTACTGTCCAAGCTTATTGCCATGTCGGTTTGGGGATTAGGGTTTAGGGTTTAGGGGTTAGCGGCTTAGGGCTTCTATTCTTATCCATGCTGTTCTTGTTGATGTTGCATGACGATCCATGCATGTACAAGGTCGCAGGGCACAGCCGGAGGATCCTTTGCCCTAGTAGTCGAGTAGGTAACCTTCAACCTTTTTTTGGGTAGTATAGTCCCTATATAATCCCTACATAACCAAAAAGGTCAACCTTTAGTTCCCCATGACACCCTGACCCCTAAGCCCTAAACCCTAAACTCTAAACCCTAAACCCTATACTCTAAATCTTAAACCCTAAAACCTAACCTTTAGTTCCCCATGGTACCCGACAAGTAGGTTGCCCCTAAAGCACCAATGCCAAGCACCACGGGATGAAGCGGGTGCTTTAGGACTTTTTCGCAGACGTCTAGGGCGAGGGTTTAG
The DNA here is from genome assembly GCA_905221615.1 of Symbiodinium sp. CCMP2592. Classification (NCBI taxonomy): domain Eukaryota; class Dinophyceae; order Suessiales; family Symbiodiniaceae; genus Symbiodinium; species Symbiodinium sp. CCMP2592. The sequence continues at coordinate 322,180 of CAJNDT010005930.1, forward strand.
GGATTACAAACAGAGTCTTAAGAATTAATTAGACCATGTTGTAGAAGGAGGCCTATACTATTATATTTCTATTGGGGCAACGTAAGGAAACCGTACCAAAAAACAGACCCCGAAAATTAAGGCTTGGCCAAAGACCTCGGCATCATCCAGGAACACGTCCACTTACATCCACTCACTAATACTATCCCTTTATCAATCCCTAATCGTCAAACCCTGCTCAGACTATTAAGCTTCCTTTAATATATGGGTGGTTGTCAAATTATGATCCCTTGTTGGGTAACCTAAAGATTAGGTGCCGTATTATAACAGGGACCCACAAAGGAACCATGATTTTGACAACCACCTATATGTTAAGTTCTCACGAAGATCTGAGACGTTCTGGAAAAATGCGTTTGTTGTCTGGCAAGTTAGTAAGTCTCAGTAAGTTCTCAAGAACTAGGATGCCCGGTAGTACCCTTATTTCCTTTTTGTAGTCCTAGGTTCCTTATAAAGTTACCCAATACCAAAAAAGAGAGGCCTTTTTATTCTTAGGTTACTGGGTATCCTAGAGAAGCAAAAAAATAGTGAAGTTCAGAGCCGCCAAACTCTAAATCCCCAAGCAAGAGTAGCCCACATCTGCATTCAATCACAGGTACTTGCCGCCCTACTCCTCGAAAGAGGAATTGCGGGAAAGGTTGTTCGAGGCGTCTGCCGCAGTATGTTCGATGACCCCTTTGGGTGCTTAACTTCACGGGTTTTGGGTTTGGGGAAATTAGCTGGTATTACGCGTTGTTGACACAGATAGAATGAGGGACCCCAAAAGCACAAATTTCATAAGCATGTTATGGGGATATCCCTACCTTATTGGGCTTCATTATAAGGGGGTTTATATGGGATATCCCTATCTTTGTTTTGCTTACTTTTTTGGGCGCTATAGAAGCCCCCCCAAACCGAAGAGACGCCCTCAAAAAACTCGGCCCGGTAAATTTATTTGGGGGCATACACATGCAGAAACAGTTGGGTGGTTGTCAAAATTAGGGTCCTTTTTTTGGCCCTTGATACAGTACGGCACTTAACTTAATATTTAGGGTACCCAAAAAGGGACCATAATTTTGACAACTACCCAGTTAGATGTCGAATGCTACCGAAAGGCCATCGGTGCCAGCTCACGGAGCAGCTCTCATGTGTTCTGACAATGGCGCTCCTGGTTCAAGGTTTGGAATTGTAAAGAGTGTTTCGAATTGTAAAGAGTAGGCTTCGGGGTTCAAAGGTCAAAGGGCTTAAGGGTTTAACATTGGGGGTTCCCTCGCAAGTCTAACCTGTAGATCCCAATCCGCCCAACTCGAAACCTTAAGGCCATAACTATAAACCCTAGACGCCCTAGACCTGAAATCAAGCAACCGAGCAGGCCACGCAGACTCCTGCAGACATCCTTCACAACACAGGACCTATCCACCCGCAGTCCCCCCGCCCAAGTAGCAGAAACTGGAAGCTACGGCCGAGCGGCTGCTTTGCATGCATGACTGACTGTGGCGTTCTTGTCCGCTCCAGCAGAAGCCTCGATGCCTAAACCCTAAACCCCTAGACCCTAAACCCCGAAACCCCTAAACCCTAAACCCCTTAACCCTAAAGCCGAAGCCCTAAACCCCTAAACCCTTAAACCATTAAACCCTTAAACCCTAAACCCTGAACCCCTAAACTCCTAAACCCTAAACCCTAAACCATGTTGGTACCATCGAGCTACGCCTCGGGCTCTTGTGGGGCCGCTCAGACAGACGACAGCCAGGCTCCGGCAGCTACGTTCTCCTTATCTGCTGCCCCCTGTCGTACTTAAAGGATCATGGGACTTAGTAACTAGGGTTATTACTGGGGTAACTATACTTATAATTACTTATAGCCCCAATTAAGGGACTTATAACTATAGTTACTAAGTCCCATGATCCTCTAAGCATACTCCAGCACCCTTATAGTATCCCTTATAGTAGCCCCTTTAAAGGAACCCTAGGGACCCTAGCTCACTTACTAAGTCCCATGATCCTCCAAGTAATGTCCAAGCAGCCGAGCGGGGGGGCCTTGCAGAGTCTGCAGACTTCCTCTGCAACACAGGACCGATCCGCCCAAAGTCCGTCCATCCGAGTAAGGGTTTAGGGTTTAGGGGCTTGAGGGTTTAGGGTTTAGGGTTTAGGGTTGCAAAACGGCAGCTGAGAATCCTGCGCCCTCCCCCGGTGCCATGCAATGAGTCTGGCGAAGGTTTAGAGTTTAAGGTTTGGGGAGGTGGGGTTTAGGGACCAGCGCAAAACCGGTTTCTATATGACCTTGGGCAATTACTCTCTTGTTGGTGTGCTCAAGTTTGTCCCTTTTTGGAGGTTACGGTTTCCTGTCTGGGGATCGTCAGAACTTGTTGTTTTGCTGGACTTTCAAGTGCAGTAGAGTAGCTCACCCCCTTCATCTGGGACTGCTTCATATTTGTTATAGTACAACCCCGAGGGCTTTTCCAAGTATTGTTGTTGTTGCTTTATTCGGGGTATACGGGGCTTATAGATTTGGGGTGAATTGACTCATGCATGTTCAAGAAGGTATCTTTATGATCAAGGGATATGGGGCAATCTTGCAGGTGCATGGGGACCGCGACCTCGCTTTTCCGGGTTAGTTCGGTGAAGTCCGTCAGTGATCGAAGGTTAGGGTCCGTTCGACACCTGAGGGCCCTAAACCCCAAAACCCCAAACTGTGTGCGTTTCCTGCGTAGCCTGCAAAGTTAAGTTTTGCAAGAGGTCCTGGTGCCATGATAGCCCTAAACCCCTAAACCCTAAAGGTTTAGCGCCTGGTTTAGGGTTTAGGGGTTTAGGGGTTTAGGAAGCTTTGGGGGTCTAGGGCTCTTGGGTGTGCTTCGGATTGAGCGTATGGGCTCCTGTTCTTATCGGTCCTATCATTCCTGTCGAGGAAAGCCGAACCACACCAAACCCCAGCATCTAAAACTCTGAGAACCCCGAACCCAAAATTTCCAGAAACCTGATAATTAGGATGCCCAGTAGTACCCTTATTCCCTTTTTGTAGTCTTAGGTTCCTTACAAAGTGTCCCAATACCAAAAAAAGGGAGCCATTTTTATTCCTAGGTTACTGGGCATCTTAGGATAAGAACTGTTCCTGTGGGAGGCCATGCATTGTTCCGTGGGCCACCATGAGCAGAAGATGCGAGACGCCTGAGAGTTCATGCTCGTGGTTTCCCAGGCTGCCAGGGGCTGAGAGCTTAGGGTTTAGGGTTTAGGGGCTGATCTGGGTTCTCCTAGGTCCTTTGCGTTAAGGCCCTTAGGTGCTTTCTTGATTGTTTGTTTTTGTTGCTTTGTTATGGCTTCCCTGAATCTCCGAATAAGAAGCGTACGCTTACCTTGTAAGTTCCAAGGGGGATCAGGGCGATTAGGGATCTCCGGGGCCAAGCATAGGGCCTTACGTCGTGTCGTTCTTCTGGTTGGCTCTTGGGACTTTATTTTTCTGGGTTTCTAAACTATAGTAAGTTAGGAGGCTAAAGGTTTAACTTTTTAGAGGGTTTCAGAAGCCGGCCAAAACATGTTGTGGACAAACATCTTGCTACGATACAACCTCACATAAAATCGAGTTTTTACTGTGTCACATACAGGGCCTGTAACGAGAACGGTCGGAGGGCTCATCGGGTTTGTTCGTTTAAAGTTGCGGCGAAGACTTCGGAGAGTCTGTGTCCAGAGGACTTTTGGGAACGAGGAATACATTTGTCGTACACTAGCTTTTTCTTTGTGCCTGAACCCTTTTCTATTTTGGGACGCCATGCGCCGACATGCCAAAAACGTATCAACACATAAAAAGCTAGATGTCCGCCGACATGGTAACAATTGCACGCCGACATGTGCAACTAGATGTCCGCCGACATGGTAAAACTATGTGCCGACATGCAAAAAAATCGCGAGGACATGTAAAAAATGAATGTCTGCTGACATGGTTAAAAAGAATATGCACCAATATGGCAAAAACGACGTGCCGACATGAAAAAGCGGGATGTCCGCCGACATAGTAAACATCACACGCCGACATGGCACAAAATGCGCGTCGACAAAGAAAATGCAGGAGCCGACATGACAAAAGCTATACGCCGATAACTATACACACAAGCATGCGCTGAGATGGAGAACCGGTTTGTTTGGAAGGGTTTGGGGCTTACAAGGAGTTCACAAAGCCTTAAACCCCTAAACCCCAACCTTGTTCAACAGGAATGAGAGAGATGGAGGCGGACGGATTTGAAAGTGGCACATTTGTGAAGCGGCCCACATGGAAAAATACGTGCCGACATGGAAGAAGCACACGCCGACATGGAAAAACGTGTGCCAACATGCAAGATTTGCACCGACATGGAAAACATGTGCCGACATGATCAAGCGCTCACCGACACGTCAAAAGCGAGCCTCGGAGATATTATCTCGGGGTGTGTTTTTTTTTTTTCCATCTCGGGGCGGGAATTTGCCATGTCGGCGTGCGTGATCCCTCTTTTCCCTACACGACTCTTGGGTTATTTATTGAGGTTGTGCATGTTTGTTCTTTTTTGGCCGTGATTTCGTTTGTAGGGATCTTCAAAGGTTATCCTTCGGGAGCAACTCAACCCCTGGACCTAAACCATGAACTTTAAATCCTGAGCCTTACAACCCCGAAACCCTAAACCCTAGGGTTTAAAGCTTAGGGTTCTAAACACTTCTTTCCTAGCCTGACGCTTCGACCCTGAGCTTGGTTGGAAGTCTCAGCTCTGCGGTACATCAACCGTTTTTGGGTGTAGGGTGTCAATTAGGGTCTAGGGTTTAATGTTTCAAGCAGGGTTTAGGGTTTAGGGCTTCGAGTGGTTAGGGTGTTGGGTTTAGGGCTGGGGGTTTAAACTAGAGTCTAGGGTTTAGGGTTTCGGGTGATCTGACTCACGGATCAAGTGACCCTCGACCTGAAATCCTTCTATCCTGAAGCCTACGTAGAGGTTATTGCAGACATGGGAGTCCCTACTATAGATCCTAAAGAGTACGAGTTGGATGCTTATTGAGTGAATTAATAAGCCTCGGCCAGCATCTTGCTTAACCTGTAGACCACCTTTAAACCCCTGAAGGGCCTTCATGACCTTGACGTTTCATCCCGAAGCCCAGAAGACCTGCACCCTAATCCCGAAGCACGAAAGCCCCAGTCCCTGAAAACCCAAAGCCTGCGTTTTCATTGTGCCCATACTTGCAGGTCTGCAGGCCTGCGTAGCAAAAGCAACGTCGCGACCTCAATTTTTGCGAGCATTCTCAAGGACATAAAACCAAGGGTTTTGAAACGCTTTTTCTCAAGGGGTCCAGAACAGATTAGCGAAAGTTTTCAATATGGCCCAGGGTATATTCCTTACTTGCGGAAGGTTGCCCTAAACCCTAGAGTGCAGGGTATATTCCTTGCAGGGTATAATCCTTCTTGAGGAATGTTAGGGTTGTGGAGTCTATCATTGTTACCGGGACAGCTTTTGCAGGAATGTCCACCCGTACCAGATTGCCGTGCTGTTCGGATGGATTGCAACTGCCAGCTGGTATCCCTTCACCTGGGCTTTTTTCCAGGAGCAATTTTTGCAAGAATGCAGGGATATGCATTTTCATGGTAAGAATGCTCATGCAGTTCACTTTTCTGGCGCTGCATTCGGCAATCATGTAAAGGACATGGCTTGAGCATTTCGAGACGGAGAGTCAGCGAAACCTTGGAAGTGGACGGGAACCTGCGAGTGCAGTTGGTGGTCAGACTGCAAGAAGGCAAGCAAAAGTACCAGGAAGCACGGTACCCTGAAAGAATCCTGGTGCGGTTCTATTGTAGTTCCGCGGCAGCCGGCAGAATCTCAGAGTGTTTGTGGATGGTGTTTTAGCAGCAACACATTATGGGACCAGGGTTTAGGGTTGAGGGGGTTCTGAGATTCTGGATTCTAAAGGGTTTAAGAGGCTTGCAGTCATACCCTTCTGATCGTTTGTTTTCGGGTCGCCTCGTGAGAAAATAGTTATGGGAGAAAGGCTCTTCATTGTTCTTATCAAGGGGCCGCTGGGGCTACTGAAGGGCTAGAAGAACTGTTGAGCCTGTAGAGTGCACCCTAAACAAAAACCCTCAAACCCTAAGATGCGACCCTGATCCGACGTATTGAAAGCTGCTGAACAAGTCAAGGAATCCCATGTGCCTAAGAAGTCAAAAAAGAACCTCAACCCTAAACCCCAAACTGAGCTCGATTATAAGAACTGCGGTTTGGCTTTGATGACCTCTTGGATATTACTATACAGGGTTTGCCCTGTGGGTTGTAAGTGCTTCAGGGTTAGATCAAGGGTTCAGCGCATTTTACGGAGAGACTATTGTTCCAGATTGTCCTGGGCTCCCCTAAACCCCAGGCCCTATAAACCCAACAGCATGACCTATTTACGGACCCTAAACTGTGGTAATTATGGTGAATTCCTCATTATGAGTAATGCAGGATTCATATCATCAACCGTATGTATTGCAGTAGTATGAGGGACCGTTTGGTGACCCTAAACCCTAAACCCCTAAACCCTAAACCCTAAACCTCTGATTGAGGAGTACAAGAGTTCGCGAGGGATTTTACACGGATTCTCGGATGGGATCTGTGTGAGTGTAGGCCGAATCTCGGCCGGACCTTTCTGCAGAAAAAGGCCCCATTGCACTTTAAAAAAAAAAAACCTCTGAGCCCTTTGACTCAATTCGGACCTCGGCTGCTTGGTCAGCTCGAGTTCGGGCTTCGGCGCTTTGATGAAGGGTGGTCTGGGGTTTAAGGCTTTAGGGTTTAGGGTTTAGGGTTTAGGGGTTTAAGGCTGCAGGTGTACGGTGTAGAGCCGTGGGTAGACACTTCGGGTGGAACTGCGGAGTGCTTTTCGGATTTGTGTTGTAGGGTTCCATGGCCAGTAGGCTCGTTGGGTTTCTAAACCCCAAACCCTAAACCCTAAGTACCGCCATGCAGGCTTTCCGAATTGAAAGATAGGGCCGGGAGGTTCGGCTCGAGGCATGGAAGTTCTAGGGTTTGGGGGGTTTGGGATAGCGGGCCTTTGGTTGCTAGCAGTTAAGGGTTTTGGGCTCAGGGCGGGCTTTTTGGTTCTTAGGAGTTTAAGCAACTAAGCTGAAAACCCCAAGCCTCAAAACACCCACCCTCCACATCTAACTTAGATTGTTTTGGCCTTATGGTTTAGGGCGTCAGGATTTTCCACTAAACCCCAAAATCAAAACTCTAGACTCTAAACCCTGAACTCTTAGTTCTAAACTCTAAACCCTGAACTAAAAACCTCGAACTCTAAACCTGTAAAATCCCTAATGGGCCGTGAGGTTTCGAGTTCAACCCCAGCCTCGAGTTGGCTACAAGAGTCCGTAGACTCCGTACAACTTATTGGCTGTAAACTCAACTTTTCAACTTTTGGGGTTCTTATAAGGTCGATTCTGAAAATTTCAATGTTTATTTCCTTGGGTTTTGGGCCAGTGAGACAAAGTGACCTTTGCCCAGGTCAGAAAAGCCTGCAGCTAATCTCCCAACATGACGCTCGGCCGGAACTGAGCTTAGGGTTCGGGGTTTAGGGTTCGGGGTTTTCCTTCTTGGGCTTGAGGGGATGTGAGAATCTTGTTTGCTGACGTCGGCTAATGTTTTTCAGAAGCCAACCTCGTGAGCATATTAGGACCAGGACCCTTGTTATAAGGGCGGTGGGCACCAGCTTTCTGGAGCCAAATGGTGCGCATGCTTGACCAGGCCACAGAGGCTTAATCAAGTCCATGACTGTGAACACTTCAAACAGTAACTTTGCATATCAAGCGAAAAGCACGCCGCATTTAGGCTCCAGGTTTTTTGTGCGCCTGTGACCGTTTAGGAGCCCTTCAAGAGTACCCGGACACTCCAATACCCGTTAATTAAAGAATATTCCTTAAATCATACTAGGGATCCTACTATAACTTAAGGTACTTGTAGATTCCTTCATTACGGGATATTGGAGTCTCTGGGTCGTTCCTGTAAAAGCCGAGGGCTCTCTGAATCCTAAGCTCTTGACGTGCAAGACTCTCATAGGAGGCTTTACAAGGAACTCCTTAAAAGACGCTGGAAGGAACTCTCAAAGGAACCCCTTGAAGGAGTGTTTGAAGGAACCCTTAAAGACCCTTAAAGGGCAACTTCTGACAGCCAAGGATGGCTCGGACAGAAGAGAGAGCTGTCCCAGCAGAGGAGAGCAGGAGAAAAAAGTTTCAGCCAGGGGTTTTTGCTTTTGGCCTGGTACCATGTAGGAACCTGATGAAGAAACCGTGGCCCCAATATATTAGGAGTCATATAAGGAACCCTAATATAGGCATAACGTTTCCTAATCAGGTTGCTTACATTAAGGGATGCCAACCTGCTTCAGGGTTCTAAACCCTAAGCCCCACCGACCCAATTTTTCCGTGGGTTGAGGGTGTACTTGGAGGATCATGAGACTTAGTAACTATAGTTATAAGTCCCTTAATTGGGGTTACAAGTAATCGTAAGTATAGTTACCCCAATACTAACCTTAGTTACTAGGTCCCATGATCCTTGAAGTAGGGTTTAGGTTTCAAGTTTCGTCGCTTCGGAGTGATTACTTTGCGGGGGATTTCCCATGCAGCCTCAACTACAGGGGACCCCGGAGAAGCCACAGCCCCGAGCTTCTCCCCCTTTCGTCCGAAGCTTTATACGTGACTCGAGCTGGGAGGCTCTTGCTGTGTTCTTTCTATTGTTTAGGGTTTAGGGTTTAGGGTTTAGGGTTTAGGGTTCGCCGGGGTCTCTCACAGATAGCTGGTTTTGCCTTCTTGCTAACTGGAGCATGTCAGACATTTTGCCATTCGCGAACCCTTCAACTGCTCACGCTTCCTTCATCGCAAGCCTGGATATGCTCCCCTAAACCCTAAACGGTTTCGGGTTCAGGGCCAAGAGTTCACAGTTCATGTTTACGGTTCAAGGCTCCAACCCCTGAGGAACACCCCAAAAGGGTCCAGGGTTTAGGGCTGCAGCAGGCCCACCCAGAGACGTAGGGTCTGAGGATGTTTCCAATCATGAGTTGAGCGCTTAATGTAGGGGCCTTAATGATTTTAGCAGGGCTTGAATCGTATGGTCAGACTTTTGTAGAATTATGCTTCAGGAGCATTTAGTATATTGGCCCAGTAGCACGCCCCGATTTTCGGTGACTTCCTTGAGATCAAAAGTCAGCAGCGGGGAGCCTTAAACCCTAATCCTGAACCCTAAACCCCAGTCCCTCATTCCTAAACTCTGCAGTAGAAGCCAGAAAGTTGGAACATCGTTAGCCTCATTCCCTTAGCGTAAAGTAAATATAAGGAATCCCAGCATGAATCATCCTAAATCTATGTTCCAACTTTCTGAGGTTCACTATAATGCTCCTAGCCCCCTATAAACCCTGAGATGTTCGTGTGGAAGCCCGAGATGACAGGTTCGAAACCTGCAGCCATGCGACAGTACACAAGCGGCCTAAAGAATTAGTAACACTACCTTGTGGGCTCCTTGATGCAGTTGTCGCATAATTTGACCAAAAACCCTATTGAAATTATTAAGGCCCTGATATGATGCCAGGTGTCAAAACCCCTCCGCCGTCACCTGGTCCGGCGTTCCGACCTCGGGGCGATAGTCTTTGAGCGTTGCTTTTGGTGCTTTTCAAGGGTTCTACGGGAGTTGCGTATGGTTTTTAGGTGTTCTTAGGATTTCGTTTTCTCCTATTCCCCCAACCTTCGTGCCATAGATCCTACAGAACCAGATCAGCCAAACGAAGCTGCATGAAGCCCTAGAAAACCTCCACAAGTCTCTGCCAAATGGTGCTGGAAAGCACAGAAGTTCAGCAATGTACCTTATGCTCTCAACCCTCGTAGGGACAAGCAAGACTTCTGCAACACCCTGTAACAGAAACCGTATGTGGAGGCCCTCCCAATTCCCAGCAGAAAGATCCCCAAGCAAGCTAGTCCCAGCTTGTTTGAGACTTCTAAATGCCCATATGGGAGTTTCCGAAAACTAGGGTCCCCTATTTTCGGAAGTTCCCATATCAAGCCCCATCCCTTAATAAAACTCAAACAGCGCAGTAGAGCCTAAACCCTAAACCTTGAACATAAACCCAACCCCTGAATAAAACCCTAAACCCCTAAACCCTACACGGCCCTAAACCTTAAACCCCTAAATTCCTAAACCTTAAACGGCCCTGAACCCTAACCCCTAAACCCTAAACCCCTACTTAAAGGATCATGGGACTTGGTAACTAGGGTTAGTACTGGCGTAACCATACTTATACTTACTTATAACCCCAATTAAGGGACTTATAACTATAGTTACTAAGTCCCATGATCCTCCAAGTATAAATCCCTCATAGATCGGTTTAAGGATTCCTTAGGGTACCCTTAGGGGTATATTGCTTAATTACGGAATACCTAAACCCTAAACCCTATAGATCCCCTATAGATCCCTTATAGGATTCCTTACGGTACCTTAGGGTTTTTCCTTGATTGCAGGATGTCAGAACCCCCTCAACCCTAAAACCCTAAAGATCCCTTAGAGATCCCTTTCGGGATTCCTGAGGGTATATTACAATATCAGAGTCCTACGAAGCTCGCACGAACGGAGGTCCGACGGATGCAGAACGAGCCTGGCGCATTTAAGTGCGGGGCCCGGTACGTATTTGTTTGCCAGAGACTCCACTACCCCTTAATTAAGGAATATTCCTTAAATCATATTAGGGATCCTACTATAACTTTAAGGCAAGTTCCTTGATTAAGGGATATTGGAGTCTCTGGGAATGTCGGGCTTTTCGTTAACGAACCTGTTTCGCTCTGCACTTGCAACCCAAGTACAACACAGGCTGCTAACTCAGGAGACCAATAAGTTGCCTTGTTTGAGAACCCTAAACCTAAACCCTAAGCCCTGAACCCTTAACCCTGAACCCCAGGCCCTACAGCCCGTGGGTCCGAGGCTGGAGTACGTGCTGCGACACCTGGACGAGAAGTGCATGGAGTCCTTCCGGAGATTGCCTCCGCATGTCGGGGAGACCCGGGAGGGGTTTAGGGTTTAGGGTTTAGAGCTTAGGGTTTAGGGTTTTTGGACCCGGAGCCTTAAACCCTGAACCCATAGAGATCCCTTTGAAGGGACCCTCTAGATCCCTGTAAACCTTAAACAATCCCTAAATCCTGAAGCCTAAACCCGAAGACCTAAACCCTGAACTCCGAACCCTCGGCAGGGGGATTGGGGAGTTATGGTCTTAGGGCTTCAGGCTTCGGCTTAGCCGGGATGTGGTTTAAAGATTTCAGGTGCAGGGATTAGGATGTCCTTAAGGGGGGGTGGTCCAAGGGGGGTAGGTAACCTAGTAATCCCCATTATTCCCCAATACTCCCTAAGCTTCCCTAAGGTTCCCCAAAGCTCCCGAGTACCCTCCCCCCTTGAACCACCCCCCCCTTAAGGATCCTATAACAGGGATTTGGAAAGTTCAGAGTATTTTGGAGGGTTGCGGGGTTCGGGTAAGTTCAAGGCTCCTAAGACCCTAAACCAAAAACCCTACTTAAAGGGCTCCTTAAAGGGATCTATAGGGGTTCCTTAAAGGGATCTATAGGGGTTCCCTAAGGGGATCTATAGGGATTAGGGTTTAGGGTCTACTTGGAGGATCATGGGACTAAGTAAGTAGGTTATAAGTGGGGTTATAAGTCCCCTAAGTGGGGTTATCCTAAGTATAACCTACTTATAACCTTACTTACTAAGTCCCATGAGCCTCCAGGTAGATCCTAAACCAAAAACCCTGTTCAGGTTCATGATTTATACGGGAGGTGGGGGGGGGGTCGACCTCGTGCTTTCTCGCAGCATTTCCGTCTGGTGCTTGTCTTCCGTACACACCGGGTGTGGTTGAGAGATTTGCCTGCGAGGTTTGAGCAAGCCACCTGAGGTAGGCCTTCTTAAAGGATCATGGGACTTATTACCTAGGGTTATTATTGGGGTACCTATACTTATAATTACTTATAACCCCAATAAAGGGACTTATAACTATAGTTACTAAGTCCCATGATCCTCCAAGTTCTATTTGGGGATCATGGTGAGCGTGTTTAGGGCTCCGTATGACATGAACCTGATGCCACAACAGTGACAGCAAATCAAACTGGAGAACCTGAATACCTATGTTCCATCAAAGGGTTCCCAAATGCCAACAGCCGGGGAGCCTAACATAGCTGCGATCACACCCTTCGCCCTAAAACCCCTACATCCACAAAACCCCCGAGACTAAATCAATCCTCCAAATCCCTAGCATTTAAACGTTTCCATCGCATCCTCAATCCTGAAGCTTTGAGCAGGTAAGCCTCAACCCCCAAACCCTAAACCCTAACCCTAAACCCTAAACCCTAAACCCTAACCCTAAGCCCTCTAAACCCTCACCCTTAAGCCGCCAAACCTTCAACACGTTCAGGCCCAAGAGCAAATTGCGCTTCGTTTGGATGTTTGGCCCTCGAGTGCTGCAGGGCCCGGGGTTCTGATCGCAGTTTGGTTGGGCTGAAGGGGGGAGGATAGGTTGCATTTGCATGTGCATGTATATATATATATATATATATATTATACATAAATAAACAAATATATATATATATATATATATATATATATATATGTAGAAGTCGCTATGGGCGTAGAGCTTTCCCGCCTCAAGGGCTTAAGATTCAGGGTTTAAGATTTAGGGTTTAGGCTTTAAGGGTTTAGGGGTTTAGGGTTTAAGTTTTTAGGTTTCAGGCTCGAGATGGTTGTTTCGGGTTTCGGTTTTTTTAGGTTTAGGGTTTAGGGTTTGGGGCTTAAGGGATTAAGATTGTAGATTTCAGGTTTGCGTGCGGCGAGTTTCCCTTGTTTTACTCTGAGGCGTAGAGGATGAAGTTTCGAGGCTTCGTCATCCACCCGGTCACAGCAACCCAGGGTTCCCCCTAGTAGTCGAGAAGGTAACCTTCAACTTTTTTGGGGGTAGTATCGCCCCTATATAATCCCTATATAACCAAAAAGGTTAACCTTTAGTTCCCCATGATACCCGACAAGTAGGTCTCTAGAATTAGAATTCAAGGGTGTTGGAGTTTCTAGGTTTCAGCAGTTTGCGGTGTAGGGTTTTGTTTCTTTTTTGCTGAGCTTCTAACGAGGATCCTGTGGTTGCCCTTGACTTGGGGATTGAGACAAGGGCTTTTTCAATCGGATTCCCACATCACCCTCCCAAGCACTAGAACTAGGACCTAGGAGGTGTTTGGGGCCAAATCCACGACCTTTAGGCCTGTGTAAACCCTTGGAGCGCATAGGAGTTCAAGTTCCCAAAAAGCATTCCAAGTCAGGTTGGGCAGTAGAAATCACCTCAGACCATTCTCACTCTTCAACAGCAACCCAGACCACCGGGAAGATCCAAAAAGTAGATCCCTTTATTGGGGGTTCCTATAAAGTACCCTTAGTAGTATAGGGCCTCGAATTAGGGGATCTACTTTCTAGATCCCCCCGGCGGTTTGGGAAGCCGTATCAGCTCCATGTATGTTTTGTAAACTTGAAACCTAAGACACCAAATCCCGAAACAATAGCCACAATACGCCCGAAGCCGGATTAAACCCCCAAACCTTCAAAGCTGAAATATCAGTCGTAAACTTCGGGCCTGGTGTCTGGGGTTTAGGCAAACTAACCCATAACCTAGAATCCTAAACCCTAAACCCCCAAATCCTTAGCCCCAAACCCTAAACCCTAAAACCCGAGACCCCTAAAGCCCTACACCCGAAACCAAAAGCCCCTAAAGCCAGCCTCGACCCTTTAGGTCGCGACCTGTCGGAACGTGAGCGCTTTCGTCTTTTCCCAGGCTGCCTTTTCGAGGCTTTCTAGGTAGGGCCTTTTGGTTTAGGGATTAGTCTTAAGGGCCTTAGAGTTTTGGGATGACAGAGTTTAGGGATCTCGGTTTAGAGGGTTCAGGGATTAGGAGATCAGGTAAGATTTTCCCTTTAGTTACAGAGGATCTTACGTGCGCATTTTTATAGAGGCTTTCAAGGGCCACACTAGTTGGATGCGAATTCAGGGGTTTCAGGTTTTGACTGTAGCCTGGGCAGAATGAGCTTGCCCTAATGTTTGACCCTGCTACACCCTAAACCCTTAGGCCATGAACCCTAAACTTGAGCTTAACACCGTAAACCACAAGCACCTAGGGATTGTGTTTGTAAGGGGAATGGGACCCTAGAAAATACGTATCATGATGTCCGTTGGAAAATTCCGCGCAGGAAGCTACTGTAGAAGCTGTTTGAGCACATGGGGTTCCCCCAACCAAACTGTCTGAAACCACCGGGCCGCTTCAGCGTTCTTCATAGTAAGAGGGGTTCTCATATCTTTGGAAGACGAATGAAGAAGAGTCAAGCAACGTCAACGAGGAGACAATAGAATCACAACGGAAACAACCTATAAAACAGAGATCAGCAAGCCCATATTCATCAACTGAACAGGATGGAAAAGACCCCTTTACCTTGGCCAGGTGCGCTCTGTGCAGTCCATGCCCCCTCCTACAGCTGGATTCCCGGAGAATTTTCAGATGGCTTAATTGCCCACGTGAAATGGTATCCTGCTTGAAGTGGCCGGTTTTGAGTCATTCAGGGCCGGGGCGGCACAAGCAGCGAAGAGCATAGGTTTTCGAGGGTGTAGGGTTCGTACTGTACTGCACCCGATATTTCAGCTTCTGAAGCCAGATTGGATATGAGATTTCTGAGTGAAGGGCTAATTACGGTTGAGAAGTTTAAAAAATATATACATATTTATAGGGGGGCCTAAGAAGTAGCAATTAAGAACGTTGCCCTAACCCCTTTATAGTTCCTAATAAAATTATCGTACAGTATACGCCAAAACCTCATTGTTCTGAATGCCGGAGAACATTAGGGTTTCTAGTTCAGGTTGAGGGCTTGCTTGGCTCAGGTTTGCCAGGGCGGCGCCCATCTTCTGTAAACCTTATTGACTGTAAACTCAACCTTTCAACTTTTTTGAGGGTCTTATAAGGTAGTCGGTTCTGAAAGTTTCAATTTTTATTTCCTTGGGTTTTGGGCCGGTGAGGCATCGTATGTTTTGCTCCGACCCCTGTCATGGGTAGGGTTGCGCATGGTCATACCTTGGCTTGAACGAAGAGAGTCTTGTTTCGGATGTAAGGGTTTGGAGGCTTTAGAGGTTTAGGGCTCCGGGTTTAGGGGCTTTAGAGGTCAAAGGGGTTTAGGGGTTGCGGCGGTTTGGGGTTTAGTTGTTCAGCGTGTCAGGGTGCTCTGTTACACCCCCTGAGCAGATCAACTATCAGTTTTCCTAGGAAACTGGATACAAGTCTGACCCTAAACCCTAAACCCTAAACCCTGTAATGAACCAGAAACCCAAAGCCCACTGGCTTCCTACGGTGCCAGCATAAGAGCCCTTAGATCCAAGGGTAAAAGGAGGGACCCTGAATAGGGACCCCTAGGCATATACCCTTAGTATAGCTATTATAAACCCATTATATGCCCATTAAAGGGTAGGTAGGGTAGGGGTCCCCATTAAGGGTCCCTCCTTTTCCCCTTTGAGTATAGGTTAAGCCTTAGGCACCCGCCGCCCTGGAACTCGAAGCATCCCTTTAAACACTCAGAATCTCCCAGTCCTTAACCATATCTACTATTTGCTTAAGAACCCCAAAAAATAAAAAATGTATTCCTTATAGGGATAATATAGGGATTATCATTTTTTATTTTTTGGTGGGTTCTTAAGCAAATAGTAGATATAAAACGCTGAAACACTGAACCTTAAATCGCTCATAACCCCAGAACCGTACACCTGGTTTTGAACCCTATCTTTATTGGAACCTCTGACGTCTACTATAATTGCAGTTTCCATAGCGGCATTTCTCATCTTATATCACAGCTTTCTGCACAACTATTTATCCCCATGAATTCTCCTTAAGAGGATCTCCTGCAGAACAGAGGATACAGTTCCCAGGTGCATCCCGCGGCGCTTCGAAGCCCAAGGCGGTTCCCGTTTAAGAGTTGCTTCTACTTGGAGGATCATGGGACTTAGTAAGTAGGTTATAAGTGGGGTTATAAGTCCGGTAAGTGGGGTTATCCTAAGTATAAACTACTTATAACCTTACTTACTAAGTCCCATGAGCCTCCAAGTAAGGGTCATTTAAGGCTTCAGGGATTCTTTATGTGTCTTCGAGTTGAGGGTGTGCAACCCTGTTTAGAGGTAGGGTCTAATGGTTTCAGACAGTTTTCTACTATTGAGCTTTTTTGGTGTTGTATAGGGTTACTTGGATGATCAAGATACTAACTTTCGGAACGGGCAGAGGCTTTAGGAGGCACCCCTGCAACTCACTTCCCAGCGCGCTTGTACCTTGAAAAAAAAACTTAGCTTCAGATGCCAGAACAATGGCCTAAAGGGTCTATTTGGTCTTACCTAGCCTACATGGCTTCGGAGTTTTAAGGAACTTGGTTGAATTTTTCTTCTACCACTGGGACGTCATTTCGTTTACTCTATACCCAACCCCCCGTGTGGAAACGTGAAATTACTGAACGGTAGCCGGAATTCTTCCAAATCGAAAACTACACCTTCCTGGAACCCTAAACCCTAAACCCTAAACCGGGGTCCTTCTCAAGGAAGCCCTGAATTCCAACTTGGAGGGTCGGAGCACCGAGTAAGTATCTACGCAAGAGGGTTATAAGTACGATAAGCCCAGTTGCGGACCCGTTTAGAATAGGGCATGTGTAACTCTTGAGTCTACATATCCACTCACTACCCACTTACGAAGTCCCCACCTTACCAGTATACCCTCACCAAACCCGTTTAAGCCCTGACACTATACAACGCAACGAAACCGGTAAGCCTCTGCATTATCGGAAACCCACGCCTGAAACCACATAGCCGACCTGTGGGACGAATCGTGGCACACCGAAGATGCCGAACTACCGGAGATCAGCTTTGGGGCTTTAGGGTTTTGGGGTGTCCTGGGCCACAGCAAGCTTTTACATTGCTGGTTCAGCCTTGCATGCTTTGTCCCTCTTCCGTCCGGCAAGCAGGACCCTTATGAGTCTCACTACAGGAGCCTGAAAAAGCCTCTGTAAAATGCGACTAGGCCGTGACTATGAGGTCGTATCAAGGCCTGCAAAGTTCAAAGAGCCCCGACAGACCCAAATTATCCCTT
Source organism: Symbiodinium sp. CCMP2592 (assembly GCA_905221615.1). Lineage (NCBI taxonomy): Eukaryota > Dinophyceae > Suessiales > Symbiodiniaceae > Symbiodinium > Symbiodinium sp. CCMP2592. The sequence continues at coordinate 339,333 of CAJNDT010005930.1, forward strand.
CTTGCGAGAACTCTAAAGCCGTGGAAAAGCTCAGAACCCTCACCCTACATGACGACAATCTGTACCAATGCGCTTCAGCATCTTATTACAAAAAACAAAATTTCGGAACATCCTTACAAACTGCTCTGCGGCCCTTACGAAAGATCTCAACCCAAAATTAGGTAGGCCCTTGGGACATTTTATCTTTTTCCTTATTGGGCTTAAGAGGATCTTTTTTACGAATATTTTCAGAGGCTTTGAGGGGCCAACCTAGTACCTAGTAGTAGAGTAGGTAACCTTCAACCTGTTTGGGGTAGTATAATCCCTATATAACCCCTATATTATTAAAAAGATTAACCTTTAGTTCCCCGTCATACCCCTTGGCGTTCTTCTGCTTGGCTCTAGGGACTTTAACTTTTCTGGGTTCCTATATGAACTATAATAAGGAGGCTAAAAGTTTAATTTTTTGGAGGGTTTCAGAAGTCGGCCAAAACCCGACAAGTAGGATAATATTTGGTTCCGACAATCCCTAAGAAACAGCTAAAATTGTTTGTTTTGTGCTAGGGGTCCACGTTCAGTTTAGCTCATGGTTCCGGGTTTTAGAGGCCCAACCCCAGAACATCCTAAACCCTAACCCCAAATCCATCTTAAACCGTAAACCATCCTAAACCCTAAACCCTAAAATCCCTAAACGCCTGTAGTCAGTTAAACCCTAAACCCTACAATCCCTAAACCCCTAAACCCCTGTAGTCAGTTTAGCCCTAAACCCTAAACCCTAAAGTCCCTAAACCCCTAAACCCCTGTAGTCAGTTTAGCCCTAAACCCTACCTTAACCCCGAAGAACCTACCTTTTTAGGGTTCCCTATTATGACTTCCTTATATAAGTCCTTAAACAGGTAGGTTCTTCAGGGTTAAGGTAAGCCCTAACAGCCTCCAGCTCGGCGCAGGGTCATGACGCCGGGCGCTCCGAGGCTGCGGAGCAGGACGGATCTCAAGGGACCTGGAGAACCCAATACCCCTCAATTAAGGAATATGCCTTAACTTAGGGGTACTTCGAAATATTTTTTTAATTTTTGGTTATTATGATCCCTAAGAAACAGCTAAAATGATAATTTTTGCTAGGGTTCTAAGTTCAGTTAAATCATAGGGGCCCTCATATTATGATTTGAAGTATATTCCTTAATTAAGAGGTATTGGGATCTCTGGGAAGCGGTGGTTTTGCTTCTTAGTTCCCCCATACCTAGCCTCTAAACTTTGTGGGGTTCTTATAGTTTACTAGTAACCGGAAAGTTTAACCTTTCACTTCTCTGGCTTATAGGGAGAGTAAGGTTTGGAGCCGTTTAAGCTCATTGTAGAGTTGCGTAGTTTCTTCATGTAGGGTTGTATAAGTTTAGGTGCGTTTTTAGGAGTTGGGTTTAGAGTCTGTCCATTTTGTTTTGGTAGGTTTGGAAATCTGGTCTTTGGCCTTAGGCCTGTAGCAGCTGCCTTTTGGGGGTTGGTTCATGCTTAACGTTGAAGCGTGGAGGTATGCATCTTAAACCCTAAACCGCAAATCTACATGTTGATTGTATGTCGTTGTTCAGCTTGCATTAAATTATGGGTCCTGAAGAGTGTCAGGACATGTCTTTTGCTTAATAAAGGCTGAAGATGGACTTCAAGGGCATCCCAGCCTGGGTGTGTCTAATTGCTGCTCCTGCTGTTCACTTCTTGGGGTGCAGGGTTCTTCAGTTTAGGACCCTTGCATGAGGACAGCGCGGCGCCGTTTTCTATTGATAAGATTAGATATCATACCCAGGACTGGCAGGGCTACCGTATGCCCTAAACCTCATCTTAGGGATCCGATTTACTTGTCGTCATGGTTTCCTCAGCCGTACTTGGAGGGTCGGGGGACTTAGTAACTGGCGATTTTTTAGACTTATAAGTACCGTAACCCCAATTAGGGCCCCTTTTAGGGTACTTATAAGTCTACTCTCACTACCTACTTACTAAGTCCCCCGACCCTCCAAGTACACCCTGGAGCTTAAACGAAACAGCCCCAAAACGCAACTCTTCGACCCGAAAAACCGGAAATCTGAACCTTAAAACCCTAAAACCACAAATGGGAGTTTCCGAAAAGTAGGCGTACCTTATTTGAGGGTCCTTATAATAAGGATCCTACTATTTAGGGTACTATATTAGGGTCCCCTATTTTTGGAAACTCCCAAATCCTTCAGCCGTTTCGGGGTACCGAACGCACTATAGGGGCCTGAGTATTGAGCAATATCATTCCCGGAGGTTCAGGGTTGTGTGGCTTGGGGTGTCGAATCCAGAAACCTAGACTCTAAGCAGATTGTTTCTCATGGGCCCTCATGAAACAAAAGTACAAAACGGTTTGGGGTTTAGGTCTGGGGCTTGCTTAGGGTTCAGGTTTTACGGTTTAGTGTTAAGTAAATAGCACCAAGCGTTTAGGTTTTAGGTTTGAGGGTCTACGTAGGCTTACAGGTTTTGGGTATGTAAAGTCTCTATTTCAGCCTCCGTGTCTTGCTGCATTGCTGTGCAACAAGTACATAGCGTGCCTCAAGTTGCTGGAGCACCATACGGTTGATGATATGAATCCTGCATTACCCATAATAGACCATTATTCCCATAGTGTAGGGTCCTTAAGGTAATGCAAGATTTTATATCATCCACCGTATCACCCGAAATCCCGAACCCCGAAACCCGAAAACTCTCGACAACAGAAGCACTCAGACTGGTCGTCCCCAACCCTATAATTAGGGTTTAGGGTTTAGGGTTTTAGGGTTTAGGGTTTAGGGCTGTAAACTCATTTTTTTCCACTTTAAGGGGTTCTTTAAGGTAGTCGATTCTGACAGTTTCAACGTTTATTTCCTTAGGGTTTGGGCCTGTGCATGAGTCTTAGGCATTCAGAAATAGCGTTTAATCTTTGGTTCCGATGATCCCTAAGAAACAGCTAGAATTATACTTTTTGCTAGGGGCCAAAGTTCAGTATAGGTCGCAAAGCCATTTACCCTAACATTTAGGGTTTACGGTTTCCGCGCAAGAACAACCCAGAAACCCTATACCCCGCAAGTACGAAATATGAAAGATGGAACGAATCAGAATGATTAGCCTGTATACGTTCAGACTTTTAGAAATGCATCCCAGCTACAGGGTTTTCGAGCCACTACGAACCGGTACACCCTAAACTGCCCTAAACCCTGAAACCCTAAGCCCGTCTCACACCATTGTTCAAGCCTTACAACGAACCCTACAATGATCCCCCAACCCTGGAAGGCACCCTGAAAGAAACCCTTGACACGAGATCCTTAAAAAAAACACCAAAAACTCAACTTTCAGTTTAAACAGAAGCTACCCAAGCTACAGAACCCTTTAAGGATGCCTTGAAAGGGAGGCCCCAGTTGACCTGTGCTAGGAGTCCTTATCTTGAAAGCCGCGACCTGCACCTCGATGGCAAAGAGGGCAAAGGTTTAGGGTTTAGGGTTCTAAGGGGTTTAGGGTTGTAAGGGTTTAGGGTTTAGGGTCCTGAGCTTAGAGATTTCAGGTTTCGATTTCTTGAAGTTAGCGGTTTAGGGTTCAAGGTTGTGCAGGGTTTAGGGTTCTCAAATTTACAGGCGTCTTAATTTTAACGCTACGCCGCCCGCCTCGGCTGTGTAGCGGCAGGGCGAGGGGGCAGTCGATGTTTTTTTATGCTAGGGCGGCCTGTCAAACCCCAACCTTTATACGGTTGTTGATACGAAGTGCGAGGAGAATGGGTTGGGGAGGGGGGGGAGGGGGGGGGAGGGGGGGGGGGGGGAGGGGGGGGGGGGGGGGAGTGAAGGGTGAGGGGGGAGAGGGGGGAGGGGGCGGGAGGCCTGGGAGGGGGGAGGCCGACAAATCAGGTAAAATGCTCCAAACATTTGGACTGCTGCAGGAAGGAGGATTAGGTGGAGGGTACCTGAGGTAACCCCCAAGACGCCTGGGCCTCTGGCCTAGGCGGATTTAATGGGGCCCTATACTACTAAGGGTACTTTACAGGAACCCCATTAAGGGATCTACTTTTTGGATCCTCCCGGGGGTCTGGGATGAGGAGGGCCCCGGTATTTTCTGAATCTCCCAAATGTGGAGTAGGATGCTGCTGTTCCGTGCTTCTTGCCGGAGATTGGCTTGCGGCATTCTGATACTGTGCACGCATGAAAATTGGTGCTACGGTTAGACCTTAGGCTCTTGGCCCCCCCATCCGACTTATGCACTATTGCGACACGATTCCGTATTTCACTGCAGGGCTTGAGCTGTTTGGCTCAAGGTTTAGGCTTGGAGTTGCAGGCCTCAGAATATTAGCAATACGGCTGATGATATTCACCCTGCATTACCCAGAATAAGGAATATACCATAAATCCCATAGTCTAGGGCCATTAAGGCAATGCAGGATTTATATCATCAGCCGTTACCATAATATGCCCCCAAAAGTGTTGTTGAAATTAGTAAGGCCCCTTTAATTGGTCCGAGGGAGAGGGGGTGGTTCAGAGTGCTGTACTCTTCTAGGATCTCGGACGGGGTGTTCTTACGGAAACGGTAGCAGGTATGTTGCTTGGGAATGCTGTGTCCTGACAAGGCCGCAGAAGGCGTGACATTAGATCATGAGCTCAAAACTACATCATTGTGGACCCTGGTCTACTTAACAAGAACACCGGGCTAATACAGGCCCTTCATAACTACCAATACCATGTTGGCATTCCTCCTTTTGATAGTATCATATGCAAAAACCCTGTTGTAATGATGAAGGCCGCTATATTACGTGCAAGCGGGTGATGATCTCGGATATCAGGCTATCAGTATGGCTTCGACGAGACTTGGGGTTAAAGAGCAAATGGAGAGTTAATATGTGCCGTGGACCAATGCTGGGGCATTTATAGTAGAACCCCCATAGAGGAGTATTGGTAATTATAAAGACTTATATACCATGCATGTCCAGGGCTTCCTTTATCGGCTCCTCGTAGCTCAACCTAAACTGGCGACTCTTGGCGTCAGCACCTCTTCAAACAACTCTTAAACCCTAAGCCTTAAACACCTCCAGTCTTAAGTTACTTAAACCCTAAACCCTATAAACCCTGAACCCCTAAACCCCTCATTAGGAACCCCACCCGAACTCGAACTCGAACTGGAACAGTTCCCCTTCCACTTCGAGTTCGAGTTCCACACACCCCACCCACCCTCCCATTCCCTTCGGCCTTGGGCCCTTCGAACTCGAACTCCTCCCCCCCTCCCCCGGGCTGCGCTCGCCCGGTCGGTGGTCGAACTCGAACTCGAACTGGAACTCGAACTCCCCCCCCCCCCCGGCTGCTGCTAAATGTTCGCTGCTGCTACTCCTTGGAACTCGAACTCGAACTCGAACTGGAACTCGACCCCCCCCCCCGGCCGAAATGTTGCTGCTGACTCCTTGGAACTCGAACTCGAACTGGAACTCGACCCCCCCCCCGGCTGCGCTCGGTCGGTGGTCGAACTCGAACTCGAACTGGAACTCGAACTGGAACTCGACCCCCCCCCCCCCTGCGCTCGCCTCGGTGGTCAAACTCGAACTCGAACTGGAACTCGAACTCCCCCCCCCCCCCCCCGCCGAAATTTGCTGCTGCTACTCCTGAACTTGAACTCGAACTCGAACTCGACCCCCCCCCCCCCCCCCCCCCCCCCCCCCCCCCCCCCCCCCCCGGCTGCGCGGCGAACCCGAACTCGAACTGGAACTCGAACTCCTCCCCCCCGCCGAAATGTTGCTGCTGCTTCTCCTTGGAACTCGAACTGGAACTCGAACTCGAACTGGAACTCGACCCCCGCCACCCCGGCTGCGCTCGCCCGGTCGCGAACTCGAACTCGAACTGGCCCCCCGGCCGAAATGTTGCTGCAGGAACCCCACCCTAACTCGAACTCGAACTCGAAGTTCGAGTTCCACACACCCCACCCACCCTCCCATTTGCTTCGGCCTTGGGCCCTTCGAACTCGAACTCCTCCCCCCCCCCCCCCCCCCCCGCGGGCTGCGCTCGCCCGGTCGGTGGTCGAACTCGAACTGGAACTCGAACTCCCCCACGCCCGCCCGGTCCGAACTCGAACTCGAACTGCTACTCGAACTCCCCCCCCCCCCTTCCGGCCGAAATGTTGCTGCTGCTCCTTCGAACTCGAACCCGAACTGGAACTCGACCTTCCCCCCGGCTGCGCTCGCCCGGTCGGTGGTCGAACTCGAACCCGGCCGAAATGTTACTCCTTGGAACTCGAACGCGAACTGGAACTCGAACTGGAATTCGACCCCCCCCCCGGCTGCGCTCGCCCGGTCGGTGCTCGAACCCCCCCCCTCCCCGCCTCCGCTCGCCCGGTCGGTGTCGAACTCGAACTCGAACTGCTACTCGAACTCCCCCCCCTTCCGGCCGAATGTTGCTGCTCCTTCGAACTCGAACTCGAACTGGAACTCGACCCCCCCCCCCGGCTGCGCTCGCCCGGTCGGTGGTCGAACTCGAACTGGAACTGGAACTCCCCCCCCCCCCCCCCGGCCGAAATGTTGCTGAACTCGACCCGCCGGAACTCGAACTGGAACTCGACCCCCCATTACTGGGCTCTCGAACTCGAACTGGAACTCGAACTCCCCCCCCTCCCCGGCCGAGAACTCGACCCCCCCTCCCTGGCTGCGCTCGCCCGGTCGGTGGTCGAACTCGAACTCGAACTGGAACTCGAACTCCCCCCCCCCCCCGGCCGAAATGTTGCTGCTGCTACTCCTTGGAACTCGAACTCGAACTCGAACTGGAACTCGAACTGGAACTCGACCCCCCCCCCCCCCCGGGGTGCGCTCGCCCGGTCGGTGGTCGAACTCGAACTCGAACTCTCCCCCGCCCCCAGGCCGAAATGTTGCTGCTGCTACTCCTTGGAACTCGAACTCGAACTGGAACTCGACCCCCCCCGCCCTCCGCTGGCATGGTCGGTGGTCGAACTCGAACCCGAACTGCTACTCGAACTCCCCCCCCTTCCGGCCGAAATGTTGCTGCTGCTGCTCCTTCGAACTCGAACTCGAACTGGAACTCGAACTGGAACTCGACCCCCCCCCCCCCGGCTGCGCTCGCCCGGTCGGTGGTCGAACTCGAACTCGGACTGGAACTCGAACTCCCCCCCACCCCGCCCCGGCTGCGCTCGCCCGGTCGGTGGTCGAACTCGAACTGGAACTCGAACTCCCCCCCCCGCCGAAATGTTGCTGCTGCTACTCCTTGGAACTCGAACTCGAACTGGAACTCGACCTTCCCCCCGGGCTGCGCTCGCCCGGTCGGTGGTCCAACTCGATCTGGAATTGGAACTCCAACCCCCCTCCCCCCTCCTCCGGAAATTTTGCGGCTCTACTACGACAACCCCCCCCTCTCCCGGGGTGCGCTCGCCCGGTTGGGGGTCGAACTCGAACTCGAACTGGAACTCGAACTCGACCCCCCCCCCTCCGCCGAAAATACCACGTCGAACTCAAACTCGAACTCGAACTCGCTGGGGCCCGCTGCTACGACTGCAACTACTAGTACCAGTCCTACTACTGTTACTACTACTACTACTACTACTACTACTACTACTACTACTACTGCTACTACTACTACTACTACTACTACTACTACTACTACTACTACTACTACTACTACTACTACTACTACTACTACTACTACTACTACTACTACTACTACTACTCGAACTCGAACTCGAACTCGAACTGGAACACTTCCCCCTCCCCTGGGGTACGCTCTGAAACCCCTAAACCCTAAAGCCCACCCTAAAACCCTAAACCCTAGAACCCAGCCTAAAACCCTAAACCCTAAAACCCAGCCTAAAACCCTAAACCCTAAAACCCTAAAACCCTAAACCCTAACCTAAACCCTAAACCTGTTTCTTAGCCCTTGACCCGAGTACAGGAGCGCCTGCAGCACGGAAGGCAAGGTGATGCATTGTTTAGGGTTTAGGGCTTAGGGTTTTAGGGGTTTAGGGGTTTAGGGTTTAGGGCTTAGGGCTTAGGGCTTAGGGTTTAGGGTTTAGGGGTTTAGGGTTTAGGGTTTAGGGCTTAGGGTTTAGGGTTTAGGGCTTAGGGTTTAGGGTTTAGGGGTTTAGGGGTTTAGGGGTTTAGGGCTTAGGGTTTGGGGTTTAGGGCGCATTTTGCGCAGGATCGTGGTTGGATTCTGCCGCTTTCTTCGAGGCGTCTCCAGAAGAACCAGTTTTTGCTTCCCTTCCAAGTGGAGTAGAGCTTACCCAAAACCTGGTCATGCTTTCCGGCTTTCGCAGAGCGTGTAGGTAGGTATTTCGATGTTACTTGGAGGTTCGGGGGACTTAGTAAGGAGGGTTACGGGGAAGGTAACTATAGCTATACGTCCTTTGAAGGGAACCTTTTGATTGAATCAGTGCCAGATATTTCCTGGGCCTCTGAACCAGATCGTCGCAGCATAAGCTCTGCAGTCATCATTTTGAACGGAAGAGCCATCTACACTTGGCGCTCTTCTGGTTGATTCTTAGGACTGTAACTTTTTGGGTTGCTGTATGAACTATAGTAAGTATGCAAAAAGTTTTACTTTTAGGAGGGGTTCAGAAGTCGGCCGAGTACATATCTTTGGATCGAGCACCGCCGAGCTCGGAACATGTCTGTTCCAACAACGTTTTGCCATCCAGATCTGGTAACGTAGAATCCCAGACCCCCGGGATGATCTCGAAAGTAGATCCCCTAATTTGGGGCCCTATACTACTAAGGTAAGGGCATTTTAATAGGAACTCCCACTGAGTGATTTACGTTTGGATCTTCCCGGGGTTTCAGGATCCTACGCCAGCTTTGAAGGGAGCCCTGTCATAGAACCCTACTTGGAGCGTCAAGGGACTTAGTAACTGGTTATTTTATAGACTTATAAGTACCATAACCCCAATTAGGGTCCCTTTTAGGGTACTTATAAGTCTACTTACTACCTACTTACTAAGTCCCCCGACCCTCCAAGTATAGCACCCTTTCAGGGAACCCTACTTATAACTGCGAGTAAGGTACCCAGACCCCCACTTACCAAGTCCCTTGAACCTCCAAGTATGACACCACCCCAGATGCTAAACCAGAAGGATGAAGTCCCAGAAGTCATAGGGCTATGGGGTTAAGGGTTCAGTGGTTTAGGCTTTAGTGTTTAGGGTTTATAGTCGGGTTTAAAGGGTTTAGTGGTTTAGGGTTTCGTGGTTGAGGCTTTGTCGTAGGGTTTAAAGGTTTTAGGGTTTAGGGTTTAGTGTTTAGGGCTTGTAGTAGGGCTTAAAGGTTTTCGGTTTTAGAGGTTTTGTGGTTTAGGGTTTAGGGTGTAGTGCTTATAGTAGGGTTTAGAGGTTTTAGGGTTTAGGGGTTAAGGGATTTAGGGTTTAGGGGTTTAGTGTTTCGGGGTTTAGGGTTTAGGGTGTAGGTTTTAGGGGTTTAGGGATTCGGGTGAGGGTTTGTAGTACGGTTTAAAGGTTTTAGGGTTATGATCGGGTTTAGGGTTTAGGGCCGAACGCTCACTCAAGATCGTGCGAAAATACTGAATTCCTTCATACCATGATTCCTACCTTAAGCACACCCTAGGGCTGCACGACTTGTGAAGTCCCCACGACTTATTCGCGATGACCCAGACCCCCGGGAGGATCCAAAAGTAGATCCCTTTCTTGGGGGCTCCTACCCCAAATTAGGGGATCTACTTTCCCTAAAAAATCCCTAAACCCTAAACCCCTAACCCTAAACCTAGGTCCCCAAATTGGGGGATCTACTTTCCCTTATAGATAATAACCCTAAACCCTCAAACCCCAAATCCTAAACCCCGAACCCCAAACCCCTAATGTATAGGGCCCCAAATCAGGGGATCTACTTTCCTTAAAAAATCCGTAAACCCTGAACCCAGGGCCCCAAATTGGGGGATCTGCTTTCTAGATCCTCCCGGGGGGTCTGGGGCAGGTACTTGGAGGGTCGGGGGACTTAGTAACTGGTTCTTTTATAGACTTATAAGTACCATAACCCCAATTGGGGTCCCTTTTAGGGTACTTATAAGTCTACCTACTTACTAAGTCCCTAAAACCCTCAACCCTAAACCCTATACTACCCCTAGAGAGCCCTTTAAAGGAACCCTTAGAATCCCCTTTAAAGGAGCCCCCTACTAAGTCCCCCGACCCTCCAAGTAGAAGGTTGGGGCTTAAATTTCAGACTGCGGGTTCCTGGGCGATTGCGTTGCTTGCTTTCTTCACACGGTTTAGGGTTTGGGGTTTAGGGTTTTAGGATTTGGGTTTGGGGTTTTTTTGGCGTTTTAGGGTTGGGGGTTTTAGGATTTGGGTTTGGGGTTTTTGGCGTTTTAGGGTTGGGGGTTTTAGGTTTTGGGTTTGGGTTTTTTTGCGTTTTAGGGTTGGGGGTTTTAGGTTTTGGGTTTGGGGTTTGAGGCTTTTGGGGTTTTGGGGTTTTAGGGTTTAGGGTTTAGGGTGGGTTTTAGGGTATAGGGTTTAGGGTCTTCACACTCGGTTGTCCTTCCATGGCCAACTCTCCGCCGGGAGCCACAGAAGTGTCGCATGTTCCGATCACATTGCCCATCGGCACACTTCTCCAGGAAGAACACGCCCAATCCAGCAGCGGAGTTGCGTCCGTCAGAAGGCATGTGGACTTGTATTACATCCTAAAGCCAGCTTAACACTGACTGAGTATGTCAAGCCGAAGCACATGCTCACGACATGAAGGCCCTGTTTTATTGCCAGACGATTTCATCTACACCGAGTACCAAAAGGCAGGATTCCGCCGGCATCGAGTGAGTACATATCTAGTTGGTTTAGGTTCGCGACTGGCCCACCACCAGTACGGACGGCTTCATCCTCCCGAAGGTGATGGTAATCGAGTTCCGTTTGAGGCCCACTTCGGTTTCTTAGCTTCGCTTCGTTGCCTTCGCAAGTGCGCCTGACAGGAAGCTCGAACATTATTGTCGCCTGATGGACTTGGAGCCGCCGGGGCCTTGGACTCACCGTAAGTACCCTCTTCACGCCTCGTCGCTCAGGCACCGGCTGAGAGGAGCCACTCGAGCGACGCGGAGTATAAAAGCAAGAAGGTTTTTATAGGTTTTTGATCATAAAGTTTTTTATTTGTAGAGAAGAAAGAAGCTTCAACATAGACGATGTGCATTAAGTAAGTAATACAAGCATTCACGACGCACCAACATGTACTGCATCAGGTGTAGTTGTATTTGGGATTTTTGCAGGAGGTATATGTACACATATAATACATATGTATATATATATATATGTTATATATATATATATATATATATATATAGATATATATATATATAATGTACACATACATAGAAACGCATACACGTAGGTATATGGTATGTATACATGGGTCAGTTGAATTATACACATATATATAGAGATTTCTACGGGTTCTAGGAACGTTTATGCCTTTTACGTGCCGCGATTGCAAACCTAGATGTTGTAATAATCTCGGGTTCGTCGATTAAGACTGCAAGCAAGACTACACGACAAGTGTTTGGACTACTTCACCGACTACATTTGCAACATAGTATTTCTTATGACAGGAGATATATTTCTTTGCACGAATAGATTCTATTGACTTTTATCGTTCATTTATCCGATATATATATATATATATACATATGTGTAAATAAATAAATATATGTATATATATATATATATACACATATATATATATATATATATCTGCTACGGGAATTAGCGATTTTTCTACATTTTATGTGCCGCCATTGCGAGCCTGGATGTAGTAATAATCACGAGTTTGTCGATTGAGACCGAATAGGACTACGTGAAACAAGTGTTTGACGACTTCACCGGCTACATTTGCAGCATAGTATTTCTTTACGACGCGAAATATATTTCTTTGCACGAAGAGATTCGTTGAATTTTGTCGCTTGCTTGTATTTATATATGTATATATATATATACGGATATATACATATATATATATATATAGATATAGATATATATGTATATATTTATATACGCTTCTTCTGTAGAAGGTATATGTACACATATATACTATATATCTATGTATGTGTATATGTACATATGTGTGTGTATATATATATATATGATTTAACAAGCTTTTGCTTGATTGTATGCGCCTCTATTTTGTATTCGGTTGCTATGATAATCCACGGGGTTTAAGCCTGAGAATTGAAAACTACATCAACAAGCGTGAAGATTCCTTCTCGACTAGATTTGGAACGTACGATGACATTGCGATTGGGAACCCTCTTCTTCCTAGAATACAATTCCAGTGGAAGTTTGTCTTTCCAGATCGAAATTGAGAGGTTGAGTCCCAAGCGGGAGGTTGAAATAAGTTCAGACATTGAACCCCATGCGGGAGGTTCAAGTAAATTGAGAGGTTGAGTCCCAAGCGGGAGGTTGAAATAAGTTGAGACATTCGAGCTCCAATCGGGAGGTTTAAGGAAAATGAGAGGTCGAAGTAAATTGAGAGGTCCGAGCCCCAAGCGAGCGGTTTAAGTAAATCGAGAGATGGAGCCCCAAGCGGGAGGTTTAAGTAAATTGAGAGGCTGAGCCCCAAGCGGGATAAAAAAATTGAGAGGTTGCGAGCCTCGGGCGAGGTTTAAGTAAAATGAAGGCCCCAAGCGGGGCCTGAGCGAAAGCTGAGCCAGAAGTGCGGTTCGAATCGCAAGCAAAAACAAGATTGGACTAGACAGGATGGTGTTTTCTGGTAGTCGATTGTCGAGTCCTCATTTTTCAGTGCCACGGAACCGATTTTATGATATTTTGGGCTCGATCTTTTAGTCTGCGACTGTCACGTCTTTACATACATGTGCGATTGGCTGCAGCTTGTTTTTGCATCGGAACTAGCATCCTTTTTTGTCCTCGTCTCGTCCTCGGAAGTCGGTTCTCTCGGTCTTTTTTCATGCTTGATCGCTTCAGGTCGATATGGCAGGCTACCCGGGCCGCGGTCTGAGTATTTGCTTTAGCTGTGAGCTCGCTTTTTTCCTTTTTTTTCCGCGCGAGATCCGCTCTACTTCTTCCCTTCCACCACTACTCCGGACGAGCCTCGGTTCAAGTCTTTGCCTCGGTCCTGATCGTGCTTCACGTTCGAATCCCGGCTTTAACTGCTACTCAGGTGCCCGGCGTGGTGGTCCAGGGAGTGCGCGGAGGAGGCTAGGGAACGACACAAGCCGACGACGGAATAAGCTTGTGCGAGCAGGTTCATCGTCGCGAGCTGGCCCTGCTACAGCATGTGGGAGAAGGCCAGTTCGGTAATGAATTTAATACGTCATCCACCACATTGCCAGGAGACAAGATCTACCAACTCTACGAGACGGCCGGAACAAGTGCAGTTCTCAATCATGGATTTTTATGTTTCTGACCTGAGGCCTCCTGGCAGACAACCTTCGCTCAGTGGCGCGAGCCATGGCACCAGAAGAAACGACGCGGAGGCCGCCGAGGCAAAGGGAGGCCGCCGAGGCAAAGGCACAAGCGAGCAGAGTGTCAATCGGAAGGTGGAGCAGGTCATCAAGCAGCGATGGAGCGACGAACAGAAGTACACCGACATAAAAACACTCCGGCCCTTCCTGCTGGCGTTGTTGACGTTCTCAGAGCCGGGACGCTTTCGACAGCAGCACCTCTGGCAGGATGCCTGCTGGTTCCTCTTCGCTATTGGTGGGAGCAAGACGACTTCGTTGTTGCTGTTTTTGTCCTATCCCCTTCCATCCCAAACCCCAGAGCCCAAACCCCTGAATTAATACTTAGCCTAAATTAAACCTTAGACTCTCATTCCTAAGACGCATCCCAAGTCCTCGACGCTACTTTCCTACACCGTGAACGTTAATTCCTAAACCAGATGCCAGAAGCGACGATTACATCCTAAGCACCATCTTCACGCTATGTCTAACATCCTAAACCCTAAACCTTAAACCGTAACAGCCCGAACACGGTCGGTGATGCAGATCTCCTAGCCGAAGCGCAACGAATCAACGCGGAGCTCGCCGCGCGCAATGCTGGGGTCAAAGGCTCAGGGTGTCAAAGGCTTCTAGGTTGGGGATCAGAGTCTAGAGGGGTAGGGCAGGGTTCAATTAAGGAGTTGGTGGTTTGGTGTTTTCGGGTCACGGGTCAGCATCATTCATGTGAGGAAGCCTTGCATGCTTGAGCCAAGCTTCTCTATAGAACCTGACAAAGTTCGACCCCTCTAAGGCAGTCGATAAACACACCACACCTTAGAACACCTGATAAAACGCCAATTAAGGCACTTCCAAAATCTGGAAGAGCCCCTGCTGTAATCCTTTCCCCAAAACCGACGAATGCCTAGAGTTTCACCGTACATCTCGATCGCAGAAGCAGCAAAGTGCAAACATATGGAAACGCAGCGGTAATCACACTAGTATTACCCGTGATGCTTGCTTTGAATAGTTGCAGCCGCAGGAATACAGCAAGTTTACCTGAGCAAGCATGTAAAAGATCACAAGAAACACAAGTGAAGACGACACCTCAAAAACAATCGCATTATGGAACCGTTTAGAACCCATGATGGTACCCTACGAATTGATCACTACCGGATGTTAAGATCATAGGGTCTCTTAGGGGGGTAAGGGGAAGGGGGGTAGGGGACTCTATTGCCTTAAATAGGCTTTATTAGGTCCTTTTTATGGGCATTAAGGCCCCCTACCCCCCTCCCCCTTACCCCTCTCCCCCTAACCCCCCTAAGGGTCCCTATGTTAAGAAGGCAAGGCAAGATCGACATCCCAAGGCTCACCACCCGCCGCCGAATGGAGGATTTGCAGAGGTGGAAGGCCGTGTGCGTTCTGTAGGGTTCGGGCGGTTTAGGGTTTATATAGGGCTCGGGTGGTTTAAGTTTAGGGTTCGGGTGGTTTAGGGCTCACGGCTCGGGTGGTTCAGTGTTTAGGGTTCGGGTTGTTTAGCGTTTAGGGTTTTTCAGTTCGGGTGGTTTAGGGTTTAGAGTTCGGGTGGTTTAGGGCTGAGGGCATTCTTTTCACGGCCTGATAGATTTTTAAAGGTTGTTGAGAGTTCTTCTGAGTTTGGGGTTTGGGATTGTCGGGGTTAGGGGTTTAGGGTTTCTGAAAGCTTGGCGTTGCTCGCCTTCGGAAAGTCTCTAGGTTTCTGCTTGTTGATGGGCTCTGTGCTGCTTTGCTTCAAGGGGGTGTTTGCTGCTTACCATCCTTATGAGTAGAGTGGTCAGGGTTCCAAAAGCGTTTTACAAGGTGGTTGCATGTTTTTTGGTTTCGTTCATAGGTTTGTGGTTTAGGGTTTGTTTAGGTTTGATTTTGTTTGAGATCTGTTCACAGTTTTCAAACCATGGTTTTGGTCAGGGTGTTTCTACCAACTCAAACCCCTAAACCCTAAACCCTCTCCGTTAGGAGCTGCCCCCACCCTATAATAGTGGTATAATAGGAGTATAATAGGGCCCTAATATAATCCTATATAATCCTTATGGTCACTATTACAGGGTGGGGGCAGCTTCTAACCTCTCCGGCTCATAGTTCAGGAGTCCCAAACTTCCACCCAAGCCAGACCCCTGATCCCCACAGCCTACATGAACACAGTGGTTTAGGGTTTAGGGTCGGTTTCTAGGATAGTAGCACCCTTATTCCCTTTTTGTAGTCCTAGGTTCCTTATAAAGTTACCCAATACCAAAAAGAGAGGCCTTTTTATTCTTAGGTTGCTGGGTATCCTAGGTTTAGGGTACCTTATTTTGGGGTCCCTTATAGTAAGGATCCTACTATTCAGGGTAATTACGTTAGGGTCCCTTATTTGCGGAAACTCCCACATAAGCACAGTAAATGCCCTAACCCTAAATCCTGTCTACAGGGGCCTTGGTAGTTAGAATAGGGTTTGGGGGTATATTACGCGAAAACTATAAGAAGGAACCCCCCAAAACCCTATTTTAATTGTTAAGGCCCCTACATTACGCTTGAGCCTTCTAGAACCGCCTCGCCTGCACCCCATACCATCCGCATGTCGACCCTACGACACGCCCTGAATTTCATTTGCTGCCACAAACCTTTCTAGGGTTACTGTACCCATAGGCTCCATATTAGTTCGTTTTGGGGGCTCATATTTCGAATCCTATAAGGTAATCCCACAAAGGAGCTTCTACGGAGCCTCTGGGCATGCCATTAAAGATCCCAGAACCCTATTCTGATTCGCAAGGCCGTTACATGACAGTGGCCTAGTAGTACAGTAGGTAGTTTTTAACATTTCGGGGGTCCTATAATCCCATTTTACTCCCAATGGTTAACGGTTAGTTTTCCAGGATACTGGACAAGTAGGACAGAGTAGGCAGTTGACCTCTGTGAAAGGTCAAAAGCCTACTATAGGTGTCTGAACGATCAGTTTTTTAGTGCCCCTTTGCTTGTGGAAAACCCCGAAGCTCTATTCTAATTAAGCCGGCCCATACGAGGGAGTTTCCGAATATTGTGGGGTCCTTATGAAAAGGATCCTACTATTTAGGGTACTCTATCGGGGTCCCCTAATTTCGGAAACTCCGAAACCCTAACCCTAAACCTAAGCAGGCCCCTACATTGTGGGTGGTTGTCAAAACTATGGTCCCGTTTTGGGTTCTTCTTATAATACGGCACCTAGTTACACCATCACTTCCTACATGAAGCCCGCGACCAAGCCTAAACCCTTAACCCTCAAGCCCTAAACCTTAAGCCCTAAATTTTTTTCAGGTACCCAAAAAGGGGCCCTAATTTTGACAACCACCCTCGTGGACCCCTTGAAGAGGAACCCTGATAACACCAAAAGCCGAAGAAGGAGGCGAGGATCCGGGGACCCCTAAACCCTAAACAGTAGGATCCTTATTATAATGACCCAGAACAAGGTACCCCGAACTTTCGGAAACTCTCAGATCCCTAAACCCTCAACCCCGAAACCCCAAACCCCTGTAGATCCCTTGAAGGATCCCTTCTTGAAAACCCCATCAACCCTTAAGCCGAAGCCCTAAACCCCCAAACCCTAAACCCCCGAAACCCCTGAACCCCTAAGCCCTAAACCCCTATAGGTCCCTTTGAAGGAACCCCTATAGTTGGGCACCCAAAAAAGCACATAAGCATAAGCATTTGATAGGGATATCCCTACCCTTTTGGGCTTCTTTATAAGGGGGTTTATATGGGATATCCCTATCCTAATTTTTGCTTATGTGCTTTTTTGGGGCCCTATATAGATCCCTACTTTCTAGATCCTCCCCGGGGGTCTGAGTAAGCAGGCCCCCACATGCACCCTGAAACTCCTGAGACCCTTAAAACCATAAAACCCCAAACCCTTAGAAACCCCAAAACAAAACCCTAAAGCTAGAAACCCTTGGAAACCAAAAGCAAATTTTAGAAACCAAGAAAAATCCTAAAAGAACAACTCTGGGAGGTCTCATGCCCGATGCGGCGGCCTTTGCTGCCCGCCACGGCTTAGACATCAAAGTGCAGCAGGCCTTGCTGTGGGTCTTAGGGCTTTAGGATTTAGAGTTTAGGTCTCAGGGCTTTAGCGTTTGGGGTTTAGGGCTTTAGGGGTTTAGGGTTTGGGGCTTAAGGTTCAGGGGTTTAGGGTTAAACCCGGTTTAGGGCTTAAGGTTTAGGGGTCTAGGGTTTAGGGCTTAAGGTTTAAGGGTCTAGGGTTCATGTTCGGTCGCGGGTTTCATGTAGGAAGTGATGGTATAGGTTCTGGAGTTCCTTGTAGCTGAGGAGTTTCCGGTAGGCTGTTTCGGGTCTACTTGGAGGATCATGGGACTTAGTGACTTAGTAAGTAAGGTTATAAGTAGGTTATACTTAGGATAACCCCACTTAGGGGACTTATAACCCCACTTATAACCTACTTACTAAGTCCCATGATGCTCCAAGTAGACCCTAAACCCTAATCCCTATAGATCCCTTTAAGGAACCCTATAGATCCCTTTAAGGCGCCCTTTAAAGGAACCCTACTTACTAAGTCCCATGATCCTCCAAGTACCTTGCGTGGTTCATCGCCTCGGTGGGGTTCTATCTTCTACTGCACGGTAGAAACCTATACTTGGAGGGTCGGGGGACTTAGTAAGTAGGGGGCTCCTTTAAAGGGGATTCTAAGGGTTCCTTTAAAGGGCTCTCCAGGGGCACTATAGGGTTTAGGGTTGAGGGGTTTAGGGTTTAGTAAGTAGGTAGTAAGTAGACTTGTAAGTTCCCTGAAATGGACCCTAGTTGGGGTTATGGTACTTATAAGTCTATAAAATAACCAGTTACTAAGTCCCCCGACCCTCCAAGTAGTCTCCGTTGTAGTTCCTTTTTGGGTTTAATCGACTACATATTAAGGATCCTATAAGGTAACCGCAAAAAGGAACCACAATGGAGACTATAGGTAAAATTTGATACAAAGATAGTACAAGTCTTTTAGGGCCTAGGGTTGTAGGATGTTGTAAGGTCCATATTTAAACGCCTGTGAGGACCGGCTTAGTATTTAGGGTTCAAGGATTACAGGGTTTAGGATGTAGGGCATAGGGTTTACAGTCAAACCCAACAGAACCCCATAAAGAATAGCAGAAACTGCCCCTAAAACACCAGCGCCCAATCCTCAAGAAACAGCTTCCAACAACCCCCCGGACCCCAACCCGAAGGCCCCCAACCTATGTCCGAGAAGTGTGACAAAATCAACCAAACCATAACTCGAGTGCTCTTAGGCGCTATTTTTATCTGTGAAGGAATTCACCACTCTTGATTTCCCAGATGGTGGACCTTACGAGGCCACATCACACCTAAAATGGCGAAATTAGGCGCGAGCAGTGCATTAAAGGATTGTGACATCCCCCCTGTTGATGACGATTGTAGGTTCGGAGACATACGACAAAGAGGCTATTGGGAATCCCACATGTCGCCAACTCAGACGCCAAAAAAGGAAAAGTGAAAGAGCCGAGCAAGGAGCAAACTGCCACGGACAAGTTCGTCTGACGTCACAAGTGTGGCCAGGAGTTCTTGGAGTTTATTGCCCCTAAACTGTTTAGGGTTTAGGGTTTTAAACCCCAAACCCTTATAACCCTGAACCATGCGACGAGAATTTAAGGTGACTTGGGCCACTGGTACATGTGATGCGAGATGGATTTGGGTTTTGACCTGTTGGAGTAGCTGTGGCCACTGGAAGAGTTTGTCTAGCTGCACGCAGTGGGCAAAGAGCCCTCAACAATCAAGCTTAACCTCTGAACCCTAAGCCCCCAAACCCTAAACCACTACATCCCTAAACCGTAACCCCCCGAACCCCTAAACCCTAACCTCTAAACCATAAACCCCTCCTGAACTACACCCCCATAGTACCCCTTTTATGGTAGCTTATAGAGCCCTTTAAAGGGTACCCTTATTATAAAGGGGCTCCCCAGGAACCTAGGCTCAAAAGGGACAAGGAGGGACCCTTAATAAGGACCCCTAGGTTTATACCCTTAATATAGCCTTTATATACCCATTGTATAGCCCATCATATAGCCCATTATAGGGTAGGGGTCCCCATTAAGGGTCCCTCCTATTCCCGTTTGATTAAACTAAACCCTAAACCCTATAGATCCCTTTAAAGGGACCCTTATAGATCCCTTTAAAGGAACCCTAAGAGCCTAGGGGTCCCTCCTATTCCCCTTTGATAGGCAGAAAATGCGCCAGGCCATGTCCTTCTTGGATGCCGAGGCACAGTGCCTCGCCATCGGCCTGGTAGACCTCCAGGCAGTCTCCATGCGCTTCCTTTAAGGGTTCCTTAAAGGGATACTTAACGGGTTCTAGAAAGGGATCTATAAGGGGTGTAGGGTTTAGGGGTTAGGGCTTTGGGCTTAGGGGTTCCTTTAAATGGATCTTTAGGGGGCTCCTTAAAAGGGATCTATAAAGGGTTTAGGGCCTGGGGGGGCCCAGGGGTTCAGGGTTTAAACTTTGGGGGTTTAGGTTTTAGGGTTTAGGGCTTAGGGTTTAGGGTTTAGAGTCTAGGGTTTAGGGTTTAGGGTTTAGGGTTTAGGGTTTAGAGTCTAGGGTTTAGGGTTTAGGGTTTAGGGTTTAGGTTTTAGGGTTTAGGGCTCAGGGTTGAGGGTCTGCGGGTGTAGGGCTTTGCGGCTCAGGGTTTTGGGGTTGAGGGTAGTGCCCTTTTTTTCTTTTCGGGTTCCTGTACTAGAACCAAATAGCAGGAACAAGGGCAAATTTTATGAATACTACTTGGGCTTACTTTGGAAGCCTAACACCCCGAACCCTAAACTGACCCTAGACCCTAAGAGCCCCAAACCCTAAACTCTAAACCCTAACCCTGAAGCTCTCTAAATCCTAAACCCTTAAAGATCCCTTAGAGGAACCCTTAATGGAACCCATAAACCGATCGGAATCCTAACCCCCAAAAAGCGCCCCCCCTCTAAACCCCAAGGGTTTTTCAGACCATCGGGTTTAGGGTTGTAGGTATGGGGGTTTCTAGGGTTTTACAGGGGCTTTACAGAAGGCTGGTTTTGGCTTCAGCACAGTGGCTTCAGGGCTTGGGTTTCATGGTTTAGGGGGTTTAGGGTTTAGAGCTTAAGGTTTGATGGTGTCATGCGGGGCCTTGGATTTCAGAGAAAAAGAACCCCTTTGGCGGCTTCGAGTGTGGAGGTCTTGGCTTTCGGGTCTTTTCAACTCAGGGCGGCTTGAAAGTTGGACTGCTGGGTTTAGAGTTTAGGGTTTAGGGTTTAGGGGTTTAGAGTTTAGGGTTTAGGGTTTAGGGTTTAGGGTCTAGGGTTTAGGGGTTTAGGGTTTAGGGGTTTAGGGTCTTGTGAATCAGGTTTCAGAGCTTGAAAAGATGGATCTTGACTAGCCAGGCAAGTCTTCAGATTGTTTTGGGTTGTGCAGCGGTTTCAGACGGATCTCCAACAGTCTTTCTTTGGAAGAAGGTTTAGGGTTTAGGGTTGAGGGTTTAGTTTTTGTAGGTGGTTCTCTGAGGTCTCGGGGGTGGTTCGGATTCCACGGGGCTTGGTGCAGAAAGCGATCACCACCTGCGATCGTTCCTTTGTCCCTCCCCGCAAACTTCTGACACCCAGAGATGCCAATATCCCTTAATTCACGAATACCCCTTGAATTCTAGTAGGATCCCCAGTATGATTCAAGGAATATTCCTACATTAAGGCTCCTATACTACACCCCCATAGTACCCCCTTATAGTAGCCCTTGTAGAGCCCTTTAAAGGGTACCCAAATTCTAAACGGAATATGGCTTAATGAAGGGATATTGGAGTCTCGGGGTACCTAAGCCCTAAACCCTAAACCCCTAAACCCTTAAACCCCTAAACCCCTAAAGCCCCTAAGCCCAAAACCCTAAACCCAGCCCCTTCGCAAGTCCCGAAGTCGCTCAAAGGTCAGCACGACATGCTCAAGACGCTGAACTAAAGCCTGGAGCCCTAAAGCCCTAAAACACTGAAACCCTAAAGCAGTAAAACCCTAGAGCCCTAAAGCCCTAAAGCCCTAAAACACTAAAGCCCTAAAGCCCTAAAGTCCTAAAACCCTTAACCTAGGCCTAGGAGCAGGTTTAACTGACGTGTAACCCCACTTACTAATTACCAATTGCTGCGGAAGGGCTCTATGTACAGAGAAACCATCAGAAAGCCTGACCTGAGTCATGGGAAGCTAGAAGAGGTTTCAGCAAAGATGGTTTACGGTTTAGGGACTCGGTACTTCGGGTTTCAAGCTAGTTCAGGGTTTCAGAAGGGGTTAGGACAAAGGCTCATTTCGGCTTCCCATCGGCGGAGGCTGCGCGAAACCCTTCGGCTGTGATGTGGGGCATGGTGAAGAGGTTACAAGAGTCCAGAGCCCAGGCGCGAAGTGTCGCCGTAGCATTGGGTCTAGAGGACAGCGTTTTCTCAGTTGTTCATTCGGAATACCACTGGGTTCGGGAGGACTAAACTTTATCAGTTTCGCGTTAATCTGTTCCTTAAAGGAACAGTTACGGAAGAAAGCTTTAAACCTCGTTTCTCTCTGCTTGCTTCAAAGCCCAGTGTAAGGCTTTCTCAACATGGGTTCATTTGCATTCGGGTTTGGGATCTTTCGGGGTCTGCGGAGGTCGTTTCAGGTCGTCATAGAAATTGCATAGGCTACGCAAAGGTAGAGTCTGTGTATAGTTGTCAATCTTTAGCTGTACGGGGGTGTGAAATTTTGTTGTGTGTTTAGCTCCTACCGCCTGTGGGAGTGCTTGAGGCTTGGGAGTATCACTATGATCTCCTTAGGAATCATGTTTCATTTTTGTTCATGTAAATCCCAAAGGGAATATTAAAAGTGCTATTTTATCATGGCTCTTTGAAATCCTAAGTTTGAGGCTTGGGAGTATCGGGGCTGCTGTTGTTGGCTTGCTGGCGTTGGTCCGGCGAAACCCTTGAGTCTCTATCATCGAACCCTAAGACCAGGCTGTTCAGTGGTACACTTTTTTACTTTCAGGTTTCTAGGTTCCTATTATAAAATAAGAAGCCTAAAAAGTATATACTTTTTCCCAGTGGGTTACTGAACAGCCTAGCTAAGAAGTTCCTGAAGGGATGTAAAAGGTTTTAGGGTTTAGGGTTTGGGTTGATGATATAAGTCACGGGTTTAAGGTTTACGGTTTAGGGCTTAATGTAGGAACTTGATCAAGAAACCTTGGGCTTTTACTAGGGCTCCTTATATGAATCCTACTATTTTGGGGGTATAGGCCAGGGTTTCTTACCCAGGTTCTTACATTATTGACTTACAGTTTGCACGTTCTCAAGCCCCCAGACGTCTCAAACCTGGTCCCGTTGACAACCTCAGCTAACAAAGACTAATTTCCATTCTGCCCAATGTGTTACAAGCTAGCATTCAAACTTCCTGTATTGTCTCTGCCTTCTAGAACGAGTAGCACCAGCGAAGAGTCCCTACATAACAAAAGTCAAGCAGATGCCCGAACCCTGTGCTGGTTATGATGACTTCATGAGAGACATCCTGCCAACAGGTCAAGCAAGAGTTTGTCGACAAATGCTTGGATCAACAGGCCAAGTGCTTGCCGAAGGGGCTGGCTGAGTAGGTGAACGTTCACATCGCGAATCTTTATAGTTCCACCTGACAGGGAGGTTGATTGTTAATCCTGCATTACCTTAAGGACCCTCAACTATGGGAATCATGGTATATTCCTTATTATGGGAGTGCAGAATTTGTGTCATCAACCGAAGCATTGGCCGTCAACCCTAAACCCCAAATCCCAAACCCTATACCCTAAATTCCCAAACCCCTATATAAACCCTAGACCCCTAAACCCCTGAACTTTAAACCCTACCTTAACCCACCAGAATCCCTATAGATCCCTTTCAAGGAACCCTTAAAGGAACCCCTAGAGATCCCTTTATAAAGGAAACCCTAAACCCTAAACCCCTACACCCTAAGCCCTAAACCCCTATAGATCCCTTTAAAGGAACCCTCAAACCATCCTAAAAGCCTAAACCCTAAACCCCGGTTCAGGCCAAAGCGGCTTGGGCCACCCTTGCGCCGGAGATGAAGTCCGAGATCTTGGAGACAGCCGGATGGCCCAAAGGGGGTTTAGTAGGGTTTAGGGTTTAGAGTCTAGTGTTTAGGGTTTAGGGGTTTAGGGTTTAGGGTGTAGGGTGTAGGGTGTAGGGTTTAGGGTTTAGGGTTTAGGGGTTTAGGGTTTAGGGGGTTTAGGGTTTAGAGTCGGATGGTCAAAGAGGGCCGAGTGTTGTAAGACTGATGGTTCGGGGTATATGGTACTTGGAGGTTCATGGGTAGTTATAAGTGGGTTAGTCCCCTTTTATGTGGGTTGGAAGAATAGTTACCCTGGTTACCCTATTTAAAACCCCACTTATATTTACACATGAACCTCCAAGCAGAGGAGGTTGAGGGTACAAGGTTCAGGGTGTACAGTTCAGGGTTAAGGGCTTTGAGGTTAAAGGTTTGTGTGAAGATCAATATGTTTGTTTCCGGAGGAAAAGCCGAATCCACAAATCATTGTATGGTTTAGGGCTATGGCGGTTGCTGTGGTGCAGCGATACATGAAAGCAGGACGGACGGCACATGTAGACCCCTAGTGGGGCTGTTTAAGTAGGGCTGTGTGAATCAGTTGTTCCAACGCGAGGCTATACCCTTAACTCTAAACCTGAATTAAACTCTGAACCCTCAACTTCAACTTCGTAGTAGCTGAATGGGTGCACTTTAAACTTAAAGGGTCGGATTAGGTTGTCCTCGATAGAATTGAATGAATGTTTGCACCTTTGGGGGCCTATGAACTAAATCCCTAAATCCCGTGACCACAGCTTCAAGCTTCATGCCTTGTCACAATCCATTCTTCCCAATCAACCACTTGGAGGGTCGGGGGACTTAGCAAGTAGGTAGTAATTAGACTTATAAGTACCTTAAAAGGGACCCTAATTGGGGTTATGGTACTTATAAGTCTACAAAATAACCAGTTACTAAGTCCCCCGACATTATAGTACCCTTATAGATCCCTTATAGTAGCCCCTATAGACCCGTTTAAAAGGAGCCCTTTAAAGGGAACCCTAGGGCCCCTAAGTCCCCCGACCCTCCAAGCAGAATTCAGAGCAGTTGCCCGAAGCTTCGAGTGGGGCCTGCCTCTTCCACGATCTTCATAGGAGGCCAAAAGGGGTTTTAGCATATGGGAGTTTAGTAAGGATTAGGGTTCCCATAATAGGGTTCATATTAAGGAATCCCTACCCCATGAATCTTAAACCCCCCTTTTGGCCTCTTCCACGATCTGGCCTTCGCTCGCCGTTGTTTTTGAGTTGCGTGCAGGACATCAGAGCCAAGTTCTATTCGGTTCAGGCCGTTTTCCAGATGGGAATTTCCGAAAACTAGGGGGTACCTTCTTTGGGGTCCTTATAACAAGGATCCTACTATTTAGGGTACTATATTAGGGTCCCCCATTTTCGGAAAGTCCCAGATCCTTTACGACATGCTGCGCGACATGATCCATGACAGCTTGTTCGAGGGTTCTAGGTTGATGACGATCTGGCGCGACATCTTCAATGAGGCGGAGAGGGCTGAGGGCGTGGCCCCAGATTGCTGTATCGACTTCGAGCATGTCGTGCACCGTGCAGCGCTGCTTGCGCATGACAGCGACTTCCGCCCGGTAGTTTAAATCATGTCTGCTTTTGACATTTGCCAGGTCTTTCCACTTGATCAGACACTTCCCCGAATGGACGAGCACAGGAAGGGCTTGACAGAAAGCGCGATTGTGGCATGCCTGCGGTGGTGCCATCAAAAATACAGCGTTCTCATCGGGTCAGGATGCAAGTTTTCTTTCCTGGGATGCACATGTATACCAGTCCCCAACAGCTAGCAGTACTAGTAATACTAGCAGCAGCAGGAGGAGGAGCAGCAGTAGCAGTGGTAGCATTATTATTATTCTTAGATGTCGTCGTCGTAGTCGTCGTCGTAGTCATAGTCGTAGCAGTAGTAGAAGTAGTAGTAGCAGTAGTAGTAGTAGTAGTAGTAGTAGTAGTAGTAGTAGTAGTAGTCGTAGTAGTCGTAGTAGCAGCAGTAGTAGCAGTAGTAGTAGTAGTAGTAGTAGTAGTTACTAGTACCTTTAGTTTAAAGATGTACCCCAAACGTCAGCTCTGAGCTCTCGAGGTGGATGTCAGCAAGGTCCGGAATGTCAGCGCCGTGATCTGGTCCAGGCGTGGTCTAGGGTCTACTTGGGAGCTTCCGAAAATTGCGGCTACCTTATGTCGGGGTCCTTATAATGAGGATCCTACTATTTAAGGTACTATATCAGGTTACCCCATTTTCGGAAACTCCCACCTGGTCCCTGGAAACCTAGCTTGTAAGGTATCTGAGAAGGAGAGCAAAATGAGGGACCCCAAGACGATAGATTCTTTAGGGTCGAGGGTTAGGATAGTCTCACAAACTCGGAGCCCCCGCCGAAATGATGACCCCATGTCTCCCCACGCACTTGTTTGGAGAAGAGTTTGCAATTGACTCGTGCACACATCTTTATACCTGAAGATTTTAAGGTGCCCGCTTGTCCGAACGAGTCTTTTCTATCATGTCGTAGATGACTGATGTCATAGCGGATGACGCATGTCATGTGCAGGCGGATCATCTTTGGAACATGTCCCTGACCTTGTCGAGCCAACTCGCAAGTAGAGGCAAGAGCTAGCAGAGTGATAAGGTGAGCTTGGCCCGCGTGGGCATGCGCTGGTATCAAATCTGACCACAGCTTACGCCGCAACCCTAAACCCTAAGCCAGCATCGTCCAGCTCAGACTCCTTCAGCAAGTTTTTGAGCTCGGCACATGCATGCACCATGCGGACCAAGGCATGGCTGAAGGATTTCAATCAACCCGACAAGCAAGTTCCCAGAGACTCCAATATCCCTTATAGTAGGATCCCTACTATAGTTTATGGTATGTATATTCCTTGATTAAGGGATATTGGAGTCTCTGGGTTGCCGGTGAGGAGTGATAGGAGCTCAGGCTCACAATGAACACGTCGTTCCGGTCTTGACTTCTCAAATTCCGGCAGCAGACGGCTTGCTTCGAACGCGTGACAGGGTCTAGGGATTAGGGTCCACGATGTAGGGTTTAAAGAGGAGCTCCGTTTGTCACATTGACAGTCTGAGCTTATCGAAACACACCCCCCAAGCCCGCGACCTCAGCATGCTCAGGCATCCTGACACCAGTGCCGGGTGCTTTACAGCCCAACTAGATTTCGACTTAGTTGGCTATAGATGGCTCAGAGGACTAAGCAGAATCTCTCCTAACACCTATAGATCCTAAAACACCTTAAGTCCCATAATCCCCCCACCCTCAAACAGTGCCCTTATAGCAAGCCTTTATAGGTGCTTTAAAGGAACCCTTATCGTAATGCTTTTTCGATCTTTCCTCGGAACCCTTATGGTAACCCTTTATAAATCCCTTAAAGGAAGCCTTACAGGTAACCCTTTATAGATCCCTCAAAGGAACCCTTACAGGAAAACCGGACTCAAACCCCAAACCCCAAACCCTAAGCCGTAAACCTCAAACCCTAAACCGTATACCCTAAACCCTAAACAGAAAAATGCCCCGATGTCAGGATCCAGAACTCTGATGCCGCCCTCGCGAAGATCGAGCCCGGCTTGGATCCGCAAGCCGAGGCCCGGTGGACGGACGTAAGTTTATTCTTACCTAGGGTTCCTTTAAAGGGATCTATAGGGTTCCTTTAAAGGGATCTATAGGGGTTTAGGGCTCCTTTAAAGGATTTCTTACCTTTGGTTAGTGGGGAATGGAGGAATGGGTACAATTATAACTACTATTATTACCGTTCTTCCGTTCCCTACGACCTAGGTAAGTTTATTAGGCATGGGATCACGACTGGTTGTTCTATAGACTTATAAGTACCATAACCCCAATTAGGGTCCCTTTTAGGGTACTTATAAGTCAACTTACTACCTACTTACTAAACCCTAAACCCCAACCCTAAACCCTATACTACCCCTATAGAGCCCTTTAAAGGAACCCTTAGAATCCCCTTTAAAGGAGCCCCCTACTTACTAAGTGACCCTCCAAGTATAGGGTCTAGGCACTGGACCAGACTGCCGAGGCGAAACCAGTACACCTTATACTTACCAAGGGTTCCTTTTATAGGGGATCCTTAAATCCAAGGGTAGAAGGAGGGACCCTTAATAAAGACCCCTAGGTATATACCCTTAATATAGCTATTATATACCCATTATAGAGCCCATTATAGGCTAGAGGTCCCCATTAAGGGTCCCTCCTTTTCCCCTTTGATGAAAGGGGTCTATGAGGGATCTCTAGTAGGGTTCTAAATTAGGGCCCTAAATAATGTCTTATTGGCTGTAAACTCAACTTTTTCAACTGTTGGGGTTCTTATAAGGTAGTCGATTCTGAAAGTTTCAACTTGTATTTCCTTGGGTTTTGGGCCAGTGAGACACCTACTTCGGGAATATAAGAAACCCGACAAAACAAAATCAAGTTTGAGGGTTAAGGTTTGGCGTTTAAGGTTCAGGGTTGGGGTTGGGGGGTTTAGTTAATAACTAACGTAGCTGTTACGGAGTATTGGGCTCTCTGGGAGGGCAGGAAAGCCGCAAAATGTCCAGAAGTTTCGAGTCCTTGGCAGCCGCTAAGCCCTCAATAGCTGCTGAAACATCATACATAATTAGAACACCAAGCTATGCGAACCATGAAACGCAGACCCCGCGACCGTAACCCCTCAACCCTAATAAACCCCCAAACCCTGAAACCCCTAAGCCCTTAAACCCCTAAACCCTTGAAATCCCTAAGCCCTTGAACCCTAAATCCTTCAAGCCCCAAAGCCCTTAAACCCTCAACCCTCTAAGCCCTTATGTAAACCCAAAACCCTTGACCCTTGAAACCCCTAAGCCCTCAAACCCTGAACCCTTATAGAACCCTTAAAGGAAGCCTTTAAACTCAAACCCTCAACTCCTAAACTCTGAATCCCTAAACCCTGAACCTTGAACCCGAAGACACAGGACATCATTCGCGCGTACCGGCCTCTGTCCTTCGAGAACACGAACCAGTCTCAGGCAGGGGTTTACCGGCTGGTTTGGGGTTTAGGGCACCAAGTCCCAATTCCAATTATTAAGGCCCCTATATTAGGGGTTTAGGGGTTGAGAGGTGTAAGGGAGTAGGGCTTATGTAGGATTTAGCACCCTGGGGTTTAGGGTTCGGGTTGCCGGTTGAGGGTTTTGGGTTTGGGGTTTGGGATTTACGGTTTAGGGTTTAGGGGAGTGGACTTGCAGTGGATTTCTACTCAAGGTAACTCTGGCTGTAGCCGGTGATAAGCAATCAGGGCTCTTATGACCACACTTGCTAATAGTCGCCACAGAGACGTCAAGACCTTTTTCTACTTTACGTAGTTACGCAAATCTTCAGGATCAGACATGAGGCATAATCCTCAATTCAGACGTCTTGGAGTCTCAAGGCAGGGTTTGCTGATAGGGCTTGGGTTTTCGGGATTGTCAGGTTTAGCGCTCAGGGCTTCGAGTTGTGAGGTTCTGGGACTAGGGTTTAGGGCGGAGCCTCGAGGGTGGTAAGTATACTCAGCTTCCAGGCAAGCTTTACTCTTTCGACCGTGTGCATGTCTTTTTCGTTTTGCCAGCATTGACTTGAAGGTTAACCCACTCAGTAAATTTGGATGTTCTCTGATCGCACGTCTTTCTGCTTAACATGGCTGTCAAAGTGATAAGTATGATGATGAGTGTCGGCTCTGGTGCTGCTGCTGCTACCGATAATATGGGAGTTTCCGACAATTAGGGGTACCTTATTTAGGGGTCCTGAGAATCAGGATCCTACCATTTAGGGTACTATGTTAGGGTCCCTTATTTTCGGAAACACCCCTATAGGTATTCGGAGGATTGTCACCGCGCAGTGAGCAGCCTGATATGTATGGATGCCCTGACATTCATTCGATGAGCATGCGCGGTTTACGGTTTAGGCCTGAGGGTTTCTAAAGGGTTCAGGGGTGAGGGACCTAGATGTTGCGAGGGTTTTGGATTGCTAGTACTCCTGTGGCAGTTGTCACTGTGTGCTCAGTGCTCTCATTGCTGTTGCCGTAGTGTTAACTACGCTGCATTGACCTTGAAAGCCTTCTTCGATGTCTCCACGCCTTGGGCTTCAGTCGTGGATCGTTGAGGGTTTAGGAGTTTAGGGCCTCGTGTTCCGCAGAGGAGCCTGCGCCATTCTCGCGCATGGATCTCGACGAGAGGTGCGACTCTTTGCGACTGGGTTACGGCTGAGACTAAACCGGTTTAGGGTTTGGGCTAAATTTCAACCGCGCGTATGTGCCGTCCGGCAACCCCGCAAAAGTGCCGGTAGGCTAGGGTGGCGCTGAAACGCAACCCCTTCACCCCAAGACTGTCTCGTAGTGATCGGAGTACCACTTGCATTAACTGATTGCTTTGCATCACAATGATAGCTTCTACAGAGCACGCGCTCACGGTTTCGTCGCTGTAAAGTTATGTCGCAATATGCACGAGAACCTTTGTTCTAACATGTTCTTGTTTCGCAGACCCCTTTTCTAAACCATTATGGTAACCCGTATGGACCCCTTTGAAAAGAACCCCTGGTACTCTTTTTTCTCTTTTACAACTGGGTTCTCACTGCACCCTAAACCCCATACTCGCTTCATAGGTGTTCCGCCGAGCTCCGCATGCTCCCGCCAGAGCTCCAAGATCAGATCTTGAAGGAGGCTTTTGGGGCTTTCAGGGTTTAGGGTTTAAGGCTTGGGGGTTGTTCTTATAGCGCTGTGTAAGGGTTTTAGAGAGGTTGGGCTTTAGGTACTGGTTTTGGGGTTTTGATAATGATTTGGTATAGGGCTCAACAACGCCTTTCGTGGGCACTTTGTAGGGTTTCATGTGGGCCTTTTGGTTTGGGCTTTGGGGTTACCGTGCAGCGAGTCAAACTCTTGGTTCGCCCCGCAATCCTAAAGCCTAAGCCCTAAACCCTTTGAATTTAGGGTTTCGACTGAGCTGCAGGATGTGGTGCTCCTGCACTGGGCCGGGTTTGCGAACTGTAGTCTCCTTACGAATTATTTTTATTTTTGTTCAAAAAAGCCCAAGAGAATAGTAAAACTATTATGTTTATGATGGTTCTAAGGGGGTATAGAAGACTTGGGTTGAATTGAGGCTTTCCACACGTGTTCCCCGAGTCTCGTGTTCTGCTTCAACCGACAGCCACGGTTTTCTGTGGCAGCGGCAGATGCTTCGGATGAGAGAATGTAAGGGGAAAAGGAGGGACCCTTAATGGGGACCCCTACCCTATAATGAGCTATATAATGGGAATACAATAGCTATATTAAGGGTACGTACCTAGGGGTCCTTATTAAGGGTCCCTCCTTTTCCCTTAAAAAAAAGAGAGGGGTTGACACGCTTTGTGGCGTGTGTCGAAATACATATTTAGGGTTTAGGTTAGGTACTGCCCCCATACAGTAAGAGTCTATGATAGGGCTACTATTAAGGTCCTAAGATATCTACATTATGAATATTATTCAACTATTTCTGAGTGGGGGCCGTACCCAGGGTTTAGGCTTAAATTATAAAGCCCGACTTGAACTCCTCCTACCCAGCTCAGAGCCCCAAACTCTAAGCCCTAAGCCCGAACCGTGGGTCCCGCAAACCACGAGTTCGGGGGACGCTTTCAGACTACGCACACAGCGCTTCAAGCCAAATCCCTTGCGGCTGTATAGCCGTAACCCCTATAATATCCCCTGTAGTAACCCTACCGGTAACCCTTCTCGTAGCCCTTATAGTAGTTAATTAACGTCTACCACATGAAGCCCAGGCGATCCCTCAGTTGATGTCCCCGAACCGCCGGAGAGAAGGAAGGCTAAACCCTGAGCCCCAAACCCTGCAGTGTATGCTCTTTCTCGGCTTGTTTGAGCCCCAACCATCCTCTGCTATGCCCTAATTAATTAAGTATGCTTTTAACGATCACATGAGCTTTGCTAAGGGGTGCTTGGGGCTTTTAAGGTCTCTAAGCCAGCGCCCTTCTGAAGACAATCGCTCATGGTGTAGCAAAAACATGAGGTCGTGGGTCGTTCTCTGTATAAGGCTCCCTGTTTAGGTCCCCAAAATAGTACGGCACCCTTATAACAGGCACCCTAGTTGGGACCCTCTAATTTTGAGAACTACCCATGAACGGTTTAGCGGCGATCACTTGGAGAGGGGACTTAGTAAATCGGGGTTATGACTGTAGTCACCTTGCTTATAACCCTACTTGCGAAGTCCCCTGAACCCCCATCCACCGTTCAGGCCATGCAGCAGCCACAAGAAGGAAAAGAATTGAACCCTAAACACAAACCCCTAGACCCTGAACCCTTGAAGGAACCCTGAACCCTTAACTGCTGGGAATGACAACCCAGGAGGATTAAACGTACTGTCTCACAGATCCCAAAACCCTATTCTAATTATTAAGGCCCCTGTAAATATTAGACACGGCCTCGGGCTTAGGGTTTAGGGCTTAGGGCTTGGGGTTTGTAGGGTTTACGGCATGAGCCAATCCTAACTCTGTGGCAGATACCGCCGAATCCCCGCAATCCGAGTGCTGCGGTGTGGTCCAAGGCACCGGTACCTGTTTTTCAAGGGGTTTAGGGTTTAGGGGTTTAGGGTTTAGGGGGCTTGCAACGTTCATTTGGAGGGTCTGAATACTTGGTCATATCGTCCCTTGCGATCCCTACAAAACATAATTGAGGCTTAATGCACCTACAACGCTGTTCGAACTAACTACACCCAAAGGGTCCATAGTACTTTTATAGTAGAATGTAGGGTTTCTATGTTAGGAAATACTATGATGATTTCGTGAAGTATCCCTAATAACAGTACCTAGGACCCTTTGGGACAGAGGCCCCTTCTTACAGTAGGCTTACGGGCTTTCACGAATGCTTCGGAAGTCGTTAGAGGGCCGTAGGGGGCTTCAAGGTGGTACGGGTATGGGTTTAGGGTTTTAGGGTTCAGGGTTTGGGGTTTAGGGTGCGTAGTTCTTAAGTGCGTAACCTCGGCACATTTCCCAAACATACGAAAGCTATGCAGCGTTTCTGGACAGTAAGTTTAATGTTGTCAGAGATTTGCTATGGCTTTTGTAGGTACGATATGGTCTAATGATGATAAACATTCTGTTATAGTCCTCCGGTGGTTTCATCGTGGTCTCCCGTTAGTCCCCTGGTGGGCAACGACGCCCAAGACATGCGACCACCAGGAGATCACCAAAGTCCACCAGGGGACTAACGGGAGACCACGATGAAACCACCGGAGGACTATAACAGAATGTTTATCATCATTAGACCATATCGTACCTGCAAAAGCCATAGCAAATCTCTGACAACATTAAACTTACTGTCCAGAAACGCTGCATAGCTTTCGTATGTTTGGGAAATGTGCCGAGGTTACGCACTTAAGAACTACGCACCCTAAACCCCAAACCCTAAATCCCAAGTCTTAAATGAACCCTAACTCCTAGACCCGAATAAGTAGGGTTAGAAGTAGGGCAAGCATAGTTCTAGACCTGCTTATATCCTCAATTAAGGTGCCTATATCCCGAACATGTAAGTTTCCGGATCCTCTAAGTCTACAAACCGACAGAACTGTCAGCTATAGGAGACCTTCATAATTAGGACGGTTTTCGGGCTATATCATAGGATAAGTATTTTGAGACTGTTGTCTTACAAGTTCTGTAAACTCATAAGAGACCTTGTATGCAGACCTTAACGCCCGAAACCTTGGACCCGTGCACACCCTGGCAGGTGAAACCCCAAACCCCCTCAACCCCAAACCCTAAAATCAGAGGGGAAAAGGAGGGACCCTCAATGCGGACCCCTACCCTATAATGGGCTATATAATGGGTATGAAATAGCTATATTAAGGGTATATACCTAGGGGTCCTTATTAAGGGTCCCTCCTTTACCCTCGGATAAAACCCAAACCTTACCCTAACTCGGCTTAACTCCTAGACCTGTGAGATCCCTAAGCCTAAACCCCAAGCTTAAACACAGAGCCCTGGTAGGTGAAACAGTATAAAAACGCCGCCGCGCCCGTGGCAACCACACCTCCCGCCGCCGGCTCCCGAGGGGCCTCCGTCCATGAGGGTGGTTGTCAAAATGAGGGACCCTTTCTGGGCACCCTAAATAGTAGGTGCCGTATTATAGTAGGGACCCAAAATGGGACCATAATTTTGACAACCATCCATGAGTCTCCCGGGTTTTCTTTTCAATGGGCTCCTGAAAGGGATCCTTGGTTCCTTAAAGGGATCTATGGGGTTTAGGGTCTACTAGATTCCCGAGTAGTGCTCTATTGCCCTTTTTACTCGAAACAGAAGAGTAGGAAAAAGGGTACCACTACTGTTGATGGACAAAATCCTGCATTACCCCTTATAAGGAATGTACCATAGTTCCCATAGTTTAGAGTCCTTAGGGTCATGCAGGATTTTGTCCATCAGCAGTATTACAAAGGAGCAACTGAGGAACCTAGTTTTTGTCGGTTTAGGCTTTAGGGTCTCTTGGCTTTTTAGGGTTTAGGGTTTAGGGTTTAGGGTCTCTGGGCTTTTTAGGGTTTAGGGTTTAGGGTTTAGGGTCTCTTGGCTTTTTAGGGTTTAGGGTCTCTGGGCTTTTTTGGTTGAGTTCAGGTCTTAAGGGGTCAGCGGTCTCTGGGAGGTTTTTTTTGTTGACTTTTTTTGTTGGGGGGGTTGTTCTTCCTTGGGTTGTGGGTTTAGGGTCTAAGGCACTTAGGGGTTTAGCTTTTGGGGTTTGGGGGCTTCTGCAGCTAAGCTAAAGGCTTTACGGTTCTACGGTTGGGGGCTTTGTGGTTTTAGTTTTTACATGTCCATATATATATATATATATATATATATCGATTTTATCTTGTTTGTATATTTATATGTACATTGTTCGCTAGTTGTGTTGCAGTTTGGCCCCTTTGCCACGGATCGGTTGAACAGAGGCGAAGCCGCGCTCAACATGGCGCACATTTATCAAGCACTCTTCCGCTCACCGCATGTGTGCTGGAACAGGTCTTAATGATCCTTAATGTAAGGTCCTTCATAATCAGAATATGTTTTTGGGGGTTCCTTGTTATAGTATAATTGCTATAACTAGAATAAGGAACCCCCCAAAACCCCTACTCTGATTATGAAGGTCCCTATATTATCCACTGCCGCAGCTGGACCCCACGCTCTTCATCTCGAGCTGCAGGGCGACACTGATGCTTAGTCTTTGTTTGGTCTACGAACTGAACACTGAAGCGAAGACCGAAGGAGCTCAATGTCTTTGCCCTTTCGTTCCGAACTTTCCTGGCGATCGATAGTACGCCTTCTCGTTCTAGCTGTATTCCTTAAAGCCCCAATGGTTTTCGAGGTTATTGCAGGGTATTCCTTGCGTTCTATGCAATGTACTTGCCCTCCTGCAAACCCTGAGCCCCAAAGCCCTAGATCCGAGAACCACTTTTGCATTTTTACCTTCCGAACCATTCATTGTAGAACCCCGAAAGGAGCCCTAAATCGAATCCTTAAAGGATCCCTATCCCTAAGCCAATAATAGCCATATCACTAAAAATCCGAAAACCCCTAAAGCCTTTCAACAAGACAGTGTAGGGTTTAGGGCTTAGACTCATCAACTACCCTCTAATATACCTTAAATACCTACTACTAAGGACCATAAGGGCCTATTAAAGGATTCCTTACAACATCGTCTAAAGAAGCTTTAAACAAGTTCAGTATAGAAACCTCTAAACTCCCTGAAGCCCTTGAAGGAGCCCTAAAAGGATCCCTTAAAGCATCGCTTAAAGGAGCTGTAAACGCTTTCAGATACCCTAAACCCCTAAACCCAGAACCCTAAACCCCTAAACCCCTAAACCCAAAACCCTATACCCTAAACCCTAAACCCAAAACCCTAAACCCTAAACGCTTTCCATCGAAGGTGACGTTCGGTGCCGGGCCGATCATTGGCGCGCCTGCCGCCTTCGAGCTTGACGACAGGCGTCTCCTTTAAAAGGGTCCCTTAAAGGATCTATAAGGGCTCCTTTAAAGGGATCGATTATAAGGTTTAGGGCTTTATAGGGCTTTATAGGGCTTTATAGGGCTTTATGGGTTCTCCGTTAAAAGGGTCCCTTAAAGGAAAGAACCTTGAAAGGGTCCCTTTACTAAGGGTTCCTTTAACTTTAAAGGTATCTATGATGGGGTTTAGGGTTTAGGGCTTTATAGGGCTCTATGGCAGCCCTATTATAGACTCTTACTGCAGGGGGTCAGTACCTAAGGCGTCTCATTTAAAGGGTCCCTTAAAGGAACGAGCCCTTGCAGGATCTATAAGGGTTCCTGTAGAGGGATCTATTATAGTGTTTAGAGTTTAGGGCTTTATAGGGCTTTATGGGTTCTCCTTTAAAGGGTCCCTTATAAAGGAACGAACCTTTAAAGGGTCCCTTAAAGGAAGAGGGTTTAGGGTCTAGGGCCTAGGGCTTATGGTTTATAGAACCCTTAAAGGTCCTTAAATGAATCGCTTAACGGAATCTGAATGCTTTAAAGGATCCCTTAAAGGTGTCCTTGAAGGGTTTCTGTACGTTTTTGGGGCCCTTTTGAGGGTTTTAGGGCCCCTTGAAGGGTTTCTGTATGTTTTTGGGGCTCCTTTGGAGGTTGTAGGGTTCTAGACTGGAATTCTGGGTGCTTTTGATGTTTTGGGTTTACGGTTCCTGTTAGGGTTCCTTTCAAAGGCTCGTATACATGTCGTGAAAGGGTTTAGGGGCTTCAGGTCATCTCACAATGTATTGCGTAAGTTTGTAAGCCTGCATGTATATCTAAGGAGTCTTCGTGAATAATAGTAGAGGCCGCAGAGTTGGAGCATAGAAAAGAGAGGTGGTATGACACTTTTTACCTTGTTCTAGGCCTGGGGGTGGGTTATACCAGAATGATACTACAACTTCTTGGCTTCTACTCAGGTTTTCACCCCCTCTAAACCCTAAATCCTAAACTATAACTTATTGGCTGTAAACTCAACTGTTCAACTTCTGGCGTTCTTGTAAGGTAGTCGATTCTGAAAGTTCAACTTTTATTTCCTTGGGTTTGGGGCCAATGAAATAAGCCCTAAACCCCCAAACCCTAAACCCTAAACCCCCAAACCCTAAAACCCTGAGGGCCCGAGGGTTTCGAGGTTTCGAACTTGGAGTTCAGACCTTACGGTGAAGTTCTGCAGTGTTGCGGGGGTGTATGTTTTCGTAGCTAATATATCTGTGCATACATGTGGGGTTGCCATATATATATATATATATATATAGACATAGATATATATATATATATATATATATACATATATATATATATATATATAGATCTACCTACCTACCTGGCTGGCGAGCTAGCTGGCCAGCTAGCTAGCCGGCTAGCTAGCAGGCTCTATATGCACGTGCTAAGAGTGACTCTAAGGGGAATCATTGCCAATCATGCAGACTCTATAGAGTCGCAGGAGTCCAATGACACAATGCATGATGTGCTTGTAGTTCTTGCGCTTTTCATCGCCTGCAGCCTTCAAGGCAACAAATAAATACGTCTACTTACTTGGAGGATCATGGGACTTAGTAACTATAGTTATCAGACCCTGACTTGGGGTTATAGAAAATTATAAGTATAGTTACCCCAATAATGACCCTATTTACAAAGTCCCATGATCCTTTAAGTATGCTCACTCTGATATCCAGGGCCCCAGAGGCTCAACCATTAGCCAGAAGCTGTTGACTGATGATGATTAGTCTGGCATCCGGAGATTGAGCCCTGAAAATCCAGAAGCCTAAGCCCCCCCAACCCTAAACCCTAGGACCTAAAATTTGATATGGCTTCCAAAAGCCCTAAAACCCGACGTAAACCCTGAATCCTAAACACGCCAGCAGTCGTGGGAGTCAGGTGCAGCGGAGCCAGCCTCTCCATTGTAGTCTCAGAAACGACGCCCGGGTTTAGTGTTTAGGGTTTTAGGGTTTGAGTGTTTTAGGGCTTGTAGGGTTTAGGGTTTTAGGGTTCTAGGGTTTAGGGTTTAGGGTTTTAGGGTTTCAAGGTTTTTAGGCTTTTATAGGGTTTTATAGGGTTTTTAGGGTTTAGGGTTCTGCGAGGGCTGCAAAACGGAACCCATAGGGAAGGAAATCACCCGTAAGCATCAGGCACTAAGTCTTAGAAGCAGGAAGACCGTAAGCTCTTCTATGCCAACCGACTAAATCTGAAACGTCCGAAAGCTCCAAGACATCAGATTTTCTCAGAACCTCGCCCCTAAACCCTCAACCCTCTTACCTTTGGTTAGTAGGGAATGGCAGAATGGTAGTAATAGTAGTTATAATTGTCCCCATTCCTCCATTCCCTACTAACCAAAGGTAAGGGTAAGAAGCAGGTGTTCTCAGAAGTTCAAGACTCTTCCGCCGGAGCTGCAAAATCAAGTCCTCAGTGAGGCGGGCCGCAGAACTTGAAGGGATTAGGGATTGGGTCTAGGGTTTACTTAGGGGTACTTGGAAATATTTGTCAATCTTTCGTTCCTTTAATCCCTAAGAAACAGCTAACATTGTAATTTTTGCTAGGGGTCTAGGTTCAGTATAGTTTAGGGAAGGGCAGGGACTAGGGATTGGGTACAGGCCAGGAGGCTTTCGAATCAGCTTTCTCCACAGAGCCCTGTATCCCGAAAGGTTAGAGTTACGTTTTCCGGTTGAGGGTTTGGGGGCAAAACCCACCACGCACCAGCCCAAAACCCGAAACCGTTAAGGCAAACCCGGAACCGAAAGAGTCAGCTCTTTCCGGTCCATTTTGCCCCCTTTCTACAGGTGCCGCCGGACTGTCGCAATCTGAGCGCTTATGAAGCTCCGCTGCACTCAGGTTCCTCATTCAGGGCAATTTATAGGATCCTTAAGGGGGGGTGGTTCAAGGGGGGAGGGTACTAGGGAGCTTTGGGGAACCTTAGGGAAGCTTAGGGAGTATTGGGGAATAATGGGGATTACTAGGTTACCTACCCCCCTTGGACCACCCCCCCTTAAGGACATCCTAAGCAATCGTAGAGCCCCGGAGTGTTTCTGTTATCGGTTGGAGTCCCTTCAAGTGTGAAATAGGGGCCTAAATACCAACATTACTCATTGGGCTCTTTATCAGTATAGTATATTGAACCCCATGGCCGTATTCTACTTAGTAAGGCGCCTGTCTTATTCGGAGCCACTTGGAAAGGGTAGTAAAGGAGTTTCCGAACCCCCCCACACTCCGACTTACCGATGCACATACTTAACCCTAGAAACCTAAGCCCTCTATAATCCCCCTAAGCCCCTAAAGCCTTAAACCTTAAACCCAAAAAACCTAAGCCCGAATCCCCTAAACCCTTAAAGGAACCCTGAAAGGGACCTCGAACCTTCAACCCTAGAGGGCTTCTTTAGAGGACTGCAGCTTTGTTGAGTTTTTGTTGGGGATATGTCGGGTCGTATGGGTTGCACTGCGCCTGGTAGACCCTAAACCCTTTAGGGTTCAGGGTTTAGCGTCTGGGGTTTAGGGTCCGGGTTTCCATGTCCCTAGTCATGCTGAGCTTCGTATGGCTCTTCATGGTAGTGTAGTGGGTGACCCCTTGCGGCTCAGACAACTTTGACCTAGCGTGGGCCAGCACGCTTGTCGCCAGATCGCACTGGGCTGACAATTCGCCCGGCAGCTGTGAAGGGAAGTCGACAGCTCCCCCTCGCTGAGGGCCACCCGAGAAGAAAGCCCCGAGACGAGGACACACCGCTCTTGCGAAATTGCAGAAGCGTCTTAACGGCACCGAAATGCCTGGTTTTCTGTCGAACCTCATCTTCAGCTTCGTTCCAGATTGTCGAACTGTCATTTCGATCCTCAACATCCCGAAGACTCCAATATCCCTTAATTAAGGAATATTCCTTAAATCATATGAGGGATCCTACTATGGTTTAAGGTATATTCCTAATTAGGGGATATTGGAGTCCCTGGGATCTATGTCGACGATCTTAAGCTCATTGGTCCGAGGCGCTTGCATGAAGGATCTTGCAAAGCTGTGCACTGCTCACTTCTCTGTCATCGTTGGGTAACCCAATAAGGAATACAAAATTGGATTTTTAATCCTATCCCAACCATGAACTAGTATTTGAATTAGTATTCCAACAACTTCCCCAAACCCCCGACCCGAAACCCTAAACCCTAAGCCGTAAGCGCTCACAGAGATTTGTCGGCTCAGAATGCACAGGGCGTACGGCTCCAAGGTCAGATCATGCCATCATCGGCTTCCGCTCAGTGTAAGCACTGCTTGCAGGTTCATGGGTACTCATCAGGAAGGTGGGGATGAGTGACTTGCTGTGCTTTTGGCCATGGTTGCTTCCACCTGTGCCGGGATGCAAGGGCTCCTAACAGAATAGTTATTCATGAACCATACAGTAGAGCTCAGGGCGTTGGCAATGCAGTGCTTCGGGAAGCCGGTAGAGCGGCATTCGGATTTCTACCTGGTGCCATCGCTTCCTAGATAACTTTGCATAGCATCATCCGAAAACTCTGCGTGGATGCCAGGGAACTTAACAAGCAGGGTTACATAATGTTCTAAGTAAGGTAGCGACAGTTATCTGATTATCTCCACTCATTATCCCCAGCTTGAGTGCCCTTAGGTACAACCCGAACTCTAAACCCTAAATCATGAACCCTAAATCCTGAACCCTAAACCATAAACCCTAAATCCTGAACCCTGAACCCTGGACCCTGCACCGAACCCGCATTGGAATTTTTTGGAAACCTTCCTACAGCGCTTGGATTGGAAGCTCTATGCCCCGGCTAGGCCCTAACCCTGAAGTCCAAACAACCTTAAAGGCTCATCGGACTTAGTAACTAGGGTTCCTAGGGTTCCTTTAAAGGGGCTACTATAAGGGATACCATAGAGTTTGGGGTTTAGGGTTTAGGGTCTACAGTAAAACCCATAAAGTTGGAAACGGGATTGAGGCCAAATAGTGCTGGGATCCCTATACATGACTCTTAAGGATGGAGGCTCTGGGGTTTCCAACTTTTGGGCTTATTTTTGTTTTATTGCTCTTTGTACGTATGTCTACCGACCTTTACTGTTGCATGGCTCAAGACAAAAAGTGTGTGTGCGATTCGTGCTATCGTGCACTATCTATAGGTTATCAGCCGTAGCCTAGTCGAGCCATATCCTTTTCCAGGTCGCTCCTGAAATCCTGCAGGTAACACCGGAATGGAGGACACAGCCGAGCCAGTGCCAACGGGTATCTCAGATATGACATTGGCAACTGATGAAGCAAGTGATCAAGGATTTCCTCCATTAATGCCAACAGGTGATAGTCATTTGCCGAATGACGGACTGGCAATCATGTCACATGATGCAGCGCACTCTCCGATTGATTCGTTGCTTAGGGAACGTGTCCCTACTACGCCAGTATCTATTGCACCTGTCACTCCGGTAGGAATACCTGGACCGTTGGCTCATGCTACGGGCGTGCCCAGCCCATCAACACCAATCTATTCACCTCACTATCATCAAGCAAGCCTCACCCAGAACCTTCAGGTTGTCGATGCCAGGCAGTTGACGATTAATCAGGATGCATCTCCGATGGTCGCCTTTGCCGCCGAGGCACGACACAATCAGATTATCGGCGAATTGGGAGCAGAACATCAGGAGCAGCTCCGTGCAATGTACAATAGTGGGCTTGCAGAGGTGAACAAGTTGAGGAACGAATTAGGCAATGCTAACATTGCGTTGTCGATTCAGAGGTCTGAAATGGGTCAAGGTGAAGTTCGTTTCCAACAAACCGAAAGCGCGAGGGAACTCGCTGTCATTGAAGCCAACCGGCAAGCGGAAGCTGCCCGTAGAGCTTTAGAGGAAGCTAACAGCAATGCCAGGCGCCTTCGCGAAGTGGAAACTTCTGCCCGTCAGAATGATGCAATGCGATCCCATGAGGTCGCTGACATGTCATCTCGGATGGATGAACTGATGAGGCAGCTTCACGCCCAGCGTCAGCAGACAGAGGTATTGATTCAGCAGAATAGTGCATTAAGCTCCAGGGTTCGAGATTTCGAAGCTAGAGATGCTGCTTTGAGGATTCAAGAGGGAATTCCACAAGGGCCTCCACCCGGCATTCCCGTGCATCCCATTTCCACCCCGAAGCATGGAGGTGACACTCCTACGGAACAGGCGACGGACGCCGGGAGGCGAACCCCTCCAGATGGCTCCAGCCCAGGTGGCGGTGGTGGTGGCGGCGGGCCTGATGGCAACGGCCCCAGCGGAGGCGATGATGATCATGATCGTCGCAGTCGGAAGTCCAAGAAGGATAAGAAGCATAAGAAGAAGAAGTCGCGCAGGCGACGTAGGCGAGATCCTTCGTCTTCCCCTTCTAGCTCTAGCAGTAGCTCCGGTGATTCGAGTTCTTCATCATCCCGCATTGATAGGAAGACCATGAAGAAGCTCCTTAAGCGGATGAGTGAAGCTGTTGGTGACCGTGGTGAAAAGCCCGAGAAAGACGACAAGCCCAAAGTGAAAGAAGCTGAGAAGATTACCTTCCCCAAGTTCCCGCAACCTGAGAGCTACAGGAATTGGAGGCTAAGGGTTCGTGAAGCGGTCGTTGCCGCATCCGATCGTCCCGATGATGCCTTTTCGTGGCTTTCCAAGGTTTGGGAGAAAGATGTCAAGGAAGAAGATCTTCACGACCCGGAAGGGTTCGTCACTTTGGATGCTAAGGTACTGTCGGCGGTCACTAACATCCTGGAAGGTGCCTTTGCGAGACAGGTTGATACCTTCAAGGAGCGGGAGGCAAATGCCGGGAGACTTGTTCGGGGACGACAAGTGCTTTTCAAGTTGGATAATTTCTTTTCTACCAACGCACAGCATGGTTCAGTTTACGAGTTTGAGGATCTCTTGTCAGTCAAGATGGTCAACGAGAAGCTTGAGACTTTCATGCACAACTGGGAAACTGTATTGTCAGGGATCCAGACTACCCCCGATGAGAACTTCCTTGAGCCCTTGTTCCATAGGCAGATTAAGCGCTTCAAAGACCTCGCACATGATATCAACATCTATGAAAGGGCAACACCAGGGCAGCCAGAGAAGACCTACAAGTTTTTGTATGACGCGGCTACGAACTACTTGAGTCGCAAGCGTCTTGAACGCAACCGGGAACGGATTGCCAAGCAATATGGTGCTGATGGGAAACCATCTGCCCCCGCTCCCAAGAAGAAATTCGTCCCTAAGGGATTTTGTTTTGAGTTCGTACAGAACGGTAAGTGTAGCAAAGGAGACAAATGCAAGTACAAGCATGAGATCCCTGAGAAGAGAGGCCGGTCGCATTCAAGAGGTGGAGGTCGCGCTCAGTCACCGTCTGGCAACGACGGAAAACCCAGAGAATGCAAGTTCTGGAAGAGTGGGCGATGCAAGAAAGGAAGTGCATGTACGTTCCTCCACACAGGCAAGCCAAGCGCTGCGGCGGCGTCACAAGGCGGCTCTCAGGGGGGAAGACCAGGAAGCGCAGGCAGCAAGGGGAAAGAAAAGAAGGAGAAGAAGGGCCATCGCAAATCGCGGTCCAACTCGAAGGGCTCTCAGGGGTCGAAGAACTCTAAGGGCAGCAAGGGTTCGGACAAGCGAAAGGGTCCAAAATCACCAAAAGTTCCCGCTGCGGTCTGCATCCTAGGGGCATTGATCGCCGCGGCATCGGGTACCCAAGCCGACGCTGCTTATGCATTCCGGAAGGATATGCCCGATAGTCGTGGTGACATGTCAGCTACCTTTTCATGTGCGTTGCCAGCTATTCGTTTCGACGATAATCCGATGCTCATCAACATCCCACCTGACGGAAAGATGTTGCCGACAGAACCCGAGACACGGAGGTACTTGAAGTCCTTCGGTGGGGAACCTCCTAGACCTAGTCAACAGGACGTCAAAGATGCACTGACGACTGCCAGGATGCTTAAAGCAACTCTGGATGCATATGGTTCCGGGATAAGGGCTAAGTGTGGTTATGAGTGTGACACGGAATTCGGTTGCGACAAGTGCATTCCGAAACACATTGAAGCTACCTGTGTTGCAGCTACCAAAGCGGAAGCCCAGCAGCTCGACATTGAGTGGATCGCGGATACCGGCAGCGCCCAGGACCTGGTTTCACAGGGGGATCTCGGATCTTTGAGAAGCCATCGTTCCCAAAATCCTATCGGTATTGTGACGGCTAATGGGCCTAGCACTGCTGAGATTCAGTCCAACATCGCAGTTCCTTCACTTGGAATTGACAGCCATCCATACGTGTTGCCTAGCACACCCTCTGTTCTATCCGTTGGTTACAGGTGCATGGAAGAGGGATTCGATTTCGTTTGGAGATCGGGTACAAGACCTTACTTTCAGTCATCTAGCGGTGAGCGGATATATATGGATGTGAAGGATTACGTCCCCTACCTCAAATCGTGGAAGGAAGGTGTGGCGGTACCTGCGAGGCGGAAGCCCCAGCCCGATGAGGACCATAAGAATGATTTGGTTCTTTCGCTTGAAGAGGCTGAGGGATATGCAAGGGAACTTCGGATCAACGGCGACTTTCGTCTGGGATCATGTTACAAACTTTTGAAATTGACACCATTCAAGTCTACAGGGAATCCGAGGAGAATGAAAGCTACTGAAAATGACGACTCGGTTGAAGATGAAGTTGGCAGGGACTACATAATCATCGGCGCTTGGATTTTTAGCGGTATGA
Organism: Symbiodinium sp. CCMP2592; assembly: GCA_905221615.1. Taxonomy (NCBI): domain Eukaryota; class Dinophyceae; order Suessiales; family Symbiodiniaceae; genus Symbiodinium; species Symbiodinium sp. CCMP2592. Next base: position 383,413 of record CAJNDT010005930.1, read on the forward strand.
CTGGAATCACAAATTCTGTAGATCGTCATGCTCAGCTGACCAAGTACCTGATCGCCTTCATGAAGTCAAGAGGGTTGAAAGATACCTTTACGTCCATCTGCATCAACCATGGTGGCAATCGCCGGGTGCATCGAGACTTGTTGAATCATGATGACTCGCTCAATCACACTCTAGGCGTTGGAAGCTATCAAGGTGGTTCCGTATGGGTTGAGCGGAAGGACGACTTTCCCGTATTTCGCAGAGAAGGTGTAGCTGGTGGGAAATCAAAGTGCGTCAAGGTTACGGGGGTACTCGAAGTCAATGGAAGAGTATACGACACTCATGATCGAATGTTATCCTTCCACCCCAAGCTTTGGCATCAGGCACAGCCTTGGACAGGTGATCGATGGACCATCACTGCATACACGATTCGGGATGTAGACGGTTTGAGCTGGGAAAAGTCAAAGTCGCTAATGTCGCTTGGGTTTCAGTTGAATTCATCAAGACGGTTACCATTTGTTCCATCATTGATTACCGGCGACAGCGATGAAGAGCTCACACTTTACGACTTTGTGAAGAAGAAGAAGAAGGCCGAAGCCGAGAAAGATAAGGTTCCTGAACCAGCTCCTCCTCTGATGAAGAGTAAGGCAAGGCCAAGTCTAAGCCCAGCAAGCCTGATGCCGGGCGGAAGCCTGAGCCCGAGCCTGAAAAGGGTGCAGACATGTCTGATCTTTTTGATATTGAGGAGCATTTCGATGAAGCCGGGGAGTTGAAAAGTGCCGAGGATCAGCCACCTCCTCCTCCTGTTCCTGCTGAGGCAGATAAGCGTTCGAAAGGAGAGAAGGTTTTACGTGAAGAAGCTAAGAGCGAACATCATCTGATGACACACGTCCCAAAGAACCCCTTTTGCCCTACATGCCAAAGAGCGAAGATGTTCAAGCCGCCTTCGTATCAAACGAATGGTTCCAGGTTCATTGAGTCTGAGAAATTCGGCGACCATCTCACTGGGGATCATCTCATTGTCTATCGCGACAACGAAGAAGAGATTAAGGATTCGCGATTAGCTTTGGTTATGAAGGACGTGGCAACGGGTTTCCTCGCGGCCTATCCCTCCGGACGGAAGTCTCAGGACGAGTGCTACAAGGCGCTCAACCACTTTGTTGCTAACAATGAAGATGTTGGCATCTTCTACAGTGACAATGCTCCTGAAATTAATGGGGCAGTAGAAGAAATGGGCTGGAAGCATGAACATTCTAAGGCCTATATCCATCAGTCCAATGCCATGGCTGAGCGTGCGATCAGGACTGTTACGGAAGGCACCAGAGCGAATCTGGAGCAAGCCGGTCTGGCTCATGCTTATTGGCCCCATGCCTTACAACATGCTTGTGTTGCCCATAACATAAGCCATCCCAATGGTACGAAGTACTCTTCATGGACTTTGCGGTTCGGCAAGGACTTTCATGGGCCGTTGATTCCATTTGGTTGCCGAGTAGACTACTGGGTCGGTACTCGAGAACAGCGGAAGCTGCAAGGGTACGAAAGATTTGAGAGTTCATCAGAACATGGGATCTTCATGGGTTACCACTTCCAACCAGGAATGCGTTGGCGTGAAGAGATGTTGGTAATTCCGATATCCAAGCTGAATGGAAGTGACTTCTACGAGTACCACAAGCCTATTAAAGTGCATCAATTGAAAGTGCCTGACGGTGAGTTCACTTTCCCCATGGTCGAACGTTATAACCGTGTCCGAGACGGGCTAGCGCATGACGCCATCGAAAAGCCTGTCGTTGAATCTCTGAGAAATCAGGATGCGGAACCAGTCGTAGATCCTCCTGGGGACGGTGAGGCTGAAGTAGAAGTACCTAAAGTTATTGATCCCAAATCAGGTGACCTCGTTGAGTTGCCCGAAGGCGGACGATTCTATGACTCCGGTGGAACTCTTGGTAGGAGATATGGAGGGTCCAGAGGTTCAAAGAAGCCGGATAGCATTCCTTCTCATATATGGGTCAATTTGTCCAAGAGGCAGAAAGATAAGGCGATAGCGGAAGAAGCATCGAAAATCGCTAGGGAATATCATGAAGGTGCCGATCGGGCAGGTGGCGGATCATCGAGTTCAAGGCCTGCTGCGACGCTTGGTGCGTCCCGAGATCGATGGGAGATCAAGGGAAACAAGTTAGTGCGGTATCATTGTGTTCCTAGACGAGAACTTTTCTCTCCCGATATCACCGATTGTCCTATTCCCACTTCTAGGATAAAGCCGACAAGGATCTTGCAGATCATCCCCGTGGGAACGGAGGACACTGTTGCTGATGAAGATGATTGGACAAACCCGCGAAGAAGGAACAAGAAATTGCCTTTTAGATGGACCGGCAAAACCATCTTTGAGATCCTACCCTTGGGTACTAGTAGTGCTCATATCGTGGGGGAACCCTATCCGACTATGCCAACGATCCCACGTAGTGGGGAACATCGCGAAAAGATTGGTAATGACCATCAATTCACCCAATCTGAGCTGGAAGTTATGATGGCCTTAGTGGCTCGTCCGGTTGGCAAGAAGGAGCTCGCGGAGAACAATGACGCCCAGAAATCACTTGACGTGGAATGGGATAAGTTGATGCAAAAGCGAGCATGGGATATGGATAACCCACGGGAGTGGTCTGAGATCTCGGCGGAAGCCGTCAGACGGGGTCGCAAGGCCCATGTTGGACGTGTTTTCGAAATCTGTGTAGAAAAAGGGAGCGAACTCCCCAAAGGAAATCCCCTGAGGAAATTCAAAGGCCGTACGGTCTTCCAGGGTAATAATGTCCAGGACGAAAGCAGCAACGCCGCCCTGTTTTCGGAGTTAGGTTCGAGCCCTGCTTCGATGGAGGCGGGCAAGGTGCTGGATACGTACGGATCTCAGCCAGGTTTCGCCTGTGAACAGGCCGACGGTAAGCAAGCTTACACTCAGACGACTTTGAAAGGCGCTGAAACTTGGGTTCGATTACCAAGGGAGCGGTGGCCTAAGTCCTGGGTTGGCAAGTTCAACGATCCAGTAGTTCGGCGCTGTACGGACACCCTGATTCGGGGGGCTTCTGGGAGAAGCATTGTGAGCAGAGACTCAAGCAAGCGGGTTTTGATCTTCTGTTTCCCTCTTCGTGGCCTTCGGTTTTCTTTCATCCTAAGCTTCGCCTACTCTTAGCCGTCTACGTTGATGATTTCAAGATGGCTGGACCTGTTGAGAATATGCAGGAAGGGTGGAAGCTGATCGGGTCTAAGATCGATATGGATAGCCCGACTCCACTTGGAAGATACCTTGGGTGTGAACATGTAGAGAAGAAGAAAGTTCAACTGGGAACAGCTGACCATCCCTTTGCCCACATCTTTGATAAGAGTATTCCTGACCCCGCGGCCAAACCTTCGGTTCCGGCTACGTCCCAGGATTATACGGAGTACTTTCCTGATGAAGGTGTTATTGTTCGCCATCATATGCAGCCTCGCAAAGCTAAGTATGCTGTTAGCGCTGCGGAAGCAGACGTCTTGAACATCGGCGACCTGCGGTTGACCGAACGTCAGCTTCTTGGAAGTACTTCTGCAGAAGAACAATGGGATGATGGTTTCCGGGGGGGTAAGGCTTCGGGACTTTGGACGGGAACCACTTACTTGTTTGATCGTGGTATTGATAAGCATCATGCCGTGGCTGCTGTTAAGCGCATTCGTGACAAGAACACAGCTAAAAAGGAAGCTAGGAAACAGGCTTTCTATGACATCAGCCAATTGTCTAGTGGCACCGGATGCATGAAACATCCCGTCAACATCATCGAGTATGACATGAAGTCTTTTCTTGAACAAGCTGTACAAAAGTACAAAGACCTTGCTGGCCCCAAGTATCACACCCTCAAGTCAGCCTCTACTCCTTTCGCCGACGAGAAGATCGCGAGGCCCATCGACGATGAGGCCGAGGCAAAGGGTGAATTGGCTCCTATCGCTAGCCGAGTTCTGATGAAACTTTTGTTTGCTGCCAGGATGGCTCGTTATGATCTTTTGCGGGCTGTTCAGGGATTGGCAAGCAGAGTCACCAAGTGGTCTGCTGAATGCGACCGGGCTCTACACCGATTGATGTGTTATGTGAATTCCACCCTAGACTTGAAGTTAAGGGGAATCATCGGTGACCCGATTGACCAGTGCAAGATATGGTTGTTTGCTGATGCAGATCACGCAGGTGAGCATGATAACAAGAGTACATCAGGATGCTTCGAGGCTTTGGTCGGACCAAACACGTACTTTCCTTTGGCGGCTTACAGCAAGAAGCAAACCTCAATTTCTATTAGTTCTACCGAGTCCGAGGTCGTATGCGCCAATATTGCTTTGAGGACTGTTGGTTTGCCATCCTCCGCTTTATGGAGTGTGCTCCTGAAGGCAGGGGGGGGTTCAGACGCATCAAAGCCGAGCGCACCCCGGAAGGGAGATGCCTGTTTGGTCAAATTCCCAGATCAGGATGTTGCCTCTCAGGTACCGAAGACTGGTAGACATGAACTTATTGATTGTCGAGTAGCTGTTCTTTCAGGCGGTGACAGTATCCCTGAACCCGTTGAGCTCGCACCCCACCCTCTTCGAGATGTATGGTTGCTCCGGGGGGACAAATGGTCCAGAACAGAAGAAGCTGTCGCTTGGGAAGAGCTCGAGAATGCCTCCTATATGGTTCCGAAGGATGCTAAAGCCATCTTGTGCCTGTACCGGAAGTCATCATTGGAGTATCGTCGCTCTGCGGAAGCAGAAGCCGAATTGAATTATGAGGCTTACAAGCTCCGTCATGGACTTGGCGACTTCGAGTACACCGATGATGCAAAGATCAGATCCGATCATTCATTGATCATGGCTGCACCACATTGCATGCAACCTGTGATGTTAGAAGATAACCAGGCCACTATTAGGATCATGGAGTCCGGAAGGTCACCGGCATTTAGGCACACAGACAAAACCCAAAGAATCAATCTCGGATGGGTATCGGAACAGTTCAGAAGGAAGCATTATGATCTCGCGTACATTAGTACCTTGCTGCAGTCTGCCGACATTTTGACTAAGCCATTTACCAACATTGACAAATGGAAGAGAGCGGTTTTCCTCATTGGCCATGTCTATGTCAAACCATCAAGGCCTGCTTCGCCAATCGTCGTGCCGGACAACCTCGAGAAGAGGATCGAGCCCGAGAACAACGGGGTTCTCATCGAATGGGGACATGATCCGTCGTTCTCTCTGCTCGGAAGGGCAGACGATAGTGGTAGCGGTAGCCCATCTGTCGTTCGGGTCACTCATAGCATGGACCTTAACAGTACTCAGACGAGTAGGGACTTGCTCAAGGTCGCCAAAGGCTATGCCAAGTCGAATGTTCCCATTACCGTTTGGGTTGACCTGCGCTTTGCGGGGGGTCCTGATGATCGCAAACACTTTGGCAAGCTATGGTCTTCTTTCGTCAACTTAAGCACCGGATTGGATTTGAATAACTGCCATTACGTCGTGATTGCTCCCTGGGATCATTTCTCATGGAAGATGGATCGAGTTGTCAGGTGGTGTTCCAATCATGAGTGTACGAGTTTTGAACTTCTTGATGGCGAAAGATCAGGCAATTTAGGTCATTGGAGATTGCATACTTCCTACAAGAATTTGCCAATTGAAGTGATGAACTGTTTTCATGGCTGTAAGCTCAAGAACATTTCAGAGCCACAATTTCCTGTTCGACAAGCTGCTGTTGCGGTACAAGTTACTCTGAGCGAAGATCCAATAGGAAGCGCAGCAGTGATGGCATCCTCTTTGCCCACCGTTTCTCTGGAGGAGCGTCGCCGACGCATCGAGGCTTTCCGCAGGGCTCTTAAGGACCCTGATTGCCTCGCGAAGCGATGGCCTTTGAGGAACCGGCATATTTTAAGGATGCCTATGGCGTTGTGAAGGAGGCGTACCAGTACAAGCTGGTGGAGCCTGCGGAGTCTGATCCGCCAGAGGCCATTTTCCTCGGCCGTATCCGAAACGGCGAGTGGATTGGTCTGCGGAAGCAGTACCCCTACGCAGGTTTTCCCCTCCTGTACGAGATGTGGCACCGCCATTTCAACAGCCCGGCTCATCAGGGAATGCCGATTGAGGGCTTCGAGCTCCATGGCGATTCCCTCCTGACGGAGTGGACAGAACTTGTCAAAGCTTATCTCCGCGACCTGGCTTATGTGGGGCATGCCACAAACGCCGAACGGGCTCTCAAGGCCACTGAGCCGTTTGATGTCTGTCACAGAGCGTATGTGCTATCCCAGGAAACCCTGGGCTACCACGAGTTAATGCCAGCTGCCACGGCGTTGTTAGACTCGGTGTATACTCCAGCCCTCCGAAGAATCGAGCATCAAGAGCAACCAAGCTCGTATTTTATTATCGGAGGAGATAGCTCTCTCGCGTTGGTGACCCGCGGCGACGGTGGACGCGTCCTGATGAAGGGGACGATGGAACCGTCACTCCGGGAGGAGATGACCAAGGACATCCGCATGGATGGATGTTCGGTCGTCATGCGCTGGGGGAAAGGACTTGGAGACATCGTGTGGCACGTGGAACAAGAGCTCAACCGAGTCCAGAAGTGGAAGAACGGCCAGGAACCGCTCGCACCGGAAGGTGTCGACATTATCATTCAATGGGGTGGTAATGACGTCTATGGCGAGTATGGTTACAAAGGCTTTTCCTTCCACATGCGCAATGCGTGGGTTCGTGTTGATGATGCATTGCATGACACACTTTCCAATTGGGAGACCAAGGGACGCAAGGCCGTCGAGGACGCAAAAGATGCCCTGGTCCGTCTCTCATCCCGGAAGGGAGTGTCCTCTGTCACGTTGGTGGCTGGCCCCCACAATGGGGAATTCTATGGTCTCCCGGAGGTCTATGACCTGGAGATGGCACGCCATTCCGATGAGTTGAAGGAGCGAGGGATCCGCATCGTTGATCCCCAGGCTCACATCCTTACGACAGAGCGTTACGATGGGTTTCACATGGAGGCTACCCACGACAACGTGAAGGTTACCACCCGCTGGTTCTTTCACCTTTGCTCTGCAATCATGTTCGAGCGGTGGCTTGTGAAGCATGCGATGGAACTTAAGGCCAATTCGCGTGGTATCCTCTTTCACAACCACTTTCACCTCGGACTCGGCTTGGAAGAGCTCGACATCCCTCCTACCACGGACTTGCTCATTCCGGCGGAAGCTGAGATGGTGACTTTCCCACCTGAGGCACCGCCCGTGCAACGTTTCCCAGAGGAGGAGATTGTCTTGAACCAGCCGATCCTCAGCTTGGAAAAGCTTGACGAGCTTGAGGGTGTACCGCCCACTGACTATGTCAATGAAGTGGCGAAAGAGTCAGAGGAGCTCACGGTTGAGGACGTGGTGTCTCGTAACCCGAATCCGGAGGACGAGCACCTCACCGTGGAAGCGGTTGACCCCGGCTCGGAGATGGAACAAATCGTTCGGAAAATGATTGAGTCGGCGAACCTGGTGATGACGGATAAGGAGGCTGAAGAGGTCGCCCAGGAGACGGGTGTTGCTCCATACGAGTTTGTTGAGCCGAATGTCACAGCTACATCTGTCGTGGATGGTGAGGCAGTCTCTACGATTGCTACTTCCGACATCCCGACGGAAGTCTGGGACTCTGGTCCGATGGCTGTGGACTACGGCGCAGATGACGAAGTGGAGCATCCCCGCGGAAGTGGTGGACCCATCTGGCTTACACCGGATCAGCTACCTGATGTCAAGGGTCGCATGGGATACTTTCGCCTCAATGAGATGGAGTGTGTTTCGTTGGGCAAAAAGCTGTCGTGGCACCTGCGTGGGCATGCCAAGGACAAGGGGTTCCGCACTGTTGAGTTCGACGAAGAGCAGTCAGCAGAGATTGGTGATGTCTTGAAGGTCATTGGGAAACAGTGGTCCCGCCTGACGGTGATGACCATTATTGACCTGTTGACGTCCGATCACTGTGACAAAGCACGGTTCGAACTCCAGGCGGAAGCCTTGGACGAGGAGACACGGTTGGGCCGGGGAACAAACTGGCACTTTACCCGTGTCCGAGCATTCCAAGGACACAACGCCTGCTTGCTCGTCCTCGGCAGTGACCCGCTGAAGACCACTGTCAAACAGTGGGCCCTCGATGACCAATGGATCCCGTCCTATGTTGATCTACCGATCACGGGTCCATATCCTTATCGGGCAACGGCCTTCGATCTGATGCCAAAGCTGGCGTACCATGCCACATACTGGCGAAATTTCATCAAGATCGTCAACACAGGCCTCATCCCGGGAGGGAAAATGACCTCGTTGGGCAACAGCGGGAGGCCCTTCAACATGTTCGCGATGGAGCCTCAGTGGGAACGCACCTCCAATCAGGGTGTCCGCCCTGGCGCGCAGCTGGAATTTGTGATAGACTTACAGCTCGCTGCTTGCGATGGCTGTCGGTTTTTCGAGACAAAAGCTGGAGCGCTGCAGACGCCGGATTGGATCAGCAACCGGGCCATTCTGTATGCATATGACCGGTCGACTCAGGAGATGATCTGGGCGAACCGAGCATACGAACCAGCGCGGAAGCGCTTGGCCCAGGCGTGCAAAGACAAGAGCCTCAACACGCCCATTTATGGCGAGCGGGGTCACCAGGAACTGATCGATGCAAACGGCTATTGCTTCAACTACCTCGTGGCAGGCCTAGGGTATCGCAGTTTCGACACCTGGAAAGACGCCGCTAAGGCATGCAAGGATGTCTACGACCTTGATTTCTACCCAACAAGCATGTGTGGTCTAGACATTCGCATCCCGGAAGGGCATGCCTTGCAGGGCTCTGAGTCATTGTACAAGATGGTGGTTCACGTGGCTCCGAAGCAACCTCATCAGAAATGCAACGATGAGTCGGATTGGCGCCGCCAAGAGAATGTCAGCATTCCTTCTTTTGCTTGCCCGAGCTGCGGTACATCCAACGTTGATGGTACAATCTGCTGCTATCGATGTGAGTCTCGACTGGAACCGCACTCAGATGTTAGCATGGCTTTGGAGAACACCCGTGCCAAGCAAGTTGCCGCCCGGAAGGGTGAGCCCCTGGATTACAGGGCATTGCAACCGAGCGGGGAGGTCAACTCCAATCGGGCCACGGGCAACAAGAGGGATCGGAGTGCTGGCTCTGGCCCAGCCGCTGTTCGTCAGCAGGCCGCTAAGTACCTCGGAAAGGCCTTGAAGGCGGGTTCTCGCACTGTTGTTGAGCGTCAGTCTCGTGATCCGTTCACGGCCTACAACAATGCAAGATTTGGCATATCCATCACGGGGCTTGAGCAACTCATGATTTTCGCCCGAATGAGGATCGCCAACCCGCCGAGGTCACGCCAGATGATCCATGACCGCACTGGCTTTGACGGCGCAGCAAAGGTGAGCTTCTCGTTCCCACCGGAAGGTGAGGACCTGACACTTACGGACCACTGCTTCGTGGCGTTCGTGGACAGGTTCTACAAGCTTGATGAAGCCGCCTTGTTGGCGTTTGCCGTCCATCGCAATGGCTACGTCATGGACATCCTGGGCTTCAGTGGTCGCGTATTGAAGCCGACCGGTCCAGTGGTACAGATCTTGGCTAGGATTGTGGGATTCTTCCAAGACGAGGTACGATATGCAGTTGAGCGCGGCGAACAGGTGCCTGAGCTGGTTTTACCTGCCAATCAGGAACTCCGCGTCCCGGAAGGGCTCGCCTCTCTTGGGGACAGACAGCTGAACGAGCTTCTCATCAACACGAAGTTCGCGAGACAGCTCCCCGGCGCCAAGGGCGTCAATGAGAGGATTGGATATGCCTTTAGAGCAGGGAGGACGGAGATCAGAGGCAGATCAGCTCAGCCACCGATTCCTAAGGCGAGGCCAACTACTCGAGCGACTGGCAGTGCACAGCGAGCTGGCTCAGTTCCTCCGAAGCCACGAGCACGCCCTCGCGACCCTTCTCCGGGAGTGGCAGCTACCCGTCTGCGGCCAACAGAGCCCAGCTATCCGCCACCCGGAAGGGATGTGCCAGGATCGTCAACGGATGCACCGATGCGTCCGCCCGAGCCAAAAGGGCCTCCGCCAACGACCTTGGTTGTCGATTCAAGGGGGAACCCTATTGACCCATCGCAGCCTCGCCGACCTTACTTTACCCGGCATGATGCGCTGCTTTGGGCTCGCCTCAAGGCATCTCGGGACAAGAACGTTCCCAGAGGAATGGAAGATCGTGCAGTACCAGCTTTTCACGATTTGAACGACTTCCACCTCCTGGCACCGGAGCATGTGGGCTACTTCCTCTCTGGCTGGAAAGAGACCCAAAACGGGATCCGCCTGTACTGACTGCCGCGTCTTGTGCAGTACAGTAGCAGCTAATTAACATTTTCGGTTCGTTGTGCTGTATTCTCCGCCCTGACGGGTCGGACATGTAAGAGTAGTTTATCTGCTCCATGTCCATTGTTCTGCCTCCCTGACGGGACGGCCTAAGTAAAGGGCCGGAACTGATGGGACATGGCACGTCAGGAGTGTTGAGATCTTTCTAAGAGCTTTGTTGCACCTAAGGTGTAAAAATCAGCCTGCTTTTGCATTCACAACATGTTGGTAGCATACTGTACTTCTACTTTCGCCTCTCTTCGCTGCCCTAAGAGGCGCGGGGGGTGTTTTATTGCTCTTTGTACGTATGTCTACCGACCTTTACTGTTGCATGGCTCAAGACAAAAAGTGTGTGTGCGATTCGTGCTATCGTGCACTATCTATAATTTTATATTTTCCCGTATTGGCTTAAGGGGATCTTGTGTACGCATATTTTTCAGAGGCTTTGATTGGCCAACCTAGACAAACCCGAAGCTTAAACCGCGACCAACCCTAACCCAAAACCTTAAACCCTAAACCCTTAAACCCTGAACCCAAAACCCTAAACCCTAGACCCTACACCCTAGACTCCTAGACCCCAGACCCCAAACCCTAGACTCTAAACCCTAAACCCCAAACCCTACACCAAAACTTGGCCAAAGGTCTGGTCGAAGATAAAGTCGATGAGGGTCTGATGCGGCTGGAGTGCATTCTCTGGCGAAAAAAAACGCCAAAGCTAGGATTTATCCAAGGGTAAAAGGAGGGACCCTTAATAAGGACCCCTAGGTATATACCCTTAATATAGCCATTATATACCAATTATATAGGCCACTATAGGGTAGGGGTCCCCATTAAGGGTCCTTCCTTTTCCCTTTGAATTTAGGACTGGCTGGGGGATGAGATGTTCGAGAGTTGCTTTTAGAAATTCTATAATGCTCGGTAATGGTTTGAGCTTTGGGCTCGGGCACTCGATGACTCTATGTTGAGAGCTGATTGTTTCTTAGCAAGGGCATTGCCAAACTTTCTGGAAGGTTTCACGGATTTGTGTGCAAAGCGTGGTCCCTGTTGGAGACCCGCTGCAGCGAACTACGAACCACTTTGCGGCATCATAATGTGGCCGCTGACTGCAATCCTCTCGACTCATTCTCGGAGAATACCACTATGCCTAAACCCTAAACCCCTAAACCCTAAACCATGCTTTAAATACAAACAAATTTAGGGGTAGCAGAGCAAACGAGCCTTACTTGGGCAGGACATAGGATTCTACCCAAACCCATATCCCAAGCGCCCCCTTTCATTTTCCCTGCCTGTGCCACCTAAGCTCAAAGCCTCGGCCTGCGGCACAAAACCTGCAACCAAAGGCCTTGACACAAGAGAAGCAGCTATCAACAAGCAGTCTTTGGAATAGCCTCCGCAAGAAACCGACCGCTGAAACAATGCCCGAACTCCGAATTTCCAAGCCTGCCTGCCCTAAACCCTAAACCCTAATCCCTAAACCCTAAACGCTAAACCCTAAGCCTACCTGCCTGCCTACCTGCCTGCCTCTATCTACCGCGCTAGCTTCTGCTTGAGAACCCCTTGTCTATACATTTGTATTAATTTATATCTCTATCAGTGTTCACGCATGTGTATATGTTTGCATGTTTACATGCATACATGAACATACATATATATATATATGTTTTATTTGTTTATTTATTTTTATCTATGTGCATGTACATGCATAGACGTGCCCACTGGTTGCCTGCTCTCTGGGTGCCGTTTTGGATCAGAGTCGTCATCGCTTTGGCCCGGCTCCTGTTTGCGAGGCAAGGGTTGCTCTAAACCATGAATCCTACTACACCCTACTTGGAGACTCATGGGACTTAGTAAGTAAGGGGTTATACTTAGGATAACCCTACTTAGGGGACTTATAACCCCACTTATAACCTACTCACTAAGTCCCATGATCCTCCAAGTAAGTCCTCAGAGCCTCAGGATTCACTTGGGGCGGGGGCAAAGGTTAGTTTCCGGCGGGCCTTCAGGAATTTATCAAGTGACTACACTGATAGGACAGTTGTCATGCTTTCAGGTCCTCTTGCAAGTCTTTCGCAACCTGCTGAGAGGAGAAGGTTGTAGCTTTGTCTTTCTTGTGAGTACGATTACCCTTGAATGGGGTGGCTGCAGGCTGCAATTGGGAAGGCATGAAGACCTCAAATCCTAAACTCCCGACGCGCTTTAACCCTAAGACCTTCTGAGTTCTTGTTATTGTTAGGGAAAATAATGTAAGTTACCATAAACAGGGATCTATAGCAAATGATAGGGTTTCCTTATTATGGTAATTTAAATTAAACTCCTTAACACGACCCCAGTAAAGAACGGGTTTGAGTTCTTTCGAGGGCTTTGACAATACCAGGGCTTTAGGTGTTTAGGGTCCTGCGGTCGGGTTCCTGGGTGCCCAGTGGGGAACGCTTTAGGTTATAGGGTTTAGAGATTGGGGTTTAATAGCTTTAAGCTTCAGCTTGTCGCATGAAACGAAATACCCTAAACCCTAAACCCTAAACCCCTAAACCCTAAACCCTAAACCCCTAAACCCCTAAACCCTAAACCCTAAACCCCTAACCCCTAAACCCTATACCCTAAACCCCTAAACCCCTAAAACCCTAAACCCGACAGGCCAAAGTTCCTCAGTGCGATGGCGCAGGCACGGAGACTGCGTTGCCCAGTTTTGGTTTTAAGGTTTAGGGTTTAGGGTTTAGGGTGCAGGCACAGACTGTGTTGCCCAAATTTGGTTTTAGGGTTGTCTCGGTTTGAGTGTGCTTCTTGTCGAAATTGGTTGTACGATCAAGGGTTAGTTCTGTACGATGGAAGATTTGGCAGTGTGTAAATCTTCCACTGCTCTCATGTTACTCATGTTGTGAGGATTCTATCAGGATCACAAAGTTCAATACGGTGGTTCCAGAAGTCAGCCCTTGAAATTTCGAGTCACTTTGCCGACACGGGGTGCGATGATGGTGGTGCTCCTGTGATGACGATGGCGGTGGATTGCCTTTGCTGGCGATAAGGCAGTGGTTATGAAGGCAGAAGTGAATGTAGTCTTGCTTAATTAGTAACGCTCTCCCTACCCGGCGGCAGCTTTCGATTTAGTTGTCTGTCAGTCGTCCAACGATGTCAGGATGCGCAGGTGGTGGATGAGATCGCGCAGCTCCTGGATCAGTGCGCTACACAGTTTTCACTCCAAGCCCTAAACCCTAAATAGACTTTGCTGCAAGCCTTACCTTACTTCCGTTGCTCCTACCTCTGCAGCAGCTCCGAAAGCCCTCAATACCGTTGAGTATAGAGGAATCCTATATAAATATGACTTTATTAATACATAGTAGTGGGTTTTGCAGAGTCTGGGAAGCCTGAACCCAGATGGGGAGGCTCATTCTCATGGCAGGTGTCTAGAACTTAGCGCTGGGTTTGTTGTGTCTGTACAGTGCTTGTGGGTAAACTCCACAGGCCTTTGGAAACTTTTGGGGTCGTTTATGGTATGCTTCTTCCATGAAGGGATCTCCAACATATCGCATGCCTAAGATTTGAAAGCCTAATCATCCGTAAACCCTGATAGTGTGCTCCTGGGGGCAACCCGCTGCGTGTAAATGGAAAATGGCTGCAGAAGTCATCACCCTCTACCCGCCCTCGCAGTATCCAGTCGAAGGAAATCTTTGCCTTTACGTTGGAAAGTAATGCAAGGGTGAAAAGGACAAGACATCACAGTGAAAGTGTGTGTGTGTGTGTGTTGTTGCTTTCTTGTTTGGGTCCTTTGCCTGCTTCCTTTCAGTACGTTCATCCATTGCCAAAGGGCACAACTGCAACCAAGTAGCAACAAAGACACACCGTAAAATAAAACGCAGCGCGCGAGACAATGACGGGAACGAACCCAAAAACCAATTTAATTTACACAAGAGGACGAGGAACATGCAATAACGCATGCCTTTTGCTCTTGGTTTCGCTGACGCTGTCAACCATCGTTCGGAAGTCACTTGCTTTATTGCTTTCATGCTTCTCTCGTTCCTCGTTCCATTCAAAAGGACCAGGAAACAACTAGCTTGCGACAGCACCCAGCATAGGCGTTGCTGTCGGCTGAAATGAAGGACCTCGCAAATCTTGCAAGTTCCCTGCAAAATCTTGCAGCACCGATAAGACCCTCTACAATCTTCTCGACCCATGAAAACCCTTCTAAACCGTGTAACTCCCCTGTAGAACGTTCCAATACGCTGTGCAACCCTGTATACAACAAGCATTTGCCTGTGAAGCCCCTCAAAAGCAAAACCCCCCAAGCCGTGTAACCCATTTTTCAGATAGTACAACCTCATACACCCCCGAGAGAGATGGGCCAAAAAACGGTATGGTATAATCGCCCACAACAGCCTATGTTAGATCCTCAACCCTGAACTCGAAACCAGAACACCCACACCCTGACCAAAACCTCAAATCCCAATCTCCAAAACCCCAAAGCCTAGCACCCTAAACCCTAAACCCTAAACCCTAAACCCTAAACCCAAGCACCAGCAGCCCCAAACCCCAAACCCAAAACCTCCATGGTGTGATGCGGACAAAGGCCCCAACCCACTAAAACTAGCTGAGCTTCAAACTGTAAACCTAAGCCCTAGCAGCCCAACTCCCCAAGCTTCTCAGGTGTTGCATTCACTATGTGACATTGCAAAAGAGCCCTTAGCAGAAAGCCTGAGGTGAAATTGTCAAAATTGTTCCCCAGGGTTCCAGGAGAGAGAGAGAGAGAGAGAGAGAGAGAGAGAGAGAGAGAGAGAGAGAGAGAGAGAGAGAGAGAGAGAGAGAGAGAGAGAGAGAGAGAGAGAGAGAGAGAGAGAGAGAGAGAGAGAGAGAGAGACAGAGAGAGAGAGAGAGAGAGAGAAAGAGAGAGAGCATAATGGCCAAAAAAAATTCTACTATCAAGACGCTTAAAAAGTGGTAGTCACTACGCGTAGTTCGCAAAGAACGAATGCGAAATTAAACGCAAACCCAACACTTTAAACCACAAACAGGTGTTCAACCCAAACCCCACATCTAAACACCTAACGCTCCAAAATCCTGAACTATTCTGTTCCTTTGTGAGTGTACTATATTGGACAGCAAAGCCTCATTCAAACGATTCGGGCTCGCACATTCATCTCAAGACTTCAGCGCCTTGAATAGAACCTTCAACTCTAAACCCCTAAACCCTTAAACCCGAAACACCTAAACCCTAAACACCTGAACACCTCAACCCTAAACCCCTAAACACCTGAACACCTAAACCCTAAACCCCTGAACCCTTATAAACCCTAAACCCCAAATACCTAAACCCTAAACCCGAAACACCTAAAAACCTAAACCCTAAACCCCTAAACCCTAAACCCCTTTAAGAACCCTTAAAGGAACCCCTATAGATCCCTTTATAAAGGGAACCCAAAAGCCGCCCTGAGGTGCAAGCCCGAGGAGCTGAACGAGATCCTCGCCTCGATCGAAAGTAGCGGATCGGCGGCCGGGGGCCGAGGGGGCGGTTAGGGGTTTTAGGCGTTTAGGGGTTTAGGGCTAAGGTTTAGGGGTTTAGGGTTTAGGGTTTAGGGCTTAGGGGTTTAGGGCTTAGGGGTTTAGGGTTTAGGGTTTAGGGCGAGGGCGGTTCCCAGAGACTCCAATATCCCTTAATTAAGGAATATACCTTAAACTATAGTAGGGTCCCCAATATGATTTAAGGTATATTCCGTAATCAGGGGGCATTGGAGTCTCTGGGTTTGAGTCAGGGTTCAGGGTGGGGTTCAGGATTCAGGGCATTAAGGGTAAGGCTGTGCAAAGTTCAGGGTTTGGGGCTCGAGGTTGAGGTTTTGGGGTTCGGGGTTTATGGGGTTTAGGGTGGTTCAGGGTTCAGAGTTAAGGGTAAGGCTGTGCAAAGTGATGATGTTTTTGGTTTCAGTTTTTTCACCTTGCGCCCTTCACGCCCAACCTCCGAGAGGGTTGTTTAAAGATACCACCATGTACCGCTGTACCACAGAGCCCTATTCAAATCATTGTGGCCCTTATGGCAGAGTTCAGGCGGCGGCGGCTGTTCTGCGGGTCCTGAAGAAAGGGAACGCATATCCGTTAAAAGCCAGCAAGATGGAGACCTACCGGGACCTACCGTATGACGATGCACTTAGTTGCCCTCAGAGTTCCAGTGCAGCTTGCACTGGGAGTTTAGGAGAATGTGTTTTTGCTTTCCATTGTGTGCGCCTTTTCAGGTTTTTTCTGTTACCGTAAGAACACTCATACTCTAGGGCAGCGTGCATTCGAAGACTCAGTCCTGTGAGTACTTCTGTGACGATGACGGTCGTGACGATGATGCTGATGATGACAATGATGGTGTTGATGATGACTGTGTCGAGACGACTGCGGTTGTGACAAGGATAATGGTGATGGTTATGCTGGTTATGATGAAGGTGCTGATGTTGATTATGCTGAATAATGTAGTACACGATGGGGAGGCACGTTACATCTTGCTTCGATTGCATATCTATCCAGCCTATTCACCCCCTAGATGGCGTGCGGTTTCTTCTGTTGCATCACTCACTCGTTCATCCAGCCGTTCCTTCATATGTGCATGTAAATGTTTACGTGCATGGTAAACCATAGCCCCCAAACCATACTCAAGCCATTAGGTCCCATGTCATGATCCTTAAATCCCTTCGATCTGTGCAGTGCAGGATACTTGCTTTCGGGCCTACAGGTTCAGAGCTCCGTCTTGAAATATTTACGGTTTGGGAGGAAGTGAGGGCTTCAAATGCTCAAACATAAGAAAGTGGCTTTGAGTGTTTCAGTGAAAGGATGGGAGGCCCACTGAATTGAACCGAGCCAAAGTTGTGAATGGTGCTTCTTCCTCAGGGCTCTTTGCAGCCCGTGCCACCTGCTGGACCACCACCAGGCGTGCAGCTCATCCTTTGCACGAAACCCTACACCCTAAAACCCTAAACAAAGCTTTAAAGCCCTTCCCTAAAGACTGAACCCTCAACCCCAAAACCCTAACTAAAGCCTTAAAGCCCATCCTTGAAAGCCCTGAACCCCAAAACCCTAAATAAAGCCTTGAAGCCCCTCCCTAAAGCCTGAACCCTGAACCGTAAAGCCCTCAAGCCCTAAAACCCCAAACTTCGAAGACAGCTTGAGGCTTTCTCGGTGCTGAGGCTTCATTGCGGGGTTGTTCAGGGTTTCAGATTTCACAGGACCTATCAGGCTTTAGGGTTAGGGTTTAGGGTTTTAGGCTTTCTTGCTAAGGGCTTCATGGCTTCGGGTTTAAATGCTTCAGGGTTTATTGCTTTAGGGTTGAGGGTTTTAGGCTTTAGAGGTCCAGGCTTTATTTAGGGTTTAGGATTGGATTGGGGCGTGCGTTTTGCTCCTGTTCTTTCCGAACGGACGCAGTCTCAGATAGCGCAGGCTGCCACTCCGGCCAGGGCCGATTCTGTGGGTTTCCTGTTTAGTATTCGGTACTCATGTTGAGTCAGGCCATGTCCCCGCGCTTTTGGAAGCCGAAATGGCAGGATCCGTACTACAGGAATCCCCAAACCAACAAGCTACGCTGGTTTTCTGACATTCACAAACAAGCCCGAACACTCTCGAGCCCAGAACAAAGAATGATACTCTCAAAGGAAGCGTGGTAGAGAAGTCCTGTGCTGGTGAGCCACAAACCCTAAGCTAAACGCATAGCCCAAAACCCCAAAAGACCCAAAACCCTAAACCTTACGCTCTAAGCCCCCAATCCCCTGAAGCCCCGAAAGCCCTAAGCCAAAACTCCTGGCGCTCCAACCCCACCCTCCTAAGCCAACAAAACCGCGAAGCCCGACACCCTATCAGGCCATTCAGAATTACATGTTCAGCATCGTTCAGAAGAACATAAAGCCCATTAAAGCCTTGAAAGCCTTATACTTGAAGCCTAAATTAAACCCTGCGAGGCTTGTAAACCGCCGCCGGAGGAAACAAAGCATCACCCTAACCCTAAACCCTAAATCCTAAACTAGCTTGCCAGGTGGTCGGCGGCCCATGCCCGGGATTAAGCCTACTGAGGCATTGCTCTTAGGGTTAGGGTTTGGAGTTTCGGGTTCCTTTAAAGGGATCTACAGGGGGTTCCTTTAGAGGCATCTACAGGGGTTTAAGGTTACAGGGTTAAGGAATTACTTACCTCTGGTTAGTAGGGAATGGAAGAATGGTGGTAGTAGTAGTAGTAGTAGTAGTAGTAGTAGTAGTAGTAGTAGTAGTAGTAGTGGTAGTAGTAGTAGTAGTAGTAGTAGTATATAGTAGCAGCAGTAGTTATAATTGTACCCCATTCCTCCATTCCCTACTAACCAAAGGTAAGCGGAAGGGTCCGTGCTCGTGGGTTTTTAAGGGTCCTTTTTCCTGCTTCAGGTGTTTCTTTTATTTCAAGCGTTGAAGTTTGGGCTGTTAGGGGCGAGGGGTCCGGGTTTGGGCCTGGAGTTTAGGCTTTAGGGTTTCGTAGCCTCAAGTTTCATACAAGGGGGGGTGAGGGGGGTCGTGACACCGGTGGGTTGGTGTTTGGGGGTTCAGGGTTTGCGGATCAGGGTTTAGGATTTAGGACTCAGAGTTTGGGGGTTCAGGGTTTCTGGATGTTTCGGGATTAGGGTTCAGGGCTGAGGGTTCGGCGTTTCGGGTTTAGGTTTAGAAGCCCCCGATAGAACCTTTCCTTGTAAGTCCCTATCTCATTGCATCATAATACAGCCCCCAGGCCAGATTCCTACAATATGGATGCCTGGAAAGCTCGTATAAAGCCCCATCAGGCCCTCACAAGCCCCAAACTCTAAATCCTGGGAAGGACCATCAGAGAGAAAAAACCCATGGAAACTTTGCCTGAAGCCTGAACCCTCAAAGCCCCTAACATCAGAAGCCGCGAAACCCTCATCACTGAACTAGGGGGAGGGGTAAGCCTTTGGATCCCCTTCCCTCAAGAATGCTACTATGATCCTATAAAGCTAACACTTTCCTATATCAACTCGTTCAGGGCTTAGGGTTTGTTAAGAATACTACTACGATTCATAACTTTCCTATGCCAACCCAACGATCAATACCTCCTCTGTCCGCGAAGGCAGAGGGTAACGTGCTGAGCAAGGACCTGGGACCACGGGGTCTCCCACCTCGCTGGAGATTAAGAACACTACTAGGATCTGGAGTAGGCCCTTATTCCCTTTTTGTAGGGTTCAGGTTCCCTTATAAGCCCCTTTAACCCAAAAAGGGCACCCTTTTTATTCCCAGGTTACTCTTGGGTCTAGAATAAGAAGAAGAACCTCCCAAAAAATTGGAGCATCATTGTCCCCATGCCCTTAAGGTACAGTATAAGGGATCCTAGCACTAATCCTCCTAGGAGGCCAAAAGGGGGTTTAGCCTATGGGGGTTTAGTAGGGATTAGGATTAGGGCTCCCAGAATAAAGCTCATATTTAGGACTCCCTACCCCAAGAATCTTAAACCCCCCTTTTGGCCTCCCATCACCCACTTCGCTGAATATTAAGAACACTAAGAAGAAGAATCTCCTAAACCCTACCTGTATCCGAAAAGACCTACCTTTCCAAGGAACTATATATAGAAACCATAATAAGGAGCCCTAAAAAGGTATGTCGTTTCGGCTACAGGTAAGCCCTAAACCGTCATGTCCAGGAGCTTAGCCGACAGCAGAAAAAGATCATAGACAGCATGCTAGGCATGTTGGGTCAGAACCCCAAACCGCAAACCCTAACTGGGGTTGAAACAGACTTTGGGACTGTAGGCTCCCATAAAAAGGGTCTGGAACATGAGTAGTTTTACCTAGTCACTATAATACCTATATATCAATTTATTACGATATGCGCCAACACCACATTCAAAGGGCTATGGCCCCTATGTTAAACTACTGTAGAGGATCATTTAGGGTTCCAAGGGGTCCGGAAGCTCACCCTGCATCCCAAACCCTCTTCCCAAACCCCGAAACTCTGGGCTCTTGAGTACCATACTTTAACTCTTTTTTCCTTCAAGGAACCATTATGAAATGAGAGTTTCTACTTTTTCTCCCTGGTCACTTGAAACCCCAAAACTCTAAACATAGAAACCCTAGACCCTGAACCCCTAAACCCTGACGGGGTCATTTTCAATACCACCAGGATGAAATACGGAAACTGCTGGACGAGCATAGCGCTGGTGTGATCTCGGAGGCCGGCCGAGGTTTGGGGGTGTTTTCAGAGCTTTGGGGTACTTATAAATATATATATATATATATATATAAATGTATGTATTTTTTTTTATCTCAGGTTCCTGTAATCCCTAAGAAACAGCTAGACCCGATATTTTTTGCTCGTTAATTTAAGCTGAGGGATCTATAGTAAATACTGTAGTTTCCTTATTTCCCCTCAACAAGATCCCAGTTTTGGGTGTTGGGCGGGATTTTAAAGTCCATGGCTTCAAATCTGCTATGCCTGCTTTAAACCGCCGGCTAACTATTGAATCAGGCAGAGTTGTCAGTGCTATCTGGGACAATATACCTTGCTAGTTTGTATAGTTTCGATGTGCGAATAATCAGGTTGCTGTTCTTGGTTACGGGAAGAGAAACCTGAAAAAAACGCAACTCCTGCAGCTGATCCGGAGCCTGAAGGCATGAGGTACTGTAGAAGGAGTTAGGGTGTAGAGGCTTAGGATTTAGGGATTCCTTGGGGTTCCTTGTTATAGTTATACTATGAAGGGGCCAAAACCCTATTCTAAGTATTAAGGCCTCTGTATGGGTGGTTGTCAAAATTAGGGTGCCTTTTTGGGTCCCTATTGTAGTACGGATTCAAGGTACCCAACAAGGAGCCATAATTTGGACAACCATCTATATTGACAGAGCAGCTGGTCGGTTTTTTGCTAGGTTTTTAAGTTTATTTGTTGTGGGTATTTCTCTTATGGGGCTTCTGCAACAGGCTTACCTTCCAAGGACGAGCGCAGGCACGCCCTAAACCCAAAGGAGGCCTACAAAACTCATCACAGTAGGTCTTTGAGACGGGTTCTCGGTACTAGTCATAGACACCCTTCTTGTATATCCCCAAAGGTTTGCACTTTTGGCTCCCTCACAAACTAGTCGAGTCGGTTGTTTTAGAGCTGCTGCCAGGTGCGAAAGCTCATCCCCTCGATCTCCACCGGCGTCATGGACACAATTGACATCGCCGCTTGCCTTCCAGTCCGACAGTGTTTTTTCTTTTTCAAGTTCCAATAAGCTATCAGAGGTTAGGAGGAGCTGCAGGGCTAGCTTTCGATTTTCGCAGGGTCCAGGCCGGGGTAGCATGAGGTTTGGGGCGTTCGCTTCGCTGTGCTTCGGCGTAGCTCTAAACCCTAAACCCTAAACCCTAAACCCTAAGGCAGCACGTGTATCGAGTTTCCTGGGCTGGTAAAATCTGCCAGAAAGTTGCCTCGGGGCACGCAGTTCAGCAACTAGGCCGGAGTCTTGGAGTCGAGGTTCCTGGTTTAGGGTTTAGGGTTTAGTACTCTTTTGCCCTTTTTACTTTAGCGTCCTCTCACCAAAACCGAATAGTAGGAAAAGGGTACCCTTACTATGAAGGGGCTACTTAGGAACCTGGGAGTAGTTGTTGTATGTAGTCTGAGGCCTGAATAATCACTAGCAGTCTCTCTTGTAGTCGCTATTTAATGTCGAAATATACCAAAACTCTGGTCTAATTTGGCGCCCCAAGACTACGGAATGCATCCATATCACAGTCTAGGTATCGATATGGGATAAGTTTTAATTTCCCTTATACATAGAGAACGAATTTAAGATGATAATTGGGACATCTTTAACATAGAGCCCTATTTACAAAAAGTTGGGACTGTTGAAATCGACACCCTTATTCTTTCATATAGAGCCCCAAATTACAAGAATGGGGACTGTTGACCTCGAATCGCAGTTCTGGAATTGCAGGTCGAGTCGCAGGTTCCCAGCAAGTGGTTTCTTCTGTGATGCTTAACCCTGGGGTTTAGGGATTTAGGGTTTAGGGGTTTAGGGGTTTTGGGATTGAGGGTTTAGGGGTTTAGGGGTTTTGGGATTGAGGGTTTTGGGATTTAGGGTTTAGGGGTTTAGGGTTTGGGATTGAGGGTTTAGGGGTTTAGGGTTTTGGGGCTTAGGGGTTTTAGGTTTAGGGGTTTAGGGTTTAGGGACCTTATTATGGGTTACGAAGTATACAGTGTAATATTTATCACCAGTTGCCTTCTTTTGTGAAGCTTAACCCTGGGGCTCCAGTTAACTGAATGAATGGGAGTATCCGGAACAGGGGACCGTAATATAGTATCCTAAATAGCAGGATCCTTATTATAACAAACTCTAAATGTTGCTCATTTCTTGTGCATTCAATCCTATACTTTAAACCCCAACCCATGAACGCTAAACCCCAAAACGTAATCCCTACACCCTACACCCAAAAATCCTCAACACGCGCTGGAACGCATGAGCCGAAGCAATTGCGAGTATTGCAACCTTTTGGTCGCAGAGCACTTCTCACGTGCCCTAGATGAACACGGACCACTCGTTCAGAACTCGATCATCCATTGAACTCGAAAGCGCATCGCTGTCTCCTGATGGGTCCGAAGCCATCGTCAAGTCGGATTGGTCCCAAAAGGCCCCGAGTTTTATGCGGGGTTTAGGGTTTAGGTTACAGGGTTTAGGGCGTAGGTGTTGGGGTGTGACGTTAGTATTCAGGGTGCGGGGCTGCTGGGCTGAAGGGCGCGGTTTAGCGCGGCTTGGGCGAGTGAGGGTTTAGGGTTTAGTTAGGGCTCTTGGGGTTTCATTTGTGAGCAGTTAGAATAGTCGGGTTAAGGGCTATGCGAAGCACGTCGGCCGGGAAGAGACTGCTTCCTGAGATTTGGTTTATGGCTTGCAAACAAGTTTGCAAGATCTGCAGTCTTACGGTTCCCAAATGTGTGATAAGTAACAACTCGCACGAGAACAATCCCAGAAGTTTGAACCCTAAACCCCCACGCCGACTACAGCGAACACCAGAAAGTTGGAACACGGGTTTAGGATGATTTGTGCTAGGATCCGTTGTGCTATACCTTAAGGGCAAGAGGATTAATGTTCCAACTTTATGGCCTCTACCATATGTAAGCCCGAAACTCACGCCCAGGCAACCTTGACACAAGCCTTGGCAGAGCGTGACCAAGAGGTGAAAGTGCTGGAGGCTGGTGCCCAAACCCTTAAAGGGAACTCCAGAAAGTTGGAATATGGTTTCAGGGTAGGATACCTTATAATTTTCCATAAAGGGTTTAGGATAATCATATTCCAACTTTCTGGCTTTTACTTTAAACGTTAGTCGGCGTTAGTCCCGGTTTGCTATGACGGGTACTGTGAGTCAGGCCGGAATTCCGGTCTACAAACAAGGGCTTTCGCATGGGTTGTAAGGGCAAGTCAGAGCACTCGGCTTTGCACTGCAGAGCGAGTTCAATTCAAAGTCGGACGACCTCAGGGAAGCAGGTCTCAAGATGCTACAGAAAACTGTCGATGGTATGAAGACTCGTCTGATCGAACTGGAGGATTTGGAAGGTACCCTGATTCAGCCATGGGCGAAGCTCCAGAAGAAAATGCCTTCTCTTTTGCCAGGTGCGGCAGCTTACGAGGGGAAACCGCTCCAGTCCCTCATGGATGCCATGTCTGTCATCAAAGACGGTGGGGTTGGCGTCTTCCGGGACTCAACGGGTTCGACGGAGTTCAAGAGTACTGCTTTTACTCGTCTCAAGGCCACAGCCGAGAAAGCAGCTTGGGACGACCATCTGGGCAAATACGAACTCGTCGACAGATCTTTTGCGGCCTTCATGAAATGGACTTCTCCTGTACGACTGCGAGCCCTCAAGACAGAAAAGACAGATATGTCCAAGGAAGCTCTCGAGCATCTGCACGAGGGGGCCACCGAGCTTCCGCCCCTGTGCAAGTGGGAGCAGGAGGAGGTCACAGGCCCAGAACCGATCCCGGGGAAGATCAACCCAGGAAAGCTGAGCCCAACCATCAAAAGGCTGCCTCTGGCTCCCGGACGCACGGGGGCAACCCGCTCTTAATGGCTGCAGCTTCACACCCTAAACCCCTAAACCCTAAACCCCTAAACCCTAAACCCTAAATTAGGGTTGCGGAACCCCACGGCCGCAAAGCTCCGAAGAACCGACAGGCCTCGAAACAGGGAACAGGCACCCAAGGGTTCCTGAAAGGGTTACTATAAGGGTACTATAAGGGTTCCTTTAAAGTGCTCTATGAGGGTTCATACATGGGGTTATTTTCCGAAGATTCGGGGTGCCTTATGTTCGGGTCCTTATAAATAAGGATCCTAGAACTTAGGGTACTGTATTATTAGGGTTCCCTTATTCTCGGAAACTCCCATATAAGTGATGCGATTGTGGTTTCGAGAAGAGTTAAGAGGTAGATTCTTCAAAATGAGGGGTCTTGGGTTTAGGGTTTAACCCTTAACACCAACCACGTCCATCGGATAGTCACCGCTGCCTCTGCCAAAACTGTAAGACTCTGTGTTGAAGGCTGTGAACCTGTGGGATTCGGGAGCTTTGGAGATCAGCTGTTTTCTTAGGGGTGCTTAGAAATAATGTTTAATCCTTGGTTCCTTTAATCCCAGCCAAAATTATGATTTTGGCTAGGGGTCTAAGCTCAGTATAGTTTTGAGACAAGCAAACGCATGCTTCGAAACCCCCAAGCCCTAAATATTTTAGACCCTGAAAAGCATTGCATGAAGCCTTGTGCAACTCATACTACACATTATGACAAGTATGATACTCTGCACAACCCTAAACCCTAAACTGAGATCTTACAGAAACCCTAAACCCTAAGCCCTTAAAAAAAAGCCGAAGCCCTAGACCCTAAACCCTAAACCCCTAAACCCTAAGCCCTAAGCCCTAAACCCTAAACCCTAAACCCTACCCCCTAAGCCCTAAACCCTAAACCCTAAGCCCTAAACCCTAAACCACGCGCCGGAAGAGCACCCTCTGCGCTGCCAGGCCCGCCTTGCGGAGTTACAGACGGACCTGTCCCAGAA
Source organism: Symbiodinium sp. CCMP2592 (assembly GCA_905221615.1). Classification (NCBI taxonomy): domain Eukaryota; class Dinophyceae; order Suessiales; family Symbiodiniaceae; genus Symbiodinium; species Symbiodinium sp. CCMP2592. The sequence goes on from CAJNDT010005930.1 coordinate 408,756, forward strand.
GGCCTCCTGGGTTACCTTAGACTTAGGGGTACTTAGAAATATTTTTAAATTTTTGGTTATTGCAATCCCTAAGAAACAGCTGAAAGATGTTTTTTTGCTAGGGTTCTAAGTTCAGTAAAGTAGATAGCCTTAGTAGGTTACCTTACTTAAAGGATCTTGGGACTTAGTAACTAGGGTTATTATTGGGGTAACTATACTTAGAATTACTTATAACCCCAATTAAGGGACTTATAACTGTGGTTACTAAGTCCCATGATCCTTCAAGTAGACAGCCTTAGTAGGGAATGGGGGATTGGGTCATAGGGACTACTATAGGGACCCTTAAGGGACTATCATAGGTATTCCCCCATTCCGTACTAAGAACCAGACAGTAGTAGCTGAGAAGGGAGACACTTCACACAATTTGAGATAGTATTAGCCACTTCAATACTGAAAGTGTACACGTTTGGGGCTTATGAACTCCGCAACTAAGTAGCCAATTGGAGAACTTTACGGCCTTCTATCTTTGGTCTATCTTACAAAGTTTGAAACTTTAATTTTGGGTCCGGTTATTGAAGAAGAGAGGGTTGGGACATAGGGTTTAGGGTCTTAAGCACCTTTAGCCCCCAGAACCCTAAATCCCACACCTCTAAAGACAGAAGGACTCCAGGGAGTCGGTGTTGAGGGCTTAAGATGGCGAACACCGACATCATCGCGACAAACCTTGGAGGTACTTAGAAATGTGTGTTTAATCTTTGGTTCCTTGAACCCCTAAGAAACAGCTAAAAGCATACCGACCGAGAGACTCCAATATCCCGTGAAAATGGAATATTCCTTACATCGTATTAGGGAAGTTGATATGATTTAAGGAATATTCCCTAATTGAGTGATATTGGAGTCTCTGGGGACATCATCCTGAAGAACATGCATAATTGGGTATCACGAAGAATGACTATTGACATCTGTTTCGCTTACCCCCCCCCCCCAAGCCCCAAACCCCATCCCGTCAAGTCTTTTGATGTACACCTGTTAATCGCAAGGTTCCTGTTTAGTACCCTGTTGCTCTGTTTCCTTTCGGGTTTCCTTACTAGCACAGAATAGTAGGAACAAAAGGTACCCCTATTGTAAAGATTACAAATATTAAAAAGGGGCTACTCAAGAACCTAGAACTCAACCCTAAAGACCTAAACCCCCAACCCTAAACCCCTAAACCCTGACCCTAAATCCTAACCCCAAATCCCTACCCTATAAGGCTTTTAGGGGTTTGGGGTTTACGGTTTTGGTGGTGTGGGGTTTAGGGCTTTAGTTTACACCCCTCCCCACTCTCGATCCGCCACAAGCCGGACCTTGCCCACGAAAGCCACAAAGGGTTTCAATCGCTGTATGAAAGAGAGGGTGCAGGAGTCAGAGTACCACTAAAATCCCCAAAACCTAATCATGAATGCCCTAAACCCTAAACCCATAAACCCCTAAAGGTACCCCAATATTGACAGACCCCAAACTCGGAGCCCTAAGCCCGAAGGACAAGCATGTGGCAGAGCTTGGAGGGGAGCCCTTGACTCAGCGGACTGGGGGTTCAGGGTTTAGGGCTTAGGCTTGTTTCGGAGATTTTAGGGATTCTAGGCTTTTTGGTGAATAGGATTGTGATATAGGGTATTTATAGAGGCTTATGGTGTTATTGTGTGGTGGTTGTGGTTGTTGGGGGTGTTGGGTCTGCGGCTTAAAAATGTCGGGGCTTAGTCTCCAGTGATGGTTGGGTTGAAACGTTTAGGGTTTGACCGAGTTTGCAAGCAAATAATTTCCCCAGGCTTTTTCATTGGTTTCAATTATATAGATTCTGAAAGGTTGTTTTACCCTCGGGAGTAGCTCGGAGTAGCAGGTTTATAGATCTTGGCCAACATGATTTGGGATTCGTTTGGGCACTGTACGAAGTTGAAGGGTGTAGTGTAGAAGCCTTAATAATCAAAATCGCGTCTTTGGTATGTCATACAAAAGACTATAGGAGCTTAGCCAAGGACTAGTAGCAACATGCAGACTTCTATGTTTCGGCTTGTGGTGCGGCTGCTTACGGACGATGTTAGGCTGTGCGGTCATGGAGCTGTTTTCGCTTAGGGTTTAGGGGTTTGGAGTTTAGGCTTCTGGCTGAGTTGTAGGATTGCCGGTGCGGGGCCTGACATGCTGGGGTTGTGAGGGGGATTTCTGTTTTATGCCACAAAGTTTAAGGATTCAGGCTTTGCCCACAAGGGTTGAGGGTGTTAGGGGTTGAGGGGTTAGGGTTGAGGGTTGAGGGTTTTAGGGGTTTAGGGTTTGGCGTTTTGGGTTGGAGTTTAAGTAAGGGCTTGGACATTCAGTGTAAAGCTGCTCATCCGTTACGGCTTGGAGCTTCGAGGCCAGCACACCAACAATCTTGAACTTGAAAGAGCTCGTAGAGGAGTCCAGTTTCCTAGAGACTCCAACATCCCTTAGTTAAGGAGTATTCCTTAAATCATATTAACTAAGAACTCTGGTTTGGTTTTCGGAATATTCCTTATTTCAGGGATATTGGAGTCTCCAGGTCTAGCAGGTCAGCATGTCGGGGAAGGTCAAAGGATATTTTAGCATCGCTTACCTCCAAGTTTTGAGTGGTTAGGCTGACCCCAGACCCCAAGCCCTAGTATGGAGGCCTAGAAAGGTAAACTATTTTTGGGGGGTTCCTTGTTTTATAGTCTAGTAAAATGGGCCCCCAAACCCTATCCTAATCATTCAGGCCCCGATACTTTCTTTCCCGCTGTGGATCTCCGGTTGAGGATGACTACTCTTTGAAGCTCGAGGTGTGATTTGCAAACGCATTTTCACGGAGACTTATTCAACTTATAGGGTTTAGGCTTTTAATTTTTTTGGTTTAGGCTCTAAGGTTTTTAGGGTTTAGGGAGCACTGGAAGGATCATCGGACTTAGTATGTACGGGTTGGTGGATCGCAGTACGCGTGATGTCTAAATCATCCTTTTTGCTGGAGAGGCTGTCACACTGGTGCTTGTCAGAAGTCTTGCTTACAGGACTCGGACCTAGAGTAGGCCCTTATTCCTTTTTTTGGGGGTTCAGGTTCCCTTATAAGCCCCTTTAAACCAAAAAGGACACCCTTTTTATTCCTAGGCTACTCTTGGGTCTAGCTACTTAAAGGATCATGGGACTTAGTAACTAGGGTTATGGGTCTAGAGGACGAGCTTGGACAGGTCAAACGTGACTGCGTCCTTGGACCCGACTTTTTCGAGGTCGTGGGCTGGCCCAGCACTTCGTCCGACGAATTTCTACTATTTGCTTAAGAACACTCAAAAAATAAAAAATATATTCCTTATAGGGGTAATATAGGGATTATCATTTTTTTTTGGTGGGTTCTTAAGCAAATAGTAGAGTTTGTAGCCGCCACCCAGCTCGTCATCGAACACCGCCTCACGCCGGAAATCTGCAATTATTGTTCTGGCTCCGGATTTGCATGGGCCCTGCAGCTGCATTTTTGGCACGCAGCATTCATACACCTCCCTAGACTGGGAGGTGCCTGCCAGCACATCCTACATCATGGATGTCTTCAGCATCCTGGAAGGTCGCTTGAGGGCCCTTGGTATGCTGTCGTTGAAGGAAACGACAAAGGCGGTGGCTGGAGCCGCTGCAGCCCTAAACCCTAAACCCTGATCCTTCTGAAGGAGGGTGCAAAAGAAAATCCCTAAACCCTAACCCTTCTCAAGGAGGGTGCAAAACAAGGCACCCCAGAAGGACAGCTACCCCTGACGCCCCAAACCTAAACCCTGACCTTGAAGAATTAACCCTAAAACTCTAAATACCCTACAGCGCCTGAACCCGTTTATACTAACCCTTAGACGAACCCATATAATGGGCGGTACATGGCGTTTCAACAAAACAAGCAACGACGGCACCCTAAACCCTTAACCCCAAACCCTGAACCCTAGAATCTAAACTTCAGAACCCTAGACCCTAAACCCCAAACCCTGAACCCTAAACCCCAAACCTTAGAACCCTAGACCCCAAACCCCAAACCCTGAACCCTAAGCCCTCAACCCTAAACCCTAAACCCCAAGCCTTACAACCCTAGACTCTAAACCCTGAACCCTAAACCCTGAACCCTAAACCCTGCACCCTAGACCTTAAACCCTAGAACCCTAAACCCTAGAACCCTAAACCCTAGAACCGTAAATCTTAAAGAACCTAAACCCAAGTTCGAGTGCCGGCCTGTGAGGCTGGATGCGACCCTTCGGGAGGCCTTGGCTTCTAAAAGCTGGTTGATTTTGGGGGGCTCGGGGTTCCTGAATAGGACCCTTTTTACGGGCTCCGTAAAGGGTTCCTTAAAGGGCTCTTTAGAACTAAAGGGTTCCTTAAAGGGTTCCATAGGCATCTTTGAGGGGTTTAGGGTATGAAACTGGGTTCCTTTCTTGCTTCAATGAGGTCTCCTGATTAAATTGAATACATTAGGAAAAGGGTACCCTGATTATTAAGGGGTTATTGAGGGACTCGGGGATAGAGTGTTGCATCGGGTATACGATTTCGTAAGGGTGTCATGCGGTCTTCATAGGGACTGTTATAGGCTTCGTATGCAGATAAGGTCTTTCTCAAGGGGGTTGTCGAAGGATTTTGAGGGGTTTCAAACGGGTCAGGCTTTAGGTACGGCCCCCACTCAGTAATAGTTGAATAATATTCATAGTATAGATACAGTAGGACCTTAATAGTAGCCCTATTATAGACTCTTACTGTATGGGGGCCGTACCCAAGTCAGGTTTTTGGTTTGGATGTAGGGCTTCAGCTCTTTACAATGAGGGTCTAGGTTGGGCTGGCGCGTTTGGCTGCAGCTCTGAGACAGGCCTGGCGCAGGCCCTGTTTGCAGGATATATAAGGGTGACTTTGGCTCCATCCACCTCGGAATTGAGGTTCTCAGGTGATTCGCAACATACAAATCCCCGGAAGCCCCATGTGAGTATGGAAAGTCCAAACGGCTGATATAGGGGCTTGAATATGTAGAAATAGTATTCCATTATCGTTCCTGTGTTCTATAGAAACCTAGGTTAGATTTATAAACCGAAAACCAATCCTTAATGCCCTTGCATCTAGGAGTCGCAACAGTAAAGCCCCAACCGAAAACTCTAAACTTAAAACCTTTCTTAGTGGAGTAAGTCACCCTGAACAATTCTTGTCGCAGCAGAAATACGTCATAAGGACCTAAAGCCCCAAAGCCAAGTCTTGTTCCCGCCGGAAATGAGCAAGTACACCGAATAACTTGAGGTCCCAGGGCAGGCAAATCCTCAATCCCAAACCCGTACTCGGAAGGTGAGACACCGCCAGCTTGACTTGGAGTTCCAACAGCTGAAGCTGGAGGAGCCCAAGCAGTGATTCTAACATATTCTAAAGTCTCCCACCGTTGCCCCTGTAGGGGACCATTACCAAAGAATAAACAGAGCAGTTAAGGTATCTTCTTCCAGGCATTTCCCAGGAGTGCACCCGTGCCTTCTTAGGCTTGGGAGAAACCCAGAATCTAAACCGTAAACCAGAAACGTGGAACATGAGTATCCTCATGCCCGTCCTCAACGCAGCAAAGGAAGAAGAATCGCGAGCATTTGCTTCCGACTTCCTGCCTTCCCCGCAAGCCAAAGAACCTACAGGGCTGTAGGTTTAAAGTTTAGGGTTTTCTTGGCGTTCTTCTGGTTGGCCCTTTAGACTTTAACTTTTCGAGTTTCTATATGAACTAGAATAAGGAGGCTAAAAGTTTAACTTTTAGGAGGGGTTCAGAAGTCGGCCAAGTTAACCTACCAGAACCTACGTTTTTGTAGGGTCCCTATAAATCCCATATTAGGGTTTATAATAAGAACCTACAAAAAGCAGGGCTAAGTTTAGGGTTGTGGGAGTTTAGTGTTCAGGAGCAAGATGCTCCTGCAGTTCGGAGCCGAAATCTCGAAAATCCCTTGGCCTCTGAGGCAGCAGTCTAAACCCTGAACCCTACGTGGAGGGTCGGGGGACTTAGTAACTGGCTATTTTAGGGACTTCTAAGTACCATAACCCCAATTAGGGTCCTTTTTAAGGTACTTATAAGTCTACTTACTACCTACTTACTAAGTCCCCCGACCCTCCAAGTAAACCGTCCTGTGAGGAGAAAGTGCGAAACAATGCCGAGCTTGAGCAGGCATCAATCAGGGTCCAGGGGTTTGAGGGTGTAGGGTTTCGGGTTTAGGGTTTCCTTAAACCCTCCAACAACTAAACCACCAAACCCTAAACCTTAAACTCCTAAGCCTTTGACCGCCAGCCGTGAGTGCAGGGTTTGTAGGGTGTTCGTGGCTCTATCGGTTTTCTAGAATCAAAGGGGAGAAGGAGGGACCCTTAACGGGGACCCCTACCCTATAATGGGCTATACAATGGGTATATAATAGCTATATGAAGGGTATATACCTAGGGGTCCTTATTAAGGGTCCTTCCTTTTACCCTTGGATAGAAGCGAACCATCTTAGGGGCACTTGGAAATATTTTTTAATTTTTGGCTATTAAGATCCCTAAGAAACCGCTGAAATGATTTATTTTGGCTAGGGTTCTAAGTTCAGTATAGGGGCTTCTAGAAGCGAACCATGAGGGTTTCAGGTCTCGGGTTTCCCCTCAGGAAGAATCGGCAGAATGGATAAGGTTACCTTCTTTCACTAGGTTCCTGAGTAGTATTTCAAAGTCCCCTTATTGAAGCCAAAAAGTAGGAAAAGAGGGTAGCCTAAAGATAAAGGGGCTATTCAGGAACCTGGTTCAGGAATTCCTATTCAAGGACTAAGTTATAGTGCCCTCTCCATTTTCAGACTTGTGACTGCTACGTTGGGCATACCATATTGATTTTTTATGATTTCTTGTTGAAGCGGCACCCCGGTCGATGTTTTACTCGGCAGGCATACTACCCGTAACCTCATTTGTTACGACAAGTTTGTTATGTTCATGCTGATGCCGGGTCCATGGTTTTTTTTTTTCCTAGGTCTGGCCTACTCTGGGGGGCCTTGCTAGGTCTGGCCCCATGGTCCCTTGGTCCCCTGGTCCTTTGGTCCTCTGGTCCTGGTCCCCTGGTCCTTTGGTCCTCCGGTCCCCTGGTCCCTGGTCCGCTGGTTGCGGTATCTAAAAAGCAAGAAAGAAAGACAGAAAGAAAGAATCAAAGAACGAAAGAGAGAACGAAAGAACAAAAGCAAAAACAAGAGGAAGAACGAAAGCAAGAACTAAAGAAAGAAACTTAAAGAAATACCACGGAATCCGTAGGAAAATCGTGTTTTCCCGAGCAAAAACCAAGCAAATCCTCAGGAAATGAAAACAAATCCGTATGAAAACAGTGTTTCCACTGGGAAAAATTCAAAAACTGCTGTATCTAAAGAGGACGAAAGAAAGGAAAACAGAAAGAAAGAACGATAGAACGAGAGAGAGAACGAAAGAACGAAAGCAAAAACGAAAGAAAGAACGAAAGCAATAACGAAAGAAAGAACGAACCAAAGAAAGAACGAAATAAATCAAACCAGAAAGAAAGCAAGAAAGAAAGGAAGGGAGTACGAGATGAACAAAGAAAGAACAACAGAAAGAAATAAAAGAAATGAACGAGCGAAAGAAAGAAAGATGTCCAGAATAAAAAAGCAAAGTTGGACAAGACGAAAGAGAAAGAATATGAAAGAATCACAGAAACAAAGATACAAGCAACAGGATACTACATAGTCCAATCGAATTTACCATAACATCGTAATGTACCGTAATATAATAATACATAATGTAACCTAATGTTATAAAATATACTACATATTATGTTGTAAATATACACACTGTATTGTACTATGTTACAATGTACTACACTATAAACTAAGATGTTGTTTTGTTCTATGTCATCTTCTGTTATGTTGTATTGTTGTATTTTTAGTATGCTATTATATGCTATAAGAAGCAAGGTTCTGTTATGTCAGAAAATGTCACACCAGTTTTGTGTTGTCGAACCATCTTATGTCGTTCTTCTGGTTTACTATGTTATATATATATATATATATATATATAGGTTAGAATGCTAACGGAAGAAGAGACACGAACAGGCACGGAAGAACAAAACACCCGCCGCCGCGCTTTTCGAGACGTGCAAGCTTGATTCAAAGAGTGTTTTCGAAGCCCATCATGTGAACGTTGTCTCTGCAAATGGGGGGGGCTGCGCCCCCCCCAACCCCCCCGCTGTTTTAAGCCGTGCAGGGTTGCTTTGAAGCATATGCCTTTTTTTGAAACCCAGCAAATGAGGGCGTCTCCGCCCTTGTAGATACATGCTGAGCCAGAATCGCCAAATGAGGGGCGTGTTTAAGATAGATGATGAAGCGGAATACCAGCAACAGCTACAACAGGAAATCCGTCCTAAATGTGAAATTGCAAGGAAAATTTGATTTTCCCGAGGAACAACCATATGTTGTCCTTCTGAAAACCTGAAGAAATGACACGAACGCCATAGGTAATAGCAAAATAGGCTGTTTCCTACGAAAAATCAAGGAAAACTTAGGGAAATACCACGGAATCCGCAGGAATATCGTGTTTTCCAGAGGAAAAACCAAACAGATCCTAAGGAAACAAAAGAAAATCCCTAGGAAAACAGTGTTTTCCCTTGGAAAAATTCAGGAATTGCTGTATTTGAAGTGATTTATTTTTTGATCCTAATTTTAATTTTTTTGATGCCTCTGCCCCAGGAATTGCTGTATTTTGAGTGATTTATTTTTTTTTGATCCTTATTTTATTTTTTTGATCTTTCCATTTAATTTTTTTGATCCTTATTTAATTTTTTTTTGATCCCTCACCCCTCCAATACCTTCATGCAATACACAAGTAAAACCAGACCCTGCGAATGCTAGTTCCCCATTAGCTTGATGAAAAACACAAACAATAAAAGACTCTGCAAATTGTAGTTCCCCAATGGCTTGATGCAAAACACAAACAAGGCCGACCCCCGCAAATTGTAGTTCCCCCATTAGCTTGATGCAAAACACAAGCACAAGAACACACCGCAAATTGTATTTCCCTAGTGGCTTCATGCAAAAGACAAGCAGATGAACACACCGCAAATTCTAGTTCCCTAATAGCTTCAAGCAGAACACAAGCAGAAGAAGACCCTGCGAATTGTAGTTCCCCAATAGCTTGATGCAAAACACAAGCAACACCGATCCCTGCAAATGCGAACCCCCCAATAGCTTCATGCAAAACACAAAGAAAACCGAACCCTACAGCAACAACAAGAACACCAGCAACAGCAACAACAACAACAAGAACAACTACCACGACGGCAACGACGAGGACGAGGACGAGGACGACGACGACGATGACCTAGATGTCGACAACGACACCAAAAAACAACGCCAGAAGACAGAAGATTTGAAATTGGCATTTCGCACTATTCACACGCGAAACACGACCCTGCAAATTGTAGTGCTCCAATACCTTCATGCAATACACAAGCAAAACCAGACCCTGCGAATGCTAGTTCCCCATTAGCTTGATGAAAAACACAAACAATAAAAGACTCTGCAAATTGTAGTTCCCCAATAGCTTGATGCAAAACACAAACAAGGCCGACCCCGCAAATTGTAGTTCCCCCGTTAGCTTGATGCAAAACACAAGCACAAGAACACACCGCAAATTGTACTTCCCTAGTGGCTTCATGCAAAAGACAAGCAGATGAACACACCGCAAATTCTAGTTCCCTAATAGCTTCAAGCAGAACACAAGCAGAAGAAGACCCTGCGAATTGTAGTTCCCCAATAGCTTGATGCAAAACACAAGCAACACCGATCCCTGCAAATGCGAACCCCCCAATAGCTTCATGCAAAACACAAAGAAAACCGAACCCTGCAACTTGTGGTTCCCCAACAGCTTCATGCTAAACACAAGCAAAATCAGACTCCGCAAGTTGTAGTTCCCCAATAGCTTCATGCAAAACAGAAGCAAAACCAGAGCCGTCGAATTCTAGTTCCCCAATAGCTTGATGCAGCAAAGACCGCAGTTGCCGCTGTTGGCAACCACAACCAGTGGGCCAGACTTAGGAAAGCAAGCCGGGGAGGGCCAGACCTAGGAAAAAAAAAACCGCTCCGCCTGCTGATGCCACACCCAAAACTTACAACCCCATAAAGACTAGTTACTGGTTTGCTGAGCTGCTAAATGGAGCAGAAATATCTCAAGTACCTTGTAAGGTGGGATGCAGGCAGCTGCGATTCAGAATCACTTACGTAAGGTCTCCTGCTCGAGATTCCTCTGAACTGCTTTTATCCGACATTTTGAGCTCTTCGTAAAGCAACGTGCTATTCAGCAGCTCCCACCGTTGCGGCAAAAAGGATCAGTCTGGGTACTCGTAGTATCTCAGAGGTTAATCAGTTGTCAGGCTAAGACCTTGCAAACCTTGTATAACCGTACGAAACCCTAGAATGCCCAAAATAAACTCTAACCCATTTTACGCCCTTAGCACGCCTAAATGCTTCAGCTCCTTCTTCCTGATCGGCCATGATCGGCAGCCGGAGTTGTGGTCGCAGGCACCGGGCACGCATTTTCCAGGTGTAGGGTTGGAGCTTGTGGAAGATGTGCCTTTTCCGGGCCGTCGCCACGGCATGGTCAAAAGATCTCGCAGAAGCAGCGCATGCTGCGGAAGCCGGCCCTTTTTCGTTTGCGATCGCTTCGGACGGAGCTTCGGTAGTATTCACTGAGGTGGTGCTTTTGCGAGTTGATGGCGTCCGACAATTCTCCCAGCTGGATCTTTCCAACAGCTTTTCATGGGAGAACAGCTTGTAACTCGCATTCTGGACTTCGCGCTGCTGGCGGCAAGGGCAGTCGGTAATTGACTTGACAGGGCTCCATCTGAGGCCTTAAGAGGGGTCTATCTGGTCGACATAACCCCACGCGCCTGAGTGCTCGTAATGACCATACAGGGTAATCCTTCATGCTCTTGACGACTATTCGAGTTTGCCACTAACCACAACTGTTGTAGCTATCGCTAGGCATTCCAGGTAGCCTCGATATCTTAGACCCCAAACCTACCTACAACCCTGAAGACCTGAACTTCTAATCTTCCGTTTAGAGCTTATGCTAGACCCTCACATAGGGATCGAAAACTGAATATTAGTATTCCAGTAAAGTAAGTCTCCCACCCATAAAATCTTTAGTTCTCTTAGAACAGAAGCAAGCAGTCGTTGGAGATCCCTCCCAAATACCACAAGCGAAGCAACAAAGTAAGCAAGTGTGCCTTCAAATGACTCTTAGGGGTACTTAGAAATACTTTTTAAGTTTTGGTGATTATAATCCCTAAGAAACAGCTTAAATCATAACTTTTGCTAGGGTTCTAAGTTTAGTATAGGACTCTACGAGACAACACTGGCGTCCCCAGTGCAACTAGTACAGAGAAGCCCAGAAAGTCGGAACATGGATTTAGGAAGATTAGTGCAGGGATTCCTTATACTCTTGCTGTAGGGTTATCTACTATTTGCTTAAGAACCCCAAAAAAGTAAAAAATATGTTCCTTATGGGGGCAATATAGGGATTATTATTTTTCATTTTTTGTGGGTTTCTTAAGCAAATAGTAGTTATGAGGAGAACGAAGTTCCATATGTCTTGCTTCTCCTGTAATGTCCCTACAATCAACAGGCTTCGAATTCGGGATCGTGGAATCCTGGAGTCTCACTACTTAAAGGATCATGGGACTTAGTAACTAGGGTTATTATTGGTTTGCTGAGCTCTCTCCCTTTTTGGGGTTGAGGTTTTGGGGTGTCGATGGGTTTTGGGTCTGGGGTGCTCATTCTTGGATGCTTTCTCCAGGATTCCCTCGAACGCCACCTGTGTAAGGCAAAGCTGGAACCCTGATTTCAAGATGTCTGTATAAGTTTATACAGCATAGTCGTATCATGGCCGCTGCAGGATAGCTTAAGGGTTTCCTGGAGGTTCAGGGTTTTGCCGGATTCAATAGCCCTGCTCTGGCTGCACTTACATCGAATTTTGAAGCTACCTCAATGCTTCGCAGGCCCAACGAGTCCTGACGGCGCGTGTGGAGGAAGCTTCTCTCCAAGCAAGGCGGGACACAACAAAGCACGAATCCACAGGGGTTACTTAGAAATATGTTTGGGGGTTGTTGGTTTAGGGCTTCGGGTTCAAGGGTTTAAGGGTACTTAGAAAGACTTTTTCAGTTCAGGGTTCCTATAATGCCTGAGAAACAGCGAAAGTTCTCAAAATTTGCTTGGGGTCAAAGTTCAGTACAGAATCAAGGACGATCCCCGCTCGTAGGGGTTGTCCTGGTTCTTTCCTGGCGAGGCACAATATGTTCTAGGACCCCTAGGTATATACCCTGAATAAAGCTATTATATACCCATTATATAGCCCATTATAGGGTAGGGGTCCCCATTAAGGGTCCCTCCTATTACCATTCCTTCCTGGCGAGGCATGCAGCCCTGGACGAAGATATGAGCCGCTACACTCCTCGTGGAGGTTCGTTTTAGGGTTCAGGGTTCAAGATTTAGAGGGTTCACGGTTTAAGATTTGGGGATTTAGGTGTTGAGGGTTTGTTGTTAGGAGTTCGGACCTTCATAGAGTGAAGATCGATTCTTATGGCCATTGTTTGGGACTGTCCGGTTTGGATGTTTTGATGTTTGTAAAGCTCTTGCAGGTGTTTATGTCTTGTCAAGTTTACTTGTTAGAGGTTCAGTAGCCGACTCAACATGACCAACGGGACAGTTCTCTCGTCAGAGCTGGAAACCGATAATGGTGAATGCTCATGACGAGACTGGGACTTCTCGGCGTCCCATGTCGGAGATCCTTACTTGGAGGGTCGGGGGACTTAGTAAGTAGGTAGTAAGTAGACTTATAAGTACCCTAAAAGGGACCCTTATTGGGGTTATGGTACTTATAAGTCTATAAAATAACCAGTTACTAAGTCCCCCGACCCTCCAAGTACGGACATCGCAAGTGAGGCCTTCAAAGGAAGACCCATGGCTCAGGCTTGGGTCGTTCTTACGCGGGACACTGCCTATGTTGAGCCTAAGCTCATGCAGGTTTAGGGTTCAGGGTTTAGGGTAAAATAAAGTGCTCCAAGTGGGGAGTACGTGAAGTCCTGCGTGCCTTTGAGGGAGCGCCCTCAGAGCCTATCTCCGCTTGGGCGGAGGCTGGTGGTGTTCTGCAGGAGTGGAAGTGCCCTGATCCTATGCTCAGTGTATCTTCTACCCCACCGCAGACTATCACCAGGCTCTTGCTTGGCGTTGGTGCGCTTATGTTTCTAAGGCATGACAGCGTGGGGTACAGAGTTCGAGAGTTCAGATTTTGCATTTCAGTTTGTCCCGAAACGCGGCCAGGGCTTCGCCATACTGTCTGGACGAAGCAGTATAAGGAGCAGCACCCCAAAACCCGTAAAACCATGGCATGAGTTCTACGAAACCCTACACCATCTGACCCTTCAGGCTAAAGCTTAAAGATCTGAACCCTCACTAAAACCCGCAATGTAACATAAAACCCTGGTATCAGGATTTTGGGCTTCCTCGTTCGAGATGCAGGGCTTGAAGGGTCAGGATTCTTTTCTACTATTTGCTTAAGAACCCCCAAAAAATAAAAAAATGTATTCCTTATAGGGATAATATAGGGATTATCATTTTTGATTTTTTGGGGGTTCTTAAGCAAATAGTAGTTATGATGTGTAGTCATGTTTCGGCGGTGCATACTGATACTATGTGCTAGACATGAAACTTCCATACACTTGCTAAACCCTAAACCCCAAACCCTATAGAACTCAAACTCCAGGTTCGAGTGCTTCAGCGCTCCGATTGGGCTCATTCCCCTAGTTTTGGGGAGTAAATCTGGGTTCCCACATCCTAACCCCTTGAGGTATGCATGCGCAAGGAACACTGTGGCGGCCTGAGCTGAAGGGTGGTGTCCCATGATGTCGCAAAGACTCTTCTGAGAATTTAGGGCATCCCTGGCACGAATTGTACATGAACCCCAACCCCTGAAGCCTTAAGCCCTAACCCGAAACCCCTAAACCCTTAAACCCGAGCCCCGACCCCCTCAAACCCTGGAACCTTAAACCCGAATCCCTAACCCCTAAACCCCTAAACCCCGAACCCCGAACCCCTGAACCCCGAAACCGCCAGAGCGGAATTATGGCCCATGCCTTGGGAAGTTACGCTTCGGCCGCCAGTCCCGGTTCGAAGGTTTCGGCCCTTGGAGAGTTCTTCGTAGGCTAGAAAGACGCCCCCTACGCCGAGGGTTCCGTGTAAAGGTAGCCTTAAAGGGGTCTTTCAGGGATCTATAATCCGGTTTTATATTATGGGCCTAAATAAATAGGACCCAGAGTAGGCCCTTATTCCCCTTTGTTAGGGTTTAGATTCTCTTATACACCCCTTTAACCCAAAAAGGGCACCCATTTTATTCCTAGGTCACTCTTGGGAACCTGTAAACTCTAAATCCCTAAACCTCTAAACTCTAACCTCCGAAACAGATAGTCAAGACCAGAAGGTTCGAAGCCTCAACCCAGATCCTGAAGCTTGAACTCGCCAAGCCTGTGACCGGGCTTGGGGTTCAGGGTTTAGAGATTGCGAGTCATGGCCAATGAGGGCAAGACCGAGACCATGCAGACGGTCAACTAAACCCTAAATCCTGATCCTTAACCCTAAACCCGAAAACCTAGACCCCCTTTTAACCTTTGTTTGGGTAGTACAGTCCCTATATAATCCCTATATAACAAAAAAGGCTAACCTTTAGTTCCCCATGACACCCTAACCCCTAAGCCCTAAACCCTAAACTCTAAACCCTAAACCCTATACTCTAAATCTTAAACCCTAAAACCTAACCTTTAGTTCCCCATGATACCCGACAAGTAGGCTCTAGCCTGAAAACCTAGACCCTCTAGTCCCTGATCCACCGAACCCAGCCGTGAAACTGAAGCGTACCCCCTTAGACAGAAGCTCTACAAGGCTCCGACCTAGAGTAGGCCCTTATTCCCTTTTTTGGGGGTTCAGGTTCCCTTAGAAGCCCCTTTAAACCAAAAAGGGCACCCTTTTTATTCCTAGGCTACTCTTGGGTCTAGAAGGTCTCCTAAAAAGCCAGAGCCCTCATAACTGCTTTCGAAGCCCGATAAAATCCTGAGGCCCCGTAGACCTAGGGTGACGCGTAAGGTCACTATGGCTATATCTTTTATCTAGTTATAAACCCAATTCGGATACATCCCTTGAACATACCGAACCCGATCAAACGAATCCATGCAACATCATAGAACATCACTCACGACTCCCGAAACCCTAAACCATGTCCCCTGATCCTTGAAGCGCTCATCTTTCATAAGGCCGTGGACTCTGAGGAGGAGCCGTTTGCCGGCTGCGGGCATGCAATTGGTCTTCGTGAGATTTGGGTTTTGTGAAAGGGCTTTGTAGGCCGTCTAGGACTCTCAAAAGTTTTTTGTCACTGTATGTTGAGAGTTCTGAGGAAGGCTTAGTTTGAGAGCTTCAGGATTTCTTGCGACTGGGGATGTATGGGGATGGCATTAGTGCGAGGTCCTCATCGCACAGGTCCTGTTACACAGGGTTTAGCTTTCAGGATTCAGGGGTTTCGGGTTTTGTGGCGGAAGGGCTTTGCGTTTAGTTGGAGTTTAAGGTTCAGGGCTCTGGAACCTTGGATGCTGCGGGTATGCGGAAGGCTGCGAACGGGTCGAGAAGGGCTTCGTAAGATTTGAGAAGCAGATTTATCTGGGCATTTTAAGAGAGCGGCCCCCGAAAGAGCGAGACCGCGCAATAGGAACAGCCAGTGAGGGTACATGCGTTCGATCTGTAAAGCCGAAGAAAGGAACGCTTTATTTATCCCGAGCCATACACAAAACATAGTAGAAGCTGGCCTTTCTTTGAGCCTCAAGCTCCAAAGCGAAGCTAGAACATGAGGTAGCTGCTAGGGGCAGAACAGAGAAAGGAAGGAAGCCCGAAGTCCTGAAATCCTAAATCCCAAAATCCTAAACGAGAGCAAATGAGGCTTCGGTGAGATCTTGCTGCTCATTGTAGGAACCGCATTACGAAATTCCAAACCCATCTCTCCTAAGAGCCATCTTGGCTTCCAATCAACTAGCCTGAACTTGACTTTTGCTCGCTCCCAGAGTGTTTTCCTTTGTCTTGGCAGGGGCTCCGTTTTTAACTTGAGGAGTGCCAAACAGGAATCCCAGCTAGCCCCCAAACCCCGAACCTTGAAACTTAAACCTTCAACCCAAAACCCCCAACTCCAAACCCCAACCACAAAACTACGAGCAACATGACTCAACCCAAAACCCTAAACCTTCAGCCCCCACCACGTTGCCTCATCGACTCAGGCTGTGGCCAACAGCAGCGTCGTCCCAGAACAGCGCTAGAGGACCGCCTTTCGGAACAAGCTGGCGCAGGTTGTTTTGGGGCCTTTGTAATTATCTATACTATTATGGGCTACTTTCGGGGGTTCCTTATTATAAGTATAGTATAATATGCCTCCGGCCCCTATATTGGGTCTTTTGGGGCCTTAGTGTAGGGGCCTGAATGTTGAGTAGTGTTGAGTACTAGGATCCACGTATAGTCTCGGACCTAGAGTAGGCCCTTATTCCCTTTTTTGGGGGTTCAGGTTCCCTTATAAGCCCCTTTAAACCAAAAAGGGCACCCTTTTTATTCCTAGGCTACTCTTGGGTCTAGTGTAGTAAAACACCCCCCCCAACACCTTACTCCAACTTCCGTAACCATTATGGCCCATGCTGTCAACATGAGGCTGTAGTCGGCTCTGGTACAATCCGTACAGGACGTTTCGGGACGACATATATCGTTTGGCTGCAGTCTTTGAATGGGTTTAGGGGTTGGGGTGTATTCTGGTGTAGAAGCAGATCGTTCGGCTTGCAGGAATCTCAGCGGAAACCAGCGCTTTCGGACGCTAAACCTACCTCCTAGCATGGAGTATAGTTTAGCGTGTATGCAGAAACAACCTCCCTGCGTGTCAGAAGTTACTTTTTCGTTCGGCCTCTAAACTTCCCGCGTAGGACTACAGTTTTGAGTTGGAGCTGGGCCCTAAACCCTAACCCCTAAACCCTAAACCCCTTAACTGCTAAACCCTAAACCCTAAACCCCTAAAATACTAAAGCCTAAACCCCTAAACCCTGACCCCCTAAAACCCTAAACCCCTAATTTGCTAAACCCTAAACCCTAAAGCCCTAAAACCCTAAACCTTCCAGCGGAAGTCCTCCCACACTTGGGTGGTTGTCAAAATTAGGGCCCTTCTTTGGGTCCCTATTATGATACGGCACCTAATATTTAGGGTACCCAAAAGGGGACCATAATTTTGACAACCACCCATGTAGTACCCTATATAGTAGGATCCTTATTACAAGGACTCAAAAATAAGGTCTCCCCTACTTTTCTGAAACTCTAAACCCCTATGAAGCCCTCTAAAGGCCTTACATAATTTTGACAGCCACCGCTCCCACAGGCCTTGATGCTCATGTAGTTCCTTGGAGACTAAGACTCACTGGCCCAAACCCAAGGAAATCAAAGTTGAAACTTTCAGAATCGACTACCTTATAAGAACCCTAAACCCTAAACACCTAAGGACCCCTTAAAGGAACCCTAAAGATCCCTTATAGGAACCCTTAGGGGTCCCCCTTTTGGGGGTCCCTCCTTCTCCCCTTTGATTGTTGATCAACTCACAGTCAGTGGAGACTCGTGAGGCGCCAGTATTTGGAGGGTCGGGGGACTTAGGGGCCCTAAGCTTCCCTTTAAAGGGCTCCTTTTAAAGGGGTCTATGGGGGCTACTATAAGGGATCTATAAGGGTACTATAAAGTCGGGGGACTTACTAACTGGTTATTTTATAGACTTATATGTACCATAACCCCAATTAGGGTCCCGTTTAGGGTACTTATAAGTCACTTACTACCTACTTACTAAGTCCCCCGACCCTCCAAGTAAGGGGCAAACACCTACCGGCCTCAAAAAGGATTCAGAGGGATCCTTAAAGGGGTCTATAACTTAGTAGCTGAGTGGATACGCTTTACACTTTTTGGCATAATAATACCCACTATAAAACTGGAAGTGTACACTTTTTGGGGCTTATGAACTCAGCCACTAAGATAAGGGATCTATAATGGGTTCTATATTAGGGGGCTAAATGGTGTCTTCTTGGCTGTAAGCTCAACTTTTCAACTTTTGGGGTTCTTATAAGGTAGTCGATTCTGAAAATTTCAACTTTGATTTCCTTGGGTTTGGGCCAGTGGGTCTTAATCTCCAAGGAATTACGTGAGCATCGAGGCCTGTGGGAGCGAGAAGCTTGATATGGGTGGTTGTTAAAATTATGGTCCTTTTTTGGATTCCTATTTCAGTAATATAGTACGGCACCTCATATTTCGGGTACCCAAAAAGGGGCCATATTTTTGACAACCACCCAGATAGGTAACCCCGCCCCCCCCCCTCGCCCCCAAATACTCTTTAATAGAGCCCTTATGGTCTTTAATAGTGGGTATTTAGGGTATGATAGAGGGTAGCTCGGAGGTGCTGGACTACATGCGATATCATAATCCTACCAGATGCAGAGGTTGTTTAACTCTACCTTAACCTCAAGGAAGCTACCTTTTTAAGGACTTATATAAAGAAATCATATTAGGGAACCCGAAAAGGCAGGTTCCTTACGATCCAGGTAGAAGATCCCAAGCAACTGAAGGAAGCCTTGAGCAAGTCCATATCGCCCCATCACAACGGAAATGATTTATGCTTGGGGTTTGGGGTTCCTTCAGGGTTTAGGGTTTAGAGTACGCTTCTGGGTGCTGCACACGTGCTCCGAGGGGTTTAGCTTCAACCCTAAACCCCTAAACCCTGAAGACCTTACCTATAGTCTCCATTGTAGTTCCTTTTTTTGGTTAACCAAAATCTCTACTATAGGATCCTAGTCATAAAACTGGTTAACCAAAAATGGAACTACAATGGAGATTATAGGTAGTCCCTATAGACCCGAAATCGTACGGGTACAGGAGAGCTGCTGCCACCTTGAATTGCAAGCACGGCTGCAACACGCGGCCGTCCGACCTGCTGTATCCTGAATAGACCAAGCTGTGTCGGAAATTTCAGTGGATACACTGAAGGTTGGCGAGTAAGTGCTTGCAGACCGGCCTCATCTCAAGAATAAGACTAGGGCGTAGGACGTTTGGGTGTGCTTCGATTTCCGGGTCCTCTGCCGGGAGATTGGGTTGACAAGAAGTTGTTGCATTCGATGACCCGTTTTATACCCTGCACACACACACACACACACACACACGCACCCACCCAGCACCTGACCCTACGAACCTTGGTACAAGCCGTCATACGTTGTTTGTTTCGACAACATTCGACACACTGAGAAATGGGTTAGATAGCAGGGGATCGTATACCCCCCAAAACCATACACCGAAACCCTAAACCCTAAACCCTAAACCCCCCAAAACCATACACCGGAACCCTGTTCTGACTATCAGGCCCCATATATACTATGACTAATAGGTACGGCATGTAGCGACTATTCGGGGAGAGCACTGAGAACTTCTGTTCCGACCCCTAATGCTATGCTTTAGAGTCGTATGATGCTTACTGCCTGCAGCCGCAACAAAGCTTGGGATCGGTAATTTGTACTATAATACCTTCAGTCATAGACGACCGAGCCTTAAGAACAAGGCTTGCCGTATATGACTCGACATGAAACTCATGTAGGGACGAGAAGGGAATATTTATCGTTACTGGTTATTCAGACTGCTGTGTCACGAGAAAGGCCGACCCTTATCGGGCGATTCTGTGGCGCTGTTTCTCACCCCCGGATTTGGGGACGTTTCGAACGTCAAGATGCTCCTAGCTGATAAGTAGTGCTAAACCCTAAGATACGGGCCTTAGAAAACAGAATGAATCAGGAGTTTCAAGGGATAAAGACTCAGTGTTACTTCTTCAGTCTTCTACTGTTTTAAGCAGAGCACCCTGTGTCCTGAATAGTTAACTATAGCTGGTCTCCTTCGGATTTTTTTAAATTCTTGTTCATATAAAAACCAAGAGAATATTAACAATACTATGTTTATCATGGTTGTAAGGGGGTATAGTTAAGGCCTAGTTCAAGTTCAAGGCTTTTAAGCTTCCAGGTCGCAGGGTTGCAAAGGGTTTTGGCGGTTTCAGAGGTTTATTGGGAGGTTCAGAGGACTTGGTAAGTACGGACTAAATGGGGTCATAAGAAAGGATAGCTATATCCAATATAGCCTCAATGAAGGAACCCACTAACCCCACTTCCTGAGCCCCCTGATCCTCTCAACCCTAAACCCCTAAACGCCTAAACTCCTAAATCCTAAACCTTAACCCTTAAACCGCTAAACCCTTCAACCCTAGTAGGCTGGGTCTATTAGACGACATCTTGCACCCCAACCCCTAAGCCAAGCCAAATTCTGCTCCCCGGGCCGCAGAAAGTTCTGCGCCTACAACAAATACCCGTAGAGATTTAGGGCTTAGGGTTATGCGATGTTGGGGTACCTTCTTGTGGTTAGAGTCTGATGTATGTTTTTTGCGGTTACTTTGATAACTACCGTATCATGTGTTACTATGTTTCGGGTTCCTTATGATAGCTATAGTACCACAAGCGAGAACACAAGCCTACGTATCTAGAACTCGAATTCTCGAGGTCTTGATGTCCGAGAAGCTACCATCTCTGTTAGGACTGGCCCCGGCATCCAGAAGTAGTGACGTCGTGTCCCGCTGAGAGGGATCCTAGAACATCTACCATGCTTCCCTTCTCCTCACGATCCAGCACACCTTAAACCCTGAAGCCTAAGCCCATAAACCCTTGTGAAATTTCCCTGTCTTGAAGCGCCGTGTTGACATGTCCTCATGCGTGGATAGTTTTTGAGACAGTTCTGAACGCACCCTGTACGACAGACGTCTTGGGCTCAGACCAAAAAGTGCGCTCGTTGTGTGGTTGGACACTCACTAATCCAGTTCCTGCTTCAAACTGGTAGCGGAGCTGTGAGGACAACCACTAGTGTTTCACCCCCGTAGAGCCTGTGGTCCGGGGTCCGTTGGGTAGAGTAGTGATAGTCGCGGCGCAAAGGCCCCTTCTATCTGAAGCCATGAGCGTGGCAGGTTTGCGTTACCAGCCCAATCTCTGGTCACAGAACCTGAGCCCTGCAGAAACGAAAAGCGGTTCGTACATATACGACGGTACGGCTGCTGGCTTCCACGATTGGTGCTTCCGGACACAGATCCGTGTGCTGCAACATAAGGAGAAGCAGCGGCGAGAAGCTCTTAAGGACCTGCGATTTGCCGAGTCGGCAAGGGCCAAGAGCGAGTCACCAAGGAAGTGGCGTGGCAGGGCAAGTCAGGGGACCAGCGCATCGCCCACAGATGGTGATGGAAGCAGCGGTATACCCGCCAGTCCGTCCAGCGCAAAACGGACTAAGCCCGCGTCCGAGGCAGAAGATGAGGATGCGGAGTCGTTGCCGTCGCACCCCAGCCAAGTGGCGGGCGACGATGAGCAGGAGCCGGACACAGATCCGGCGGTGTACACCTTGCAAGACATTAAGGACGAGTCGCTTGATATGAGCGAATGCGTTAGCAAGATTTTGGAGGGTCTCCGAGGAGACGCCTTTTGCATTGCTCGCGACGTCGGCCTGGAACGTCTGCTTCGCCATGATGGCGTCGACTACCTGATAGAAGAAATCAGGAGGCAAGCTTTCCCTCTTCAATCTGAAGAGGCGTCCGAACTCTTCCGTCAGGGACAGCTCCTGACGGGCCCACTCGCAAAACAGCCCGGCGAGCCTATGTTGTCTTACATAGCCCGCCGAAAGCGGTGGTGGTCGACCTTGCGTGAGCTGGATCCTGATATCCGCCTTTCAGAAGCAATGAGGGCTAACCTCCTTGTTGAGCTTTCAGGGTTGGAAAGGAACGAACAGCTAATGGTCAAGACCGCCGCCCGCGTACACACCGTGGATGAGTACGCACGCGTCCTTGTTCAGCATCACTCAGTGGTGCACATGAAGGAACGTCTTCTTACCCAGAAGGACCCTAGTGGCCCAGGTAAGACCTGGAGACGTTTCGACGCTAAGCCACAATACCCTAAGTTTGGTTACATGGGGTATGATGGTAGTGCCGCAGAGTATGGTCACCAGGAACAGCAGGAATCCGCGGAAGGCTACGGTGACGGCTACGGCGAGGAAGCATACCAGGCCACAGCGTCTGGGGGAGATGATGCGGATGAATGGATTGATGATGAAGACCTAGCATTGCAACTCAACGCCTATACGGCAGTGGCATATGAAGCTGAGATTGACGATCTGGATGATTCCTATGCCGAGTCAGTTCAGCTTGCGTACGCGGCACAGACCGCCTTTGCCCAGGCAAAAGGAAAAGGAAAAGGGAAGAACAAGGGCAAGTCCTCCGGAAAATCCGGAGGGAAGGTCGTGCGTAGCAATTTGACTATTGCTGATCGTAAGGCCAAGTTGGCAGAGCTTAAGGCAAAGAGTAGGTGCCTGAAGTGCGGTGTGATCGGCCATTGGGCCGGAGATGCTGCCTGCAAGTTTAGCGGTAAGGGCAATGGCCCCAAGGGCACCACAACCCCAGCACAGTCTGGGGGAACTGCCAACGCAGCCGCAAAGCCGGCGGCGCCGAAGCCCCAGGCGTATTTCGCCGCAGTGGAGGAGGATGACGACACAGAGTGTGTCCACCTGTCGAATGCGAGCGCTGGTAGGCTCGAGGGTTACCCAGCCAACCTTGAGCTGACTCCCTCAAGGACCAATACCGGCAAAGGCCGCGGCAATGAACCCCTCTTCTCACCGCAGCTTCGGCGCACAGCCGCCGCTAGGATCATGCGTGACAGCCCGCCTGAGGGTTCCGATCGCGTTTTCTCCTTTGGTCAGCATAAGGGTCTGACTTATGAGCGTGTCTTGTATACGTTTCCTGGATATGTTCTTTGGGGACGCACGCAGAAGTGCCCATCCATAAATTTGGCCGATTTCTTGGATTGGGTCACGGAGTACTTTGATGTGCGTGATGACAACCCCATTAGCATTACGAGAAGGGATGTCCCTCTCAGCCAGGAGCCCCCGCCTGAACCCTTTCAGCCCGAGGTTCGCCTCGCCGCGTCAGCTGCTTCGTCCAGCGAAGGCCCCCGGAAATGCCGGGGAGGTTGCAAGGAGTTCAACAAGTCGGGGAGTAACGCATACATAGACATGCGGACCTGTAAGAAATGCGGCACCGTCACCAAGACGAAGAAAGAGAAGCCTGTCATAGACCAGGCCACATGCCCCCACACCTCCACCGAGAGGTCGGGTAGCAGTAGGAAGACCTCCCGCATTAAGTGCAAGCTTTGTGGGATGCTTCTAGACGAGCAGCCGCAGACCGAGCGAAAGGCTAGGGATGACGCAGCCACAGTGCTGCGGGAGTCCAATACCCTGGACTTCGATCTTCTGCGCAGCATAGTCGGCAGCACGGGGGATAGCCTCCCCGTAGAGGTAGTAGTTCCGGCTATTGCCCAGTTTCAAGAGACCATAGAGGGTCACTTCGTAACCGAGCCCGTGATATCTCGCGGTGACCTTCTCGCATACCTGCAAGAGGCCTTAGATGATCACTCTGCGTCATCGACCAACAACAGTTGGGAAGTGGCGTCGGCGAGATCGCGCTCCTCGAGGGCCTCCGCGACGAGGCACGCCTTCGTGGCTTTCACTGAGGGGGTCACAGATATCCATCCGGCTTTGGTTGATTTGCCCGTAGTAAATATCTACGAGGATAAGCACGTATACGCCGTGTTGGATGAGGGCTGTAACTCGACTGTTCACGGTAGCGATTGGATAGCAAACGCGGCGGGGAAACTTGCGAACTTCGGTTACAGCACGAGGTTTAAACCTGAGGGCAATCGTACCTTCAAGGGTCTTAGCGGTGCTACCGAAACACTGGGTAGCAGGACCATACCTTTCTCTATAATGGGATTGGAGCAGGACTTGAGAGTTCCGGGCGTCCTTGATTCTCACGAGATTAAGGGTACAGCCCCTCTCCTTTTGTCCCTTTACGCCCAGGCCCAACTTGGTATAACCAAGGATCTTCGGTTTGGCGAGTGTGGTGTTCGACTTCCTTCTGAGGATAGCATCATTAGGATCAAGCTGTGTCGGACACATGACTCAGGGCTGTTATGCATAAACATAACAGAAGGTTTGGTTCAGGTGAAACAACCCCGTCTCATAAGAAGCTTCCAAATTCCCTCACCGCCAGTTCCTATATTTAGGTCTGCCGCCGCCGCCACCTTAGCTCACTCAGAGTCTGTGAGCACCCCTCGAGATGCAACAGCGGCAGATGACGCAGTGGCAACAAGTCGCAGTCACAGTACTGTAGATGCAGGCCATGGTCATAGCACTTTAGGCGTAGGCCACGGTCACAGCTTCACAACGACAGCTGAGAATCGCAACAACACTAAGCGACGTATAAGCGTAGCGTTCCCGAATCATTGTATGGTAGGCACGTCCGTAGGAGACACGGAGCCCGCCGCGATGGCCGCAGAGGAGGGGCAGCTGCCTAAGAAGGCGCCCCCGACGGCAAAGGCTGCACCGAAGATTTCAGCAGCGCCGGAGCCTGGCCACAGTGCCATGGCGATTTCGCCAGCGGTCGGCCACAGTGCCGCACCGGCAGGAGGTACCTTTTCTGCGCCTGCACCTAAGGCGCCGCCAGGTAGTGGCTTGCCGAAGAAAGCGCCTCCCACAGAGAAGGCTAGGCCTGGGGATAGCCCAGGGAACCCGCCGGCAGCTCGTGCCACAGTGCACCCGAAGGAGATCGCGCGAGGGCACCGCGAGCTTGCCGAGTTCGATGCGGTTGTGAAGAAGGATCCGCACAATAGGCCCCTGGTTATAATGGCAGGTGGTGGTCCCCATGGTCCGGAGCTCGACACTCCTCTCCCAGCAACCGTGTATAATCCGGATTTGGCCTTGCAACCGTTCTATGCGGGGGACACAGCGAACCCGGACATCATTATTGATGTTTTTACCTGGGGCTATGAGCACCATGCCTGGCTGCAACGCGTCAGAGGGAAGTGGACGGCGGCCGAGCTCTTCGCACAGCACGAAGAGATGGAAACGCATGCGCTCACGACGTATGCGAGTGCCACTAGCTATATGCTAGTGATGTTGGACATGGTGTGGCTCAGGGACGATCGGAAAGACGATCTGACGCCAGCAGAAGCCCAACAGCGCAACGATGAACAGCGCGACCGCACAAAGCATGTTGGGTCGAACCCCGATATAATTCGGGAGCACGCGGACCACCCTAACCTGATCGCCCACGTCAGGCACATCGTGGCGAACGTCCTTGACGCTAAGGACGCTGGGATCAGGTCCATAGCCGTGCATGTGGTTTGCAAAGCCAACAGACATAGATCTGTTGCGGCGGGCATCCTTGCCCATGCAGCGCTTTTGGAGCTCGTGCCAGACTGCTCCGTCAGCCTCACTCACATGAGTGCAGCGAATAGTTGGCCCTTCATGGGCAGCAGAGCGTGCAAAGGACAGTGTCCCAAGTGTTTGCACCGCGCCCCTGGCATAGCCCAGGAGGTCCAAGACCTCACGAGGTGCTTCGTCGACGCTGTCCGCACAGACGGACCAGAGGATAACGAGTGCATCCTTGTCGTGGAGCCGCAGTGTGCACGCCCCGACGATCAGCCTACATATGCTGAGCGGTTTCATGCGCAGATGCTTGCAGAGGGCCGCATACCGGCACCGGTGACAGGGGTAGGCCCCCTTGATAGGCCTCCCATGGCAGGCGAGACCGCGTATCAGGCTGCACAACGCATG
The DNA here is from genome assembly GCA_905221615.1 of Symbiodinium sp. CCMP2592. Taxonomy (NCBI): domain Eukaryota; class Dinophyceae; order Suessiales; family Symbiodiniaceae; genus Symbiodinium; species Symbiodinium sp. CCMP2592. Next base: position 434,522 of record CAJNDT010005930.1, read on the forward strand.
GGGCTGGTCGGCAAGACACATACATCGTATGTGGCAAAGTACGACCCGAACTCGCTCACTGCGGCGATGAACCGCGCACAGGGCACAGCCCCTGGAGGACGCCTACCTTCGGTTACTTTTAGCTCGGGTCCTAACCCTGCTAATCCTGCTAGTTCTAGCGTAGGTGCGTCAGCCAAGGGCGGAGCGGCCCCCATAGAGAGGCCGAAGGCTACGCCAGCACCGCCGCCGGCAAAGTCCGGTGGGGCACAGGACCGCGCAGCGACGCCGACAGGGTCGTCGGCTCGGATTCGCAAGCTCGAGGCTGAGGTCCACGACCTCACCGATGCGAATCGCTGCCAGGAAAGCACTATAAGTGACTTGAGAGAAGCCCTCAGCAACGTGAAGCGGCAGCGCGATAATGCGTATGATCGGCTGCAGGACATGCGTGAGAGGGCAGAAGACGCGGAGACTCGAGCCGATAGGGCCGAGGCGGAGCTCAAGAGGCTTACTCGCCGCTCCCGATCGCGTCGCAGGCGGAGGGATAGTTCCTCCTCGAGCAGGGGTCATCGCCGAGACCGTACCCGTGAGAGACGGCGGATGGACTCCAGACCTCGGGATAGGTCCGAGGCTCCGACGCGCCAGCGCACCTCCCGTTGGGGTCGCGTCCGCGACCCAGGTGACCGTGCGGATCGGGACACAGTTCCCGAGCCAGAACGCACTCGTGCTGCAGGCCGGGACACAGCTCCCGAGCGTGACCGCACGAATCCTCGCCCCACTGCACGGCCGGAGGTGGATGTCGAGCCCGACAAAGGCAAGGGCAAAGGCAAGGTGGCACCGCACAGCGTGTATGATGAGGTCGAGTACGACGACGGCACAGGTGCGGGAGACTGGGATCCACCGGGACCCAGGACCAACCTCGGCAGCAGGCGCCCGCCTGAGCCGCCGGAGCCACCGCGCTTCCGAGGCAGTGCTGGTTACAATAGGTTTCCAGAGCGTGAGAATCCTCACCGCCCCATGACGGCCAGAGAGTCATGGTGGTATTTCCACGGCGATAGGCCGTCGGACGAGTGGAACGACGCGGAATGGGCAGAGTTCCGTCGTCAGTTTCCGAAGCCCCCAGGGCAAGGCAAGCTCGTCGAAATAGACGAGAAGATCCTGGCCATCGACGTTGGTGCCATCGCACTTAGCCCCGACACAGGTTTCGGGTGGAACAGGCGCATCGTGTTTCAGGACTTCCCTGATGGTGTGCTGACTGACCTATATGAGGTCATGCGCGAGAAGCAGGCGCCAGCGTGCTGGATCGGTCCATATGCACCGAGACGTTTCTGGGCTGGTGACAGAAATCACCACGAACTCAGCGAGCGGCACAACATAAAGTGCACAGTGGTCACCCGCCACACAGGCCGTTCGTATAAGCCGACGGGCAAGCTACGGGACATAGATCCCATAGGATACTTGTTTTCCCATCTGGATCCCGCCGACGGCTCTAGCTGGACGTATGAAGGCGCATGCTTTCCGCCGGGGTCAGACTCCGAGAAGCTGCCCACCGAAACCGGTAGAGCCGAGCAAGCATGCCCGACGCAAGAACCGTCGGAGGATGGGGCGTACGTCGCGCTTTGGGTGTTCCCCTTGGCGTTCGACGCGGCCACAGTGCCCCACCAGATCGAGGACACAGATGCCTTGAGTGCAGTGTACATCCCGGGCACAGACCCGCGGGCTTCGCACATCGCCTCCTCTGCCGGCCCGGGCACAGCCCCGGAGGGTGAAGTTTCACCCATGGATGAGGACGGAGCAGAGCGCGAAGCATACATGGCCGTCTGCAGTGGGGAGTGGGTAGGACAAGCCAGCCAGATTTCTTTTCCAAGCCCTGATCCTCCCGAAGACCTGCCCCACAGTAGCAGCGCAGCCTATGGGCCCTCAGCCGCTAGCTTAAAGAAGCTTAGCAAGGCCCAGTCCAAGTACCTCACCTCAAGCCTTACCGAAATGGTAGCGGGAGACAAAGTCTTAAAGGCAATCGTGTACAACGCTGCCATGCGAGAAGCTGATCACCTGATTAGATTGCATGAACCCTCGGCACAGGTCCTCGCGAGCGTGATCAACGAGAGGCAGAACGGGCCACCGGGCCTCGTGGTTGCCAGGTTTGAGACTTCCACAGAGGAGTTGTGTTTGGAGCTTGAGTGTGTAGCTGACACCCTCAACATTCCGGTTATATTGGTTACCCCGAACGGCTACCCAATGCTTGAGGACACTGTTACCTTGAGAGGAGACATGCATATCTCAGGCATAGGCCCAGAGATCGGAAAGGCTTTGGACTCCTTCCAAGCATGGTCAGAGTCTTACGGGTATATACCCCGTAGTTATGTTGATACGGATAGTACTGACTTTTGGAACCTTTGTCGTACCATTTCTGAGGAGTACTATATCAACGCGTTTAGCCGAACTTGCTTTGTCGGCGACGCCCAGGACACAGATCCTGAGGACATCAGCGAAGCAGAGCTGGTGCCCGATGCTGAGATGCCTCAGCGAGGTGCCCCTGATGGGGTGGATGATGCCGGTGGCGCACTGACGCCCGAGGAAAGAGAACGCCTCATTTTGGAACAATTCCCGTTCCCCGGAACGCCGAATACAGAGGCAGAGCGCCGAGCGGCGTGGAGATCGTTACCGCAACGAGTCCGGGTAGCTATAAGGCGCCTGCACCGATCGTTTGGCCATCTGCCAAACGCAGTCCTGGTTCAGGTCCTGAAGCAGGCCCGGGCGAGCAAGGATTTCATCGCCGCTGCCGGGCTTTACAAGTGTAAGGTCTGCCTGGACACAGCTCCAGTGCCCAGGCATCATCCTGTCGCAGGCGATAGTGTATTTCCCAAGGAGTTCAACCATACGATAGGTATGGATGCGCTAGAGGTCAAAGACTTCTATGGAAATCGCTATACTGCTGTCAATATAGTTGACATGGGAACAAGCTTCCAGCAAGTTGTGCTCGTGAAATCTGGGGGTGGCAACCCAAGTGCCCGCCAGTGTGTGAAATGCCTGATCGACAGGTGGGTCAGCTGGGCTGGACATCCCAAAGTCATAACCACTGACAGAGGGACGCACTTTAGGGGAGAATTTTCAGAGTATTTGGCACAACATGGTATAATCCATAAGAACGCCCCTCTTGAGAGCCCGCAGACTATTGGAAAGGTTGAACGCCATGGTGGACTTGCTAAGGCCATCATTAGGAAAGTCGCGCAGGAGGCTCAACCCTCGAATATCGAGGAGATGGAGGCGGTCGTCACCGAAAGTGTTACTACTAAGAACGAGCTTAGTAGGCACCAAGGGTTTAGCCCGGCACAACACGTGTTGGGAAAGCAGCCTCGAACGCCGGGTTCAGTGCTAGATGAATCCGAAAGCCTTGGTACATTGTTCACCAAGTATGATGAGACGAGTGTATACTACATTCGGCACAGAGCACGGCAGGAAGCCAAAAAGGCCTTTGTGCACTTAGAAACTTCCCGCAAAGTGGCCAAAGCGTTACAGCGTAATGCAGCCCCTCTAGACACTGACTATAAGGTTGGTGATTTAGTTATTTACCGTCGGGATAACGTCCCTGGCAGCCCAGGTGTCGTGTGGTCCACGGTTAGCCGCGTCATAGGACGTGAGGCAGAGAATGCGTACTGGGTATTACACGAGAATATCCCTGTACTTGTGAACGCTAGGAAGATGCGCCCGGCTGATGAAATTGAAGTTGCAGCGCATCGCGTTTTGGCAGGAGAACCAGTGCTTCCGGAAGCCATTGTTCATGGACCGGAACAAAGGTTCCAGGATGAGCGCGTAGCAGACCCGGTCACAGCACCAGCGACGCCACGTCCAGTGGCTGCAGCTGCCCCGCTTACACCGGCAGTCGCGCACGATGTGCCTATGCCAGCACCATCGACGCCAGCGATGATGCCCGGCACACCGATGCCAGCGCCATCCACGCCTGCAAGGTTTCGCGCCAAAGATAAGACGGGCGAAACCGCCCGGTCGCGATCGCCAGTAGGAGGCCGTGATGATGCACTAGTTGCGGAAGAGATTGACCAAGTAGAGATCATGGCAAAAGGCCTGATAGATACTCAGGGTTTTTCCCCGGATGAGTGTCTGGCCCTCCTTCGTGCCTATGACCGCGACCGACGCGAGGCTTACACGCGTCCGCTCCTAGATGATGGAGATCCCGGATGCATAGCCCTCGCGGTGGGAGTATATCGGCACGGTGGTCTTGTTGGAGTTTCTGGGCCAACACGCGAGAGACCGTCGTTTGCCATGTACCTCAACCACTACATCTTGCATCACAGTATGCAAGCCGGTCATCACCTCCCACAGTGGAGTAGCGTTCAGCTTACCAACAGAGGCGCAGAGGCCCATAGAGACCTAGCGAACACTCCTGGCTCGCATAACTACACTATAGGTGTGGGCGAGTATCGTGGAGGCGGTCTATGGGTGGAAGAAGCCACGGGTACAACCCCCGTGCGTGTTCAAAACACGACAATGTATGGCACCGTCCACGATACTAAGAACAAGGTTCTTAAGTTTCGCCCGAAGGACGTGCACATGGTCGCACCGTATGTAGGAGAACGATACAGTCTCTCCGCATACACGGTGAGTGATCTCGGCAAGTTGTCTAAAGATGACATACAGCTTTTGTCGGACTTAGGCTACCCCATATACAGGGATGCGCCCAATACCTTTGGCAGGAAAGGCGATGGGATATATACCATGGGTCACTCTGATCTTCCCATCGAGACGTTCCTAGAGCGCATCCACGAGTACGGGATTAAGGAAATCATAGATTGCAGAAGTCATCCGTACAGCGTTCGGCATCCACAATATAATTGTGATGAGCTTTCCGCCACATGCTTTGCAAAAGGGGTTGTGTACAGTCACGCCCCCGAGTTAGGCAACAGGAATCGGGGCGGGATTGAAGCCAATCTGCAAACAGACCAAGGGCTCTGTACGATCGCTAGAATAATTAGCGAGGCCCACGATGACTTCCACCGAATACTTCTGTTGTGTTCGGAGGCCAGTTGGCGGCGATGCCATCGGCGAAATATCGCCCAGCACATATGGCTCGAGCATTCGAAACTTGCCGAGCACATACGTGCCAACGGACTGCCAGAAGCCCATCCGTGTCACTACATTCCTGAGGAAGACGACGGACTGGCAGCAGCATCGCACACAGCTGCGATTGGCACGACTGTGCCAGCAGCTGAGCCCTCGGATAGTCGAGCGGCGGAATCCAAGGCCTTTGCTCTCACCCCAGATGGGGAAGACGCCATCGGCTCTAATGTCGACACTGGCTACATGGCCTCGCTCCTGGATTACCACAAAGCCCCTGTTGAAGTACAGCTAGGGTTGGATGCTGCCATGAAAACTGAATGGCAGAAGTACACTGAATTCAACGCAGTGGTCCCTTGCACAGACAAGGAGTTCAAGGAGCTTACAAAGGCTGGCCACGTGTGCATTCCCACCAAATGGGTCCTCACCGATAAGAATGAACACCTAAAGGGGACGCCGGCATACACTCCCAAGTGGAAAGCACGCTTGGTCGCATGTGGAAACTTCGAGCATATCTCGAATGAGGAGGATATCAGGGCAGACAGCCCCACGGCCGAGCCAGAAGGCATAGCCCTCCTGTGTTCATGGACGGTTTCATTGGCCCTGCGGCTCAAAGCAGCCGATATAACGAACGCATACTTCCAAGGGAAACCCCTTGAGCGCCTTCTCATTCTTCGGGTTCCTAAACATCCTAAGGGTGTACCCGATGCAGAGATTCAGCGAGCCGGGCATATGATTGCCCGAGTACCCGTGTATGGCACGACCGACGCGGGTCGGAACCTTTATCTCCGCATAAAGGAGAGTGCCCGCGAATTCGGCTTAAATGCCTCGCAAATTCTGTCAGCCCTGTACTATATTACAGGAGAAGGTGGTCGATTGTGTGCTTGCTTGTGCACCCACGTGGATGATTTCCTGTGGGCTGCTACCGCCGAAGGCGAGCCGGCTATCCAGAATCTGCTGGATAAGTTTAAGATCGGTCGCATAGAGACTGAGAAGTTCCGTTTCTGCGGACGCGAGTATGTGCAAAGCGCCGATGGGACCATCAGTATAAACTGTAGGGACAACACGCGTGCAATTCGCCCGATCGATATTCATAAGTCTGAAAAGGGCACGACTCCAGTCTCGAATGGCCAGCGCACAGCGCTGAGATCCGTCATAGGATCGCTGGCTTGGGTGGCTCGCGCCACGAGACCTGATCTTGCCTATAGGGTGAATGCCCTGCAGCAGCGTGTTACGACAGCCACGGTGGATACACTCCGTGAAGCAAACCGCGTAGTAGCACTGGCGTTAGGAGATGCGGATAGGCCGATCACGTACAGCGCTAAGTTACCCTGGAATACAGGGGAGCTGGCGATTGTCACGTTTTGCGACGCCTCCTTTGCAGGAGAGGCAAACCATAAGTCGCAGAGAGGTCGTTTCCATTATCTCACTTCCGCACAGTCGGCGGTGGACAAGAACGCGTCAACGCATGAGATGCACCTCATTTCGTTTTCCTCGTCCACCATGAAACGGGTTTGTCGCGCCACACTCCAGTGTGAGGCTTACTCGTTGCAACATGCGATAGAGCATGGAGACCGCATTCGAGCAGCGGTGCTCGAACTGCTCGGCAAACTGCCCCGGTCACAGAACTGGGAAGAAGTCGCCAAGAGATCGATGTTCCACCTGCAGTATACGGACTGCAGGTCCCTTTCGGATCACTTGACTGCGTCGATTCCAAAATCATGCGAGGATAAACGCCTTGCCATAGAGATGTCTGGACTCCGCCAAGGACTTTGGGAAGAGGACGAGCTAACGCACGCCTTGTACCATCCTTACGGCGACGAGTTGAGATGGATACCGACGCATTTACAACTTGCGGATTGTTTGACTAAGAGTATGAAACCGCTTTTGATCAATCACAGCATTGACCGCAACCTCGTTCAGGTGCTCGATGTGCCCGCGCAAGCCGCACAGAACGTCGAGAGTACCTAAAGCACTCCGCTTTACGATCGAAGAACTCAGCCTGGAGCCTTGAGTCGCCGCACTCGGCTCGGTTGACTGCGCAAGCTCCCGGTATAATCCGGTGGAGTAGGCTTGGCCCAAAGTGGTCATAATTCGAGCATGATTCGGACGTCACACTACAGATAAGACGGGTGTGAAATTTCCCTGTCTTGAAGCGCCGTGTTGACATGTCCTCATGCGTGGATAGTTTTTGAGACAGTTCTGAACGCACCCTGTACGACAGACGTCTTGGGCTCAGACCAAAAAGTGCGCTCGTTGTGTGGTTGGACACTCACTAATCCAGTTCCTGCTTCAAAACCCTAAACCGTGCGGATGCGGGCCTGACCTAACGTCTCTGACAACCTGGGGCAATGTAGGCGACGATGGGCAGGCACCGCCCCCGAGCTGAAGAGTCTTGAAAGAAGTACGGTAGGCCACCAGTGCTTTTTTTGTAATCCCTCAGTCTGTCTAGGAGGATCTTGTTTACTAGATTTTCCGACGGGTTGAAGGGTCAACCCCGGGCAAGACCTTGTTTTCATCTTGAGAAGCTTCAGACTTCTTTTGGGTCAGTATAAATCACTTTAACACCAGACGATTCACTTTCAGAAGTTTTGTTGAAGGGCCGTGCTTGACTTGGTTGAACAGAAGCTAGTGTAGAACACGATTCTGTGTGTGCCCGGTAGGGTCTGCTGAGCTGGATTACATCAAAGATGGGATGCTACATGCGCGCGGCATACCTCCGGGTCTTGGTGAGTGAACGCGGGGCTCCCTGAGAGTGTTGATGAGTATACATGTTGCATGGATGCTAGCAATAAACACCTACTTCATGTATGTTTGAGTTCACTTTGGTACTACATCTTCCCTACACCCCTAAGCCCCAAACCCAACTGCATGCTAAACCTCCATGCGCCGGTTAATCCGGACCCAAACCATTAAACCCTACCTGAGGACGGGGTCATAACCTGCTATTTTGTAGGGTTTGGGGCCCCCTAAACCCTAAACCCTACATGATAGGATTTGGGGTCACAGGTAAACCCGAACACTACGAGCTGCTTCTGCCCATCCGCGGCCCCCGATCCGTGGACCGGTCTCGTACACCCTTGAAAGGGTCGAAAAGGCCGGGCCTAGGTAGGAACAGACCTTGGGGCTTTGGCATCCCATGCTCCTTAGGTGTATAGGGCTTTGGGGTTTAGGTTCAGGGTTATAAGGCTTTAAGGTTTTTCGGTTCAGAAGTTTTCGCGTTCAGGGTTGCAGGGGTTTAGGGTTTATAGTCCACCCTTTGTGATGGCGCTGCCATGACGAAAATGTTGGAGTTGCAAAAATACGCGTAAGCTTAAAGCAGGGTTGTTCATTTCAGTGGTTTGCTAATAAAACATAGACGGATCGGTTAAGGCAGGGTTCATATTACCGGATTAGGGCTAGGGTAAAGGGCCCTGCCTAAAACCCTAGTCTAATTATTGGGGCTTCCATATACATTGGACAGTGTGGCAGCGGTACTCTTGCTGATTTCACCAGTGATTCCCTGCGTGAGCACGCTCAATTTGCCAAAACCCAGGACGAACATGATCATTGCTTGGAGTTTAGGGATTTTTGGCGTTTAGGCGTGGCAATTTCGGGGTTTGGGGTTTTTCGGAATTTGGGTTAAGGGTTGAGGGATCTACGAGTCTAGGATCTAGTGGAGTTGAACAGAGAGACAGCACGAGGGAATCCAAGTTTCCGAGCTTTATCAGAAGAGGGGGTTAGCAGGGCTTTGCTGTGATCTCGAGCCGTTATTGAAGCTGCCGAGGATATGCTTCCTACCTAGCTTGAAACATCGGACTTTCCAACCCAGATGACGCAGACCAAAACGACCCAGCTTGGCCGCGTGGGGTACAAAAGACTACTGCAAGACGTTGGTTGTCTTAGGTGGTTGGGTTGCAGGGTTTGTGAGGGTGGTCGGTTTAGAGTTTGCGGTTTTGGGAGGAGGTATAGCGATGATATAGAGACCTGTGTACATGGCAGCAAGTTGGGGCTTGACATACTCTTGACCCTCCTCGTTTCCATCATCGCTGGTTGTTCCAAAAGCCCTTCATCTAGGGTGTTGAATAACTAGGATAGTTTGCCCGTTGGTCTCTGTTTGTATACCGAAATAAAAAATACACAACAACATTGTTTTTATGAAACATGCAGCTCTGTTTTACCTTGTTCGGTGTTAGCCAGGTGGATTCTTGGCGACAGCGGCACAGGTTAGGACCCTCCCCAAACCTGTAGCTTTCAGGAGGTCTTTGTTAATAAAACCTCACAGCCCTAAACAATTTACGGCTTAGGTTATAGATTTCGCGGTTTTTGGCTTATGGAGTCCTTGGTGCTTGCTCCTGGTTTGGATGTAGGTATACTCCTGCACGTGAATTGCTGCAATCTGCGACTAGAATCCAGGATGAAAGGCCCACAGACAGTGAAGTTCCAAAATGTAGGGAGCTTAACTGAGCAGTGCTGTTACTTCTCGCCACCTGGTATCTACATTCATTATCATCAGCCCGGAATCAGCCCACGCACCAGTAGATGTATTCAGGTTGGTACTGCATTGGAGCTTCAGAGAAGGCTGCCAAATATAGACCTTAGCCTCAGCCACTAGATCCTAAACCCCTGAACGACAATACGATCCCTCCCGGACTCGTCTCCAGTATTGAGGGTTTGACTCCGAAATTCCTGTTTTGACCGTTGGCCCAAAGTGTGACAACTCTCAATGCAGAGATGGTGAGCATGCCGCTTGGCAGAATTTTGCATTTTGCAGCTTTGCGGGTATCGGTTTCGGGTGCCGTTTACGAGGAGCCGCGCTTTGCAGCGCGCTTTGTTCTACTCAAAGTGGAAAAAGGAGGGACCCTTAATTTGGACCCCCTACCCTATGGTGGGCTATATAATGGGTATGTAATAGCTATATCAAGGGTATATACCTAGGGGTCCTTATTGAGGGTGCCTCCTTTTTCCCTTGGATCTACAGTACTGTAATCTTAGCACCCAGAGTAGGCGGCTTTAGGTTCTCTTATACGTACACCCCTTAAACCCAAAAAGGGAACCCTTTTTTATCCTAGGTTACTCTTGGGTCTAGTTCTACAGTGCTGTAAGCAGGTTGTCATTTGTCTTGGTCAGGGATCACCGACAGCCAAACAATTATGGAGGAAGGAATCGGGTTGTGCCTTTGCTGTCTTTGCTAGATCTGACAGGGTGTTTCAAACCCCAGACCCGAAACCCCAAGCTAAAATCTATTGTGCTATTTTGGGGTTATAGGGCCAGGATTTCCTAAGTCCTACATTACCCTAAACCCTCGACCCTCAACTCCCAGCTGCTTGAAGCTTCTCTGAGTCCTGAGCCCCAAATGCAAAAAACCGTAGAGAATCCGAACCCAGAGCCCCGCAAAAATCCAAAAAGTAGATTGGATGGCGAGCTTCCATAGGTGGCTTTTCATAGGATAGGTGAAGTTGAGATGGGCTTTAAACACCTGTGAATCCCTAATAGTTATAATCTCACATACCCCTAAACCCTATTCTAACTATACAGGCCCGTATACTAAACCCTTCCAGCGCCCCTTAGAGTATCCCTTAAAGGAACTCTTTAAAAGAAGCCCAAAAGCCTATTCTAATTATCAAGACCCCCATATTATGCTCTGTCTCGCAAGGTGACAGCTTCACGCGCCCGACCACGAGGCAAGAGAAACTCCTGAGCAGGGGTACTTAAAACTATTTTTGGTTTTTGGAATTATGGTTTTTGCTAGGGGTCTAAGTTCAGTATATTGGAAAAATTTGGCCCTGTTCATCCCTAATACCCTTTTACAGCTTTTGTACACTGTGGCTCAAAACCCTATTCTAATTACTAAGGCCCTACCTTAACCTACCAAAACCGACTTTTTTGCAGGGTCCCTATAATTTCCATATCTGGGTTTATAAAAGAACCTACAAAAAAGTAGGGTTTGGTAGTTTAAGGTATATTAGGTCCAAGGGACCATCTGAACAGACGGATCCTCTGCTTGGGATGGAAAGACCCGCACAAACGGGGATTCCAGACCAGCTTAGCGGCCCAGTGGCACTAAACCCAACCTTAACCCCAAATAACCTACCTTTTCAAGGACTTATATAAAGAAATCATATTAGGGAACCCTAAAAAAGGTAGGTTCCTTAGGGTCCAGGTAGACCCTTAGATCTTACACCCTAAACTGTCGTGGTGAGCTTCCTATATTCAAGGCTTGTGTGGTCTTTTGGGCCCATATCGCCGTATCATAAATACACTTTTATTATGAACCTCAAACCCCCGATCTAAGTGCTGAGGCCCTCACATTTAGCGCAATTCTTGTGATCTCTGGGGCCCCTGATCGTAGTCGTGTTCAGGCCTCAGTCAGCAGCGAAATCCGGTATAGGGTTTAGCGTCGTCAGAACAACTCTTCCTCATCCAGCGGTCCCACGGGTTTCTGTACAGGGTACTACAGGGATCAAAAAACATACTTCAAATGGTTAAAACCAAATTCTAATGCCTTGCCAGGCGAGAAGGTACATCCGTTATCCCAACCGTTATAACTGCCGCGATGCCACGGTCAACTCTTGGTTCCCTTAGTGCGGGCAAAGACAACACTAAACCCTAAACCCCAAATCCTAAACCCTAAATCCTGAACCCTAAACCCTCACGCTAAACCCTAAATCCTGAACCCTAAACCCTAAACCCTAAATCCTAAATCCTGAACCCTAAACCCTAAATCCTGAACCCTCAACCCTAAACCCTAAATCCTAAATCCTGAACCCTAAACCCTAAACCCTAAATCCTGAACCCTAAACCCTAAACCCTAAATCCTGAACCCTAAACCCTCACGCTAAACCCTAAATCCTGAACCCTAAACCCTAAATCCTGAACCCTCAACCCTAAACCCTAAATCCTAAATCCTGAACCCTAAACCCTAAACCCTAAATCCTGAACCCTCAACCCTAAACCCTAAATCCTAAATCCTGAACCTCTCTTTCTATATAATTTAAACTCTAATACCTTCGTCGTTTAAGGCCAAACTTTCGTCGTTTAAGGCCAAACCTTCGTCGTTTAAGGCCAAACCTTCGTCGTTTAAGGCCAAACCTTCGTCGTTTAAGGCCAAACCTTCGTCGTTTAAGGCCAAACCCGGTTTTTGGCCTTAAACGACGAAAGTTTGGCCTTAAACGACGAAGGTTTGGCCTTAAACGACGAAGGTCTGAGCCTCCAGCTTCGTCGTTTAAGGCCAAACTTTCGTCGTTTAAGGCCAAACTTTCGTCGTTTAAGGCCAAACTTTCGTCGTTTAAGGCCAAACCTTCGTCGTTTAAGGCCAAACCTTCGTCGTTTAAGGCCAAACCTTCGTCGTTTAAGGCCAAACCTTCGTCGTTTAAGGCCAAACCTTCGTCGTTTAAGGCTCGTCGTTTAAGGCCAAACCCTAGGGTTTGGGCTTTAAGGTTTAGGGCCTAGGGTTTGCCTAGGGTTTAGGGCCTAGGGCCCTAGGGTTTAGGGCCTAGGGTTTGGGCTTTAGGGTTTAGGGCCTAGGGTTTGGGCTTTAGGGTTCAGGGCCTAGGGTTTGGGCTTTAGGGTTTAGGGCCTAGGGTTTGGGCTTTAGGGTTTAGGGCCTAGGGTGTGGTAACGTCATGGGTGCTCGCTGGTGTGTGCACACCCAGGCCGCTCGCACCTGTGCGTAGCAGACAGCCCACCCCAAGACCACCCTGAGTTCAAGCATTTTAGGGTTTACTTCTAAAGTCTTCTAGGCATCCCAGCGGGGGCTTGGACATCACCGACGGAAGCCGTTACTCTCAGCGGGGCCCAGGCAGGATCGAAAGCAGCACAGCATGTGGGCTTCCTGCGAGGCTGCCCCCCTCTTTGGATTAAGCTTTCGGTGAGGCTGTGCGGTTGGATTGTTATGCAGACGTTCTGTAAGGCTGTCATGACAGGTGCCAGAAGATGCAGTGGACTTTCCGTGAGGCTGTAATGACGGGAATTGTGCAGAAACAAGCAGCACTGCATGTCGGCTTTCTGTGAGTCTGTGCCTGTCTGGATTGGGCTTTCTGCGTGGCTGTGTTGGCAGGTTTTCATGTGGGCTTTCTGTGAGGCTGTCCTGGCGGGTGCCGGAAGAAGCAATGGGCTTTCTGTGAGGCTGTGCTGGCGAATGCCGGAAGAAGCAATGGACTCTCTGTGCGGCAGGAATTGTGCAGAAACAAGCAGCACTGCATGTGAGCTTTCTGTGAGTCTGTCCCTGTCTGGATTGGGCTTTCTGTGAGGCTGTGTTGGCAGGCTCTCATGCGGGCTTTCTACATGTGGGCTTTCTGTGAGGCTGTCTTGGCGGGTGTCGGCTTTCTGTGAGGCTGTCTTGGCGGGTGTCGGCTTTCTGTGAGTCTGTCCCTGTCTGGGTGGGCTTTCTGTGAGGCTGTGTTGGCAGGTTCTCATGTGGGCTTTCTGTGAGGCTGTCCTGGCGGGGGCCGGAAGAAGCAATGGGCTTTCTGTGAGGCTGTGCTGGCGAGTGCCGGCAGAAGCAGTGGGCTTTCTGTGAGGCAGGAGTTGTGAAGAAACAAGCAGCACTACATGTGGGCTTTCTGTGAGTCTGTCCCTGTCTGGATTAAGCTTTATGTGTGGCTGTGTTGGCAGGTTTTCATGTGGGCTTTCTGTGAGGCTGTGTTGGCAGGCTCTCATGTGGGCTTTCTGTGAGGCTGTCTTGGGTGAGTCTGTCCCTGTCTATTCTCGGGCTTTGTGGGAGGCTGTGTTGGCGGGTTCTCATGTGGGCTTTCTGTGAGGCTGTCCTGGCGGGCGCCAGAAGAAGCAATGGGCTTTTCTGTGAGGCTGTGCTGGCGAATTCAGGAAGAAGCAGTGGGCCTTCTGTGAAGCAGGAACTGTGCAAAAATACGCAGCACTGTATGCTGGCTTTCTGTGAGTCTGTCTCTGTTAGGATTGGGCTTTCTGTGAGGCTGTGTTGGCGGGTTCTCATGCGGGCTTGCTGTGAGGCTGTCCTGGCGGGTGCCGGATGATTTGCCGTTCATGAAGGGTTGGGGGGTCAAACCCTTGTCCATTTGCTGTTCATGAAGGATTGGGTGGGGTCAGACCCTTGTCCATTTGCCGTTCGTGAAAGGTTGGGGGGTCCAACCCTTGTCCATTTGCCGTTCATGAAGGGTTGGGGGGTCGAACCCTTGTCCATTTGCCGTTCATGAAGGGCTGGGGGGTCAAACCCTTGTCCACTTGCCGTTCATGAAGGGTTGGGGGGTCAAACCCTTATCCAGCTGCCGTTCATGAAGGGTTGGGGGGTCAAACCCTTGTCCATTTGCCGTTCGTGAAGGGTTGGGGGGGTCCAACCCTTGTCCATTTTCCGTTCGTGAAGGGTTGGGGGGTCAAACCCTTGTCCATTTCCCGTTCATGAAGGGTTGGGGGGGTCAAACCCTTGTCCAGTTGCCGTTCATGAAGGGTTGGGGGGGGCTAAACCCTTGTCCACTTGCCGTTCATGGAGGGTTGGGAGTCAAACCCTTGTCCATTTGAGGGCCGTTCATGAAGGGTTGGGGGGTCAAACCCTTGTCCATTTGGGAACTGGCCAAAAAGGAGGAACCCAGAGATCGGCCGACAGCCTAATGAAATGGCACATTTTATAAGCAGAATTTGGTAACAGAAATTCAGCTGTCAACTTCCTGGAAAGGAACACCCGCCAAGTCGTGAAGGGTTGGGGGGTCAACCCTTGTCCATTTGCCGTTCGTGAAGGGTTGGGGGGTCAAACCCTTGTCCATTTGAGAGCCGTTCATAAAGGGTTGGGGGGTCAAACCCTTGTCCATTTGCCGTTCATGAAGGGTTGGGGGGTCAAACCCTTGTCCATTTGGGAGCCGTTCATGAAGGGTTGGAGGGTCAAACCCTTGTCCATTTGCCGTTCGTGAAGGGTTGGGGGGTCAAACCCTTGTCCATTTGCCGTTCATGAAGGGTTGGGGGGTCAAACCCTTGTCCATTTACCGTTCATGAAGGGTTGGGGGGTCAAACCCTTGTCCATTTGCCGTTCGTGAAGGGTTGGGGGGTCAAACCCCTGTCCATTTGCCGTTCATGAAGGGTTGGGGGGTCAAACCCTTGTCGAAAGGGAGTGCTGGCAAAAACCCCCGGGTTTAGGGTTTATACCTTTACCACTCCGTGGGAGGTGCCCGAGGGGCCGGCATGCATGGTGCCAGTCGCCTAGCTTTACCTAGGCTCCGCGTACGCGTTTTCTGCCGCTCGCGAAGCTCGGGCCGCTTCGGGCTCCGCGGTGGCGGTTGTCGAGCCCTCAGCGAAGACTTTGGGCTTTAGGGTTTTGGGGCCTAAGGTTTGGGCTTCAATTCTGCAAGAGGTATTGCTTTCTAACGCCCCATTAAGCGAAACAACTCTGCAAGAGATTTCCATTCCGAACGCCCCAATAAGCGAAACAATTCTGCAAGAGGTTTGCCTTCCAAACGCCCCAATACGCGAAACAATTCTGCAAGAGATTGCTACGTGAGCCCGTTTCGGAACACAACACATCCGTAACAAAATGGGGATCTTCCGTGCCCTCCCGGCGGAGACAATGCTACGTGAGCCCGGTTCGGAACACAACACATCCGCAACAAAATGGGGATCTTGCGTGCCCTCCCGGCGGAGACAATGCTACGTGAGCCCGTTTCGGAACACAACACATCCGTAACAAAATGGGAATCTTCCGTGCCCTCCCGGCGGAGACAATGCTACGTGAGCCCGTTTCGGAACACATTCCGAACGGTCCAATAAGCGAAACAATTCCACAAGAGGTTTGCCTTCCAAACGCCCCAATAAGCGAAACAATTCTGCAAGAGATTTCCATTCCGAACGCCCCAATAAGCGAAACAATTCTATAAGAGGTTTTTTTTTCCTAATGCCGCAATAAGCAAAACAATAAGTTAACAAATCCATTCATAAGTGTAATCTAAAATGAATCTAAGCTCGACAACTTTAAATAAATAAATCAGCTGTGGGAACAATATGAACTGTTGTATTTTCTGAGTGGTGTGGGAAGGCGACATTAAAGTGTGACAGGCTAGGTTGTAGGTACAACTCTCTGAATGATGATGTTTAGACATTAGGGTTTGAGACAACACAAAACGAAAAGTATTAAACAATAATTTATTTGTGCTCTAGTTTTTTTAAAGAAAGAGAACGCACCTACAGAATTTTTTTTTTAAGTTGTTTTGTTGTTTTAGTGCTACAATTTTGGGTGTTTAAGGACTTTATATGGCTTATGTTATGGGATTCTAAGGGTGGGTGGGTGTTATTTCTAAACCTTAAATACAACTCTACTTTAAAACTGCTCGATCCGGAGCAGCTGAACCCTAAACCCTAAACCCTAAATCCTGAACCCTAAACCCTAAACCCTTCGCCCCGAACCCCGAGTCCCAAGGCCCTCCATGTCAACATAAAGCCATCTAAGACTACTATTTGCTTAAGAACCCCCCCAAAAAATAAAAAATGATAATCCCTATATTATCCCTATAAGGAATACATTTTTTTATTTTTTTGGGGGGTTCTTAAGCAAATAGTAGAAAAGGGGCGCGCGGCATGAGCCCGGATGACATGGACCTGGTCTGGCCGACTGCCAAGGCTTCTGCTCGGGGGTTCAGGGTTTACGCCTCAACGTAGTTGAGGGAGCCAAAAAAGCACAGAAGCATAAGCAAAATTTTAGGGATATCCCTACCTTATTGGGCTTCATTATACGGGGGGTTTATATGGGATATCCCTATCCTAATTTTAGCGTATTTGCTTTGTTGGGGCCCTAGTTGTAGGCTTGAGTTCTTGTTCATTTTAAGCTTGGTGTTTGGGGTTTATTCTGGCATTCCAGGGCCCTCCGGTACGGCTGATGATATAAATCCTGCATTACCTTAAGGACCCTAAACTATGGGAATTCTGGTATATTCCTTATTATGGGTAATGCCGGATATATATCATCAACCGTAGTACCCCTGTTCCCTTTTAGTTTGGGCCCGCTTTCTTACAACCGTGCAGCGGGAACAAGGGTAGCTTTCTTGGCGTTCTTCTCGTTGACTCTTAGGGTTTAGGGTTTAGGAGACTCTAACTTTTTGGGCCTCTGTATCAACTATAATAAGGAGGCTAAAGGTTTAACTTTTAGGAGGGGTTCAGAAGTCGGCCAAGTTTTTGAGCGAAGGTTACCTGGGAAATTAAGCATTTCAGATTTAAGGGCTGGTGTCAATCAAGTTTCCGGGTGTCTTCGAGCCTCTTGGTGGTTGAGACCTTGGTTCTTGAGGCAGGGCGGGCTTAACTCAGGGTTCCTTTAAAGGGTAACCATAAGGGTACTATAAGGGAAGGGTCACTATTAGGATACGACAAGGGTTCCTTAAAGGGGCTGTATAAGTGTTGAGGGTTTCCCGAAACTTAGTGGTACGTTATCTTGGGATCCTTACAATGAGGATCCTTCTATTTAGGGCTCTTTTTCTAGGGTCCCCCCGATTTTGGGAAACTCACATCTTGCTGGTTTTATAGGGCTCTGCTTAGGGTTGAGGTTTAGGGTACAGGGCTTTGGGTTTGGTGACGTCTTGAGGATAAATTCTTGTGGTCTTGGCCTGGGGCTAAACGGGTTAGATCCCGGTCTGGGGTTTAGGGTTTAATCAAAGGGGACACGGAGGGACCCTTAAAGGGAACCCTACCCTGTAATGGGCTATATAATGGGTATATCCTGGGTATATAATACTAGTAGCTATATTAAGTGTATATACCTAGGGGTCGTTATTAAGGGTCCCTCCTTTTACCCTTGGATTTAAGGGTAACCGTGTAACCTTTTCTCAGGACTTATGGCATGTGTTTGCTTTCGAGTTAACGCCGCGCATAAACTCGAGCTTTCGCATATGGGAGTTTCCGAAAATAGGTTATAAAAGCCCAAGAATAAGGTACCCCTGATTTTCGGACATCCCCTGAACCCTAAACCCTTTATAGTACTGTTGATGGACAAAATCCTGCATGACCCTAAGGACTCTAAACTATGGGAACTATGGTATATTCCTTATAGAGGGTAATGCAGGATTTTGTCCATCAACAAAATTATAATTTTAGCTGTTTCTTAGGGATTATACTAACCAAACACTACAAACTGTTTCTAAGTACCCCTAAGAATATAGAGTTTACAGGATCCATGTTGGCTAAGCTTTCAGGATTCCCGCGAAGACGCAGAAGGTCTGAGCCCGAAATCCGCGAAGCACATTCGCGAGATCGCGACGTGCGTGTACATGCGGGGATTCTCCTTGCTTGGAGGATCATAGGACTTAGTAAGTAGGTTATAAGTGTGGTTATAAGTCCCTTAAGTGGGGTTATCCTAAGTATAACCTACTTATAACCTTACTTACTAAGTCCCATGAGCCTCCAAGCGCAGGGACAGACATGGTGGAGCAAGAACGTGACGGTCATCGCGAAGATCATATTGGAACGGACCCCATACGTGGCCCTCGATGTCTACTTGAACCACCGGCCGATTCCGGGAGGCCCACGTGAGAGTCGTGAAGAAGGGTCAGCCGATCCCAGCCGCTGCGGACGTGCGGAAGTACCCAAACCGAGGGTTTTAGGTACCAAACACCTTGTGGGTGCGGTATTTGGGACTGGAACCTCTACATATGGGTGCCACAACCTCCAGGTTTGGACAACTAGGATACTTATCACCCCACTTACTAAGGCCCCCGATGCTTTAAGTACCTAGTTCCCTGAAGCCCCGAGCCCACCTGCTTCAGAGAACAACCCCAAACCTTAGAATCCTTCAAGCCCTCATTGCCAAAATCCGTTTTCTTCTGAGACCCGACAAGTTTAAACACCGGCAACAAACCTTACGGAACTCTTAATGCACAACCCCAAACCCGAAATGCCTAAGCCCCTAAACCCCCAAACCCAGAAATCCCTAAACCCAAAACCGCTGAGACCACCTTGGCCAACAGCCGCTGGGTCTCTGGCACACCCTATACTATAGTCTCCTTGCCAATTACTGTTTTCATTATTTTGTTCATTTAAAACCCAAGAGAATATCTACGATATCGTGTTTTTGATGGTTCTACGGGTGGTATTGTATATCAAACCCAACAACTTCATGACAGACCCATATGTTAAGATTCCGAAAGCAGAGTTTGCCACCTCTCTTTAAGCCTTTACTTATTGGCTGTAAACTTAACTTTTGGACTTTTGCGGTTCTTATAAGGCAGTCGATTCTGAAAGTTTCGTTTTGGGCCAGGGAGTAGAAAGCTCGAACATTTTGGGGCCCGGTTAGTGAAACCTAAACCCCAAATCCCAAACCCTAAACCCCTAAACCCTAAACCCCTATGCCTAAACCCCAAACCCTAAACCCCCAAACCCTAAACCCCAAATCCCAAAACTCTAAAACCCTAAACCTCTAAACCAGAAATCCCAAAGCCCAACACTCTGAAACCCTTAACCCCTAAACCCCAAAGCCCAAAACTCTAAGAAAATGACTTCTAAAAAAACAAGCCCCTAAACCCTAAGCCCCTAAACCCTAAACCCCAAATCCCAAAACTCTAAAACCCTAAACCCCTAAACCTTATATCCGAGCCTAAAGCGACCAGCCAGGCCCAGCTGTACTTGTCAGAGGCAGCGCAGGCGCTAAGACCCTGCGGTTGGGGGTTCTTTTGGAGGGTGTGGGGTTTGGGGTTTAGGGTTTAGGGTTGTTGGGGGTTTGGGGTTCAGGGTTTAGGGTTTTGGGGTTTTAGGGTTTTGGGGTTTTAGGGGTTTGGGGTTTAGGGGTTTGGGGTTTAGGGTTCCGGGTTTTAGAGTTTAGGGCTTAGGAGTTTTGAGTTTACGGGTTTAGGCTTTAGGGTAGTTCGTGGATTTGGCGTTCCTTTAAGGGCTCCTTCAAGGGTTTTGGGGTTTTAGGGTTTACTTTGTTGTTTGGGCTTTGTCGGGTTCAGGGTTTAGGGTTGATAAATTTTTGAATTTGGGGTTCTGCACTGTGGGGTTTGTAGGGTTGCTGGTTCAAGGTTCGCGGCAAGGACGTGCCACTCATCTACAGTAAACCCCATAAAGTTGGAAACCAGGTTAAGGCCAAATAGTGCTGGGATTCCCTATACATTACTCTGAAGGATTGAGGCTTTGGGGTTTGCAACTGACTGTTGGGCTTCTGCTGTAGCAAAAGAGCCAACCCATCCGTCTTGTCCGAGTACCATGTCTGCTTCTTTCCAAGGGCAAAGGAGGGACCCTTACTGGGGACCCCTACCATACAATGGACCGTATTCTATACCTCGTGGTCCTTATTAAGGGTTCCTCCTTTTACCCTTTGATTCTTGACATGGGCAGTGCTCTGAATTCGGGTCCCTTTTTGAGTCACACAAAAGAGTACGGCACCCTTATGAACCCTCATCCTAACACAGGATGAATGACGTTTATCGTCAGAGTTATGGTCCTCACCACCGTTGTAGTAGGTAACTAAACACATGATCTCATTGGTAACAAAGAGGAATGTGCAGGGTGCAGATGTTCACGGTGGTGCAATCGCTGGATTTGCGCTAAGCTGAAAGACCACCACCGCTGAGCGCTTGCCAATGTCTGATACGTGCCAATGTCGGATGTGTGTGAAAAGCTCCGATTATTGTGCGAGCCTCGCTGGACGACCCATTGTCTAGGTAGGGCTTTGGGACATTTTATATTTTCCCTTATTGGGCTTAAGAGGATCTTATTTACTAATATTTTCAAAAGCTTTAAAAGCCCCACCTAGTTGTGCGAATCCTGTTCAGCTACAGCCTCAAAGCCCCCGATCCCTCAGGCTTAAAATCAGGCCCATGCCCAAAAACTCGCGACGACACTTCAAACGATTTATACAAGCCTTATTACGAAAACCCTAAACCCTAAATCCTAAACCCTAAACCGACGGATCCTAGTTTAGAGAGCTACCCACATGACAGTCGGATCTCGGGCTTTGATAGACTAGGATGCCCAGTAGTACCCTTATTCCCTTTTTGTAGTCCTAGGTTCCTTATAACGTTAGCCAATACCAAAAAGAGAGGCCTTTTTATTCTTAGGTTACTGGGTATCCTAGTAGAAGCATGCTTCGGTTCAGGGTTGAGGGCTTGCTCAGCCACTGGGACCACTTCAGTTTTTTTGGGGATCTATCTTAGAAAGATAGGTTTTTCTGGGGCCGATTATGGACGAAGGGAGTTTGGTTTTAGGGTTTCGGGCTCAGGCTTTAGGGTTTAGGGGTTTAGGGGTGTATCACAAGTGTAGGGTTTTAGGATTTAGGTGCCGGCGTCATGTAGGATTGTGGGACATTGTCATCGCGGATACTTGAGCCATGTTCCTCGCACACCATGGATACACACCAAACCTTAGACAATCCCCGAACCCTAAACGCTAAGTGCCTTAAGTTGTCATCCTAATTACTCCATTCTTCCTCGCTACATGATAGCTCCTTGAACCCTGACCAGAACTATCCACCAAGCATTGGAAGGTTCACAGGGCCAAAAGGTTCCGGGTTCATGGTCTAGAAGTCAGCACTGCCATACCCCCAGGCCCCAAGCTCTACACAAACAGAGCCAACGCCCGAAGCCATCGAATCGTCGAGTCCAAAAGGTAAAAAAGCTGATTGGCCCGGAGAAGATTCGCCGAAACAAGGACCCGCCGACGTCTTTTTCACATCCGTTTTTTGCCCTGGTTTTGAGGTTCGTGGAATCTCTTTCGAGGGACTGCCCAAACACATGTCATCCAGTTCTCAGTGGTGTAAATTACCAGCAGTTCCAAGCTGGAGGGAGAGAGGGAGAGGGAGGAGGAGGGAGGGAGGGGAGGGGAGGGGAGGGGAGGGGAGGGAGTGCTACCTACCTGCTTACCTATCTAGATATCCACCCATCGGTTTGGTTTTTTGAATAGACATAAGTACACACACACACAAGCAGACGCACACAACAAGAGCGAGATAGAAATAGAGACAGAGATAGAGAAGGATGAGATATATGATATATGATGTATGCAGATATACACATTACATATGGGGAAACATTCGTATACACATGTATATGTACATGTATATATGAGACGTATTATTATGAACGAATCCAAGTATATAACCCAGTCTACTAACTCCTTGATCCGAAAGTAGTGCAAGAGGTACCTGCTGTAGGGCTGAACTGTGTTCTATTCGCTGCAGAGTTCAACACGACGGATCTCAGCAAGCCGGCCACCTGCGACGTACAAGGGTCGCCACACTTGTGGCGTGCTAAGATACGTGCTAAGGCAATGCATGTTTGGCGCCACGCTGGATGTTACGGCTTGAACCACCCTCAGCCCTCAATCTGAAGAGATCTTGTGACACATCCACAAGTGAGAAATGTTCTGCTTACCTGTGAGGTCAAGAACGTGTACCATGCCACGCCTCATGGAGCCGACCAGGGCTCAACGAAAACAATTCCAAACCAACACGTGTCAGAATCAAGTCGTTGAGCAGTAGCAGTACTAGTCGTCGTATTAGTCGTCGTCGTAGTAATTATGATGATTACTACTATTAGTAGTTAGAAGTAGTTGTGGTAGTCGTCGTAGCAGTAGTAGTATTGGTACTAGTAACAGTAGCAGCAGTAGCAGAAATAGTCGCTCCATGGCCAAGATTGCCATATTGTTGTTTTCGCTGGCGATGTACCGGACGCCGGTATGCAGGCTTATTTCCATCGGGAACGACAAGAGCCGTCTTCATGACAATGCTGAATATGATCCTAAGACTACTGCTTGACTCTCCCGAAATGGCTCCCCTACTTCAACAGCTTCCTTTCCGAAGGATGCGTTGAGAGAGCTCCGCTGCTTTCAAGAGATCCTGGGGGATTTGCATGTCTGGGCTCCCAGAATTTAACACAAGGGTCGGGAAAAGTACTTATAATACCCCCCCAATCCCGCCGATAGTCGGTGTTCCGTTTTTGAAACATAACAGAATATGCCCCCAAACCCTGTTCTCAGTAGCACCGCCCCCTGAAGTAATTTGGTCTCGCAGGGTTCAGAGGTTATTTCGGTTTCTAGAGGCTTCTAACTTTACTGTCACTGTCTATCTAAATAAAGTTAGCTTTTTGCGAACGGACTGCGATGCCTTGTCAAGTTCCAAGGTGTCACTATAAGAGCTGTGAGCAAGACCGTGTAAAGTGCAAGGGAAGGGGGCACGCCACGCGTCCCTCGTCTCTAGGAGTAGGCTTGTGGTAGTGCTACGCACACCGCAATGCCTATCCATCCTTTCAGTATGACCGCCCATGCAACGTTTGGCTCAAGAATGAGCACAAGCTCTAGAAAGCATTGCCCATAGCTAAAGTGCTATAATCTTCTGTGATTCTCCGAGTAGACAGAGCTATCCCGTGCACAGACGATCCACCGCCGGCCGTGAGTGTGCAAAACGAGCGAACGTTGGATCTGCCTGCATAGGAGTGCGTGTGTGGAAGTGGAAGTAACGGTGATCCAGCTTGTAGAAGGCAACCACGCCAACAGTCAATACAGCTCTTTGTGGGGTGAGCGACAGAGAACATTACCAGGATCAAATCCCCACGCAGGTTATCAGCCGTACGCGGCTCTGCCTTTCTGCAGCAAAGACTACTTGATCTACTACGACCACAATGAACTCGGGATCAAGTCAAGATACGACAATGACTTTCGGTGCCGATGTGGCAGCGCCAGCCGTTGGTGAGTCAACAGCTGATGACACAGTGGTGCAATCCGTTGATAGCTCCACGGAAGATGACAAAGGTCAATCTTCTGCGCTTGCCATTGCAAAGGCAGTTCCCAAAGCGAAAGCAAAGAGTCTACCAAGAGCATCCACGCCTTCGCGTCCAACATCCACAGGTTCAAGGACGAGCAAGGCTCCAGAACGACGATCCGAAGCGTCTGGTTTTCAGGCACCTCGGACCCCGTCGAGGGCAAAGGACAAGGGAGTGAAGACTTTGGAAAAGAAGCCGCGACCATCATCTTCGAGAAGCTCTTCAGCACGATCAAGGACTTCGGCCACTCGTGGACGTGACAAGTCCATGACATGGAATCGAATGGTTACCAATCAACCACGCGAAGCTGACGATCTGGATATGACTTTGGACACGATCCCTGCACGGGGTGACGCTTCGTCGGTGACTACACCAGCCATAGCCGATGGTCCGAATGCCTACCAGGGATTGACAATTCCGCAACAGTTTGAAGCATCGAATCTTGCACAGCAGATGTACTATCGAAGTCAAGTGCAGGAGTACGAAGGTGTTGTCCAGACCCTGATGGGGAAGATCAAGGAGATGCAACAAGAAGATGAAGGATCTGGGATTCGCATCGAAGAATTGGAACGACAACGTGACCATGCATGCTTAGCCATGAGGCACATCAACAATGTCAATCAGGAAATGAAGCGAGACTATGAAACAGCTTTGTTTCGCATGGATGAGCAGAACTCTGCTCAACAACGTCAAGCACACGCCGTTGCCGAGGAACTGGCTCAACAGCTACATGTGTTTCGCACGGAAGCAGCCACTAATTTTGTACAGTTGGAGGCAAGAGCGCAGGGCGATGGTGAGCTTATGGCACGTGAGTATGAGCATCTGACTCATGAACTTCATGAACAAGCCAGAGAGAACTTGTTCCTCCGGTCGAACACAGCGAGTTCGGAACAAGCCTTGCAAGCGATGCAGGAACGATTCCACTTGGTCAGGAATCAGGAGTTGCGAGCCATAAACGAGATTCAAGGGCTAGCTGGAAACAGCGCAGCCATTGATCAAGAGCGACTTCGGCTTCGCGAACGTCTTGGTGAGGAGGAAGAGTACCGCAAAATGGCTGTGAGGAGGATGCAAGATGCAGAGGACCGACTCCATCAGAATGAGGATCATGCAAGGCGCGCATTGCCCACCTTGCACGACGAGCTGAGCGAACTCAGGAAAACGCTCAAAGCACAAGAAGATCTTCAAGCGAGGACACGCAGCGAATTGGAGGCAGCACGGAACTCCAACTACCATGGCGGAGTGACACGGCCTTCGAGCATGCCCATGTCTTCGAGGACTACTGAGTCTGGCTGGGAGCACGTAGGAAAGGAAGTAGTGCCTGCATTTTCCGTAGGAGGTGAGGTGCGATCCCCTGAAATACGGTCCCCAAGTCAAATTAGTCCAGTCGCCAAAGAGAAGTTCGCATTCTCAGAATCGGACAAGGACAAGAACCTTGCGATGGATGGCATCCCATTTACCGGTGGAAACTTCTTCACTGGCAATATCAAAGGTGAGGTAAATAAATCCTATGCAACGCCAATCGTGGCGGATGCAATGCCCGAGCACCACGTGCCAGGCATTAGCAGTCCAGCACATGCGCGTTCCACGCCCAGTGCAGCCACTCTGTTTGGCATACCAAGCGGATTTCATGGACAAAGTGATGCGGCAGCCGTACGTGACCGACAGCTACGTGAACTCTTGGAGGATCGCGGGATGTTGGGATCGAAGTCCACAGCATCTGCCAGCTCTTCAAGACCTGTTGGTATCGACGGCATTATCGCATCTATGAGGGGCAACGACCCCAATGGTGCCCCAAAGGTTACCCCTGTTACGTACGATGCTTCCATCCATGAGGCAAGGAGACGTCAGATCGAGAAAGAGATCGCGGAACAGTACGAAGAGAAGATTGCTGATCTGCGAAGCGAAGTACTCAAGGCCCAGAAAGCCGAACAACGTCTCAGAGCTGATCGTGATGAGTGGAGATTATTCGCTGAAACGATACAGGAAGACAATGGAGACGATGACGGTGATGAAGCTGGCGATGAGAACGAAGATGGAGAGCAAGATGAAGGTGCCGGCACAAGGTATGATCCTCCAGATCCGCCTGATGATGACGATGATGATAAGAAGAAGAACGGCGGAGGCAAACCTGAGCCGGATCCTGACCCTCATGCGCGTGATCCTGACGGAGACGCAGATCCTGACGTCACGGAGGTGAGAATTTCCAGGAGAGAGGCCGATAAAGTGACAGTCCCTCCATGGCCTGTTCTCACTCACCTGAACAATTGGCGATCGGTATGCACGGCGAATGTTCTAGGAGCGTCAGCCGACCCAAATCATGAGGACTGGATGTTGTGGCTGGCACCAGCGTTCAATCCATTCCCCGATGTCGAAGCACTGAACGATTCAGGACACAAGAAGTTCAAGAGCATAGACGTCAAATTGGGATTCGCCATGGTTGCAATGCTACGCGCTGGTGGTGACAAATCCGCTGATCTGTACCTGGAGGTGAACCGGAAGGCCAACGATTACATCAGCAGGCCTGAAGGGAAGATCATCAAAGGACGACAAATCATTGCGATGATGTATGAAAGCTTTCGAACGCATGACCGTCTCGACATGATCATCACTCTCGAGTACTTGGTGAAACTCCAGTACCAAGGCGACAACAAACTTCATACGTTCAAGCAGACATGGTTGGAAGTTCTTGGACGGATGAGACCAGAGGACATACCATCCAAGACAGCTCTCCGTGATTGCTTGCACAGCAAGATCAAGGACTCGCCCGCAATGAAGATGGATTTGGGCATGCATTATGACCACTTGCCCTACAACCACGAAGACCGATCGTATGACAATCTGATGAAGATCATCGATCGTACCATCATGCGGAGACGAGAACAATCAAATCTCACTCAGACTCAAATTGGTTTGCGCCAGATGCTTGAGGGCAAGGATTTGCTCGCTGCACCGGCCAAGGTACCTGAGAAGCCAACGCCTAATGCAGCTCCATCCGCAAAGGTCAAGGCGTCACCTACCAAGCCGGATAAAGCAACACCTGTGCTACCTCAGAGCAAGGCGAAGAGTCATGCGAAGACCAAGCCAAAGCCCAAGAAGAAGACGAGGAGTGAGTCGGCGGACAACAGAGGCGACAAGAGCAAGAAGCAAATCCGCTGCAAGTTCCATTTCACAGATGCAGGGTGTCGAAATGGTGACAAGTGCCCATTCAGTCACTCGAAGAAGACTCCAGAGCGACCCTTTACGCCGAGGACGAGAACTCCAAGTCCATCTGGAGGAGGAGGAAATAGGATATGCTACTCTTTCAAGAACACAGGCTCGTGCTCAAGAGAGAATTGTCCTTTCAAGCATGAGGCCGCAGCTACCCCAGCACCGGAGCCAAAGGCGAAAGCCAAAGCTAAATCCGAAGCGAAGGCAGCTCCAGCGAAACCGAATGCTAAGGCCAAGGCACTCCCTGCGGCACCCGCCATTAGATTGTGCCGAAGGTGGAATCCATCAGCCCCGGCTATATGGAGGCGATCTTCAAGACAGGATGAGGAAGAGTCAGATTGTTCATCCGTTGACAGCGATGCTGACTCGGATTGTTCAACCGACGACGAATCTTCGGGACCGACTACGTCGACCCGAAAAGAGATCAAACGCAACGTGACATTCGCTGACGACGTGAAGTTCACTTCCTCGTGTCCTAGAAAGTCGAAGAAGGACAAAGAACGGAAGGTGAAGTACGTCGACATGGAAGCAATTGTCAACGATGAGGATCGCGCCGTGACTTTGGAATTCGCCAAGCACAAAGCGAGATTGAGGGCACAGATCATGAGAGACATGGTTGACGACGATGATGATCAATGCGGAGATCGAGTTTCATTCGTACGGATCCCAGGAACGTCTC
This sequence comes from Symbiodinium sp. CCMP2592, assembly GCA_905221615.1. Taxonomy (NCBI): domain Eukaryota; class Dinophyceae; order Suessiales; family Symbiodiniaceae; genus Symbiodinium; species Symbiodinium sp. CCMP2592. The sequence continues at coordinate 462,131 of CAJNDT010005930.1, forward strand.
GGGTGGAAGAGGTTTCCTTCTACGACGGTGAGGATTCCATCGTTGAGCGTGAACTCGATGCTGCGCACAGCAAGCGGATCATCAATCAGGGCGTGTTCAAATGCATGGTTCAACCAGTCATCCTCAAGAAGAAGATCAAGTTTCTCATGGACACTGGATGTGGCCATGACCTCATATCTCAGAAGAAGATCGAGAAGCACAGTCTCGAGACACTCGTGACTCCAGAGCCCATATCATTCCAGACCGCAAATGGAATCACCGATACCGATCTTGTGTCGAACTTCCAGACTGAGTCGTTCGAGGAACCGATCAACGCTTATGTGTTGGATGACACACCGTCGGTGCTTTCCATAGGTAAGAGATGCATGAACTTCAGTTACGGGTTTGTCTGGCCACCCGGAAGGGAACCATTCATGATCAACCCGCAGGGCAAGAGAATATCTCTGTTCGTGAACGGTGACATTCCGTACATTCGTGCCGGGAGCTCCAAGTCACTGGTTCATGATGATCCGGAGGCCAAAGCAATCACCGAAATCTTCAAGGGTGTGCTAACCGCGGGTGATGTTGACGTCAATGTCGCAGCTGCCGCCGAAGCTGCACCGAGCGAAGTTGAAGCAGAAGAAGAAGGTGACGCTCATGAACGACCTCCTGACCCTGAACCCCATGAATCTCCTATAGAAGAAGTACCAGAGTCCGAGGCAGGACGACCGCCGGACGATGAAGGAGCAGGAGTGGGTGAAGTTCTACTGGACGGTGACGATGAGGTGATCATTGATGTGGAAGGCGACGGTGCGCCGATCCGCAAGGCCAGAGTCGGAACACTAAAAGCCGAAGCAAAGACGTTGGCACATCTATGCACTCATCGCTACCGCAATCCATATTGCGAATCGTGCATACGCGCGAAGATGAAGCACTTGCGAACACAACGAGGTGCATTTCAACGTGTGATCAAACACTGGGGGGATCTCGTAACGTTCGACTTCCTCGACATGCGCAAAGCCGCCGAAGCAGGCATCGGGCTCGATGACGGAGCACGTGAAGTTCTAGTCATCAGAGACATCGCCACCAAAATGATCGCAGCGATTCCCACGGCCTCAAGGAATACTGACGAGGTTGTCATGGCCATCAGACGCTTAATGGGGAGACGCAAGATTCATATGGCGTACAGTGACGAAGCACCAGAGTTCGATTCAGCCATGGCGCAGTTGAAGATCGTGATCGATCATTCCCTTCCAGGGAAACCCAGTAACAACTCACTCGCTGAACGATCAAATCAAGAAGTGATCAATACGGTCGCCGCATCCATGCTACACGCCGGATTACCCGCCCAATACTGGTCCTTTGCGCTGAATTGCGTGATGCAGAATCTAAACATTGAAGATGTGGAGGGCGATGGTGATTCAGCATGGAAACGAATGACTGGAAAGGACTTCGAGGGAAAAGCCATACCATTTGGGGCTAAAGTCTTCTTCAAGCCGACGGATACAAGACCGAAGACATATGGCAACAAGTTCGATCCAAAGGGGATCCCAGGCATTTTCGCCGGATACATCATCACTGCTGGTCAAGGATGGTCCAAGAAGTATCGCGTATGGGATATGAAGGAGTTTGCCAATGCGAACTTGTCGATGGACGCATCTGTTCCCAGGAAGTTGATGAGACCGTACGAGACAGAGGTTATCTACTTCCCAGAGGAGATAACATTTCCCCTGAAAGCTGAGTACGAAAGGATGAACTCAACCATTGAGGGACTCAGGGACAATGTTGACCTCGCTGGCAAGGAGATAAAAGACGTCGATGACGGGGATGACGGTCCGCCTGGAGGAAATGGTGGCAACGGGGATGATGATGATCAAGACGGTCTACTTCCTCCACCGGATCCCGGAGAAGACCCTGATTTGCAGGACATAGATCCGTCTGACATTGAGACGGAGCCGTCTGGTGAAGTCTTCAAGTCAGCAGAACATGAAGCCATTGATGCTATAGGAGACAAAAGACTCGACGAACTAGACAAAGAGCTAGGTCTGCGTGCAGCACCGCCTCCTTCTGAACCAAAGGTTACTGGGAAAGATCGGCGATCGCTCCGCGAAGTCGGTCCAACCGGTAGACTCATCCCTGAAGGAGACATCGAAGAACCTGGAGAGATCATCAAGATCTTGAAAGAAAAGAAATTGGCTCCTGAGGAGATCGAGCATTGGAGTACAGGAAAGAAAGGGGACGGCATTGTATATCTCACTGATGATGGTGAAGCCTGCAAGATCGATAAAAGGGGAGTTCCATACAAGATCCGAAGCGACGGTCGACGAACTCTTCCTACACGGCGACCTATCCATTCCTATTCTCCGGAAGCATGGAAGAAAATGAGTGAAGCAGAGAAGAAGGCAGCGTGCAAGAAAGAAAAGCGAGACAAAGCTCGAGTTGCCAAGAAGGACCGGAAGAAAGCCGCGATAGGAAAGAAGATAGTCACCAAGGTTTTGGACAACATGATCTTTCCCAAGATTGTTCCATGTGAAGAAATTGATCTGCAACTTAACGTGTCCATTGACGACGACGATGGGTGGTCCTGGGCACAGTCCTATGTGGATCAATACACACAAGAACAATTCTTGGCAGATGTCGTGCCGGCCGTTCCGGCGCATATGGTCATGGATGATAACTGGATTCCATCTATGCCGTGTACGACTTCTCACAGAAACGTACATCGGGAAAAGAATCACGCAGGAGGATCATGCTTCAATGCCATGGTTACTCGACCCGTCACACGCAAAGAGATGGTCAACAACCCCAAGGCCATGGAAGCTTTCATGAAAGAATGGAAGGGATTGTGGGATCAAGAGGTGTTTGATTTCTCAACTACGCGTGAATATGACGACGTCGTCGCCGAGGCAAAGAAGAAAGGTGAGAAGGTACATATGGCGCGAGTACATGGACTCATATATGAGAAGAACTATCAGCTCAAAGAGGACGATCCTGCCAGGAAGTTCAAAGGGCGAGGCGTACTACTCGGTGATCAGGTCAAAGATCAAAATATGGAAGCCGCGTTGTTTCAGGATTTGGGGAATTCCCCGGCTACGTTTGACGCCTCACGGTGGGCAGATTACTACGGATGCCTCCCTGGCAACGATGTCCAGATGGCGGATGCTATCCAAGCCTACATTCAGGCGAGGTTATCGGGCACTCCATGTTGGGTTGAACTGCCTGATGAAGCCTGGCATCCATCTGCGAAACGGCATAAATTCCGTAGACCTGTATGTCGCTTGATCAAAGCTCTATATGGACATCCTGATGCAGGAACCATGTGGGAACAACATTGCCATACCGCGGTACAGAAAGTAGGATTCAAGCCGATTGGCGACGAATGGCCATCATTGTATTTCCACCCGCAGATGAAGCTCTTACTTGTCATCTACGTGGATGATCTCAAGATGGCAGGGCCCAAAGAGAATCTGCCTAAGGGTTGGGACATGCTGCGCCGAGAACTTCGATTAGAAGAAGAAACGCCACTAGGTTTGTATCTAGGTTGTCGCATCTCCAAGGGCGAGGCAACGTTGCATGACAAAACGAAGGTGCAGACCGTTACCTACGACATGGAGACGTACCTGGACATGACAGTCAAGAAGTACTGCGACGTGACTGGGTTCGATCCGACAAAATTCAAGACGGTACCATCGCCGAGTCCGGCTGAGGAGACTAAGAATCACCCAGCTCGTGCTCCGGCACAGTCAGGTAAAAGCCATCGATGCACGTGGTGTGGACACACCATGCCTGTTGATAAGGATGGTCGGCTTGTTCCGCCTCCACCTATTCCCAAGGCGCCAGAGGAAGAGGAAGTCAACGAGGCTAATCGCGGTGCACTTGCCCCGCAGGCAGCGAGCATTCTCATGAAGTTGCTTTATGCCGCGCGCATTTGCCGCTTTGATCTTCTGCGAAGCATCAACAACCTCGCACGCAAGATCACGAAATGGACCAAGAAGGAGGATGCTCTGCTTCATCATCTCATGGCCTATGTGCACCAGTCCAAACATCACATGATGATTGGATGGGTCGGGAACTCCTTGGAGGACTCGTCCATCGGGCTGTTTGCAGATGCGGACTATGCAGGTTGTGGAGAAAGTTTGAAATCTACCTCCGGTGCTCACTTGCACATTCAAGGTTCTCACACAAGATTTCCCTTGGCGGGACTTAGCAAAAGGCAGGGGTGCTTGAGTCACTCCACACCTGAGGCCGAGATTGTCGCGGCCGACTTTGCCATGTCACGTCTTGGATTGCCTGCTATCACGTTGTGGCAGCAGCTTGGAGGTCAAGACCCCAACTTCGTCTTCTACGACGACAACCAGACCATGATCGGGGTGATTCGCACGGGCAAGAATCCGACAATGCGTCATTTGGATCGTACCCACGGCATCTGCATTGGCTGGATGCACTCTATCTTTCAGGAGGGTTACGTTTCTCTTGCTTATGAGGTCACTGCCAAGATGTCGGCGGACATACACACCAAATCGTTCAAGGATTCCGTATCCTGGACACATGCGTGTCAACTCATCAACATTTTTCCGCCGGCCCTCATCGGCTCCCAAGAGATTATGGATCTGATGCGCCCTACTCATACCCAGAGCACGGATGAGAAGGGTCAACAGCACTACTCGTTCAAGAGCGAAGTGCCCTGTTTTCCTTACACGCAGACGCCGATCCTCCCTCAGGTGTTGTATCGCGCTGGTTTGTCGAGTAAGGAAGGCTTGCAAGAACATGACAGTGTGGACCCCATCCTGGTTGTCAAGTTCCCGCGCATGCTGCGGGGGCCGCCTTCCGCGTTGCCGCCTGGTCGCTACCTTCGGTCGACTTGGATTCTTCGTGAAGGGCAGTGGCACCAAATGGAGGACCGTGCTGCTATCCTTGATCAACCGGGCAAGTTCGACCGCTATGTGGAGCGTGCTGTGTTTCAGTACCATCCGGTACGGGGACATTTGCGCCCGGCCGCTATTTCGGAAGTCCTTGCGCCGCCGTTTCTGCCTCCTCCTGCCCCGCCGTTGGGCCAGTCTTATGTGCGCGCCCTGCCCGCCAAATGGCGTGCGGTGGTTGTCACACTGGCGCGTGCCATCCATGGGGGGTACCAGGGCTTTACATTACCTCTTTGTTTCAACGGCCTGTCCAAAAGTCAAGCCTCCCAATTCGGCTATGACCAATGGTCGTCAGTGTACGAGGATGTATGGCATGATGCGGCCGAACAGAAAAGGGAATATCAAGGGTATGATGGAGCAATTGTGCCTCACGTGGTTGATTTCGCCGAAAACAAACCCAAGGAGGGCCTGGTGATCCAATTCCTCGACCACGACGGAGGGTTGGTCCATACTTACAAAAATCCTTACAGCCGTTGGAAATACCGTATCACTATCAAAGATGCTCCAAAGGCAGTGACGGTGTGGACATTGGTAGGAGTCGATGAGGAGAACTGGTGGAATGAGTATGCTCCTGGCAAGGACTGCATTGCGCAGCATGCTCCCGATTCTCACTACGACCCTGGGATGCAAGTGAATGTTCTGAGTATGGGGCGAGAAGTTGACGACGCCATGTGTGCCTACCTCTTCGATGTGGTGGAAGCAAGGAAAAACAACCCTAACTCCGTGATCTTCGTCGGTGCAGGGGTGTTAGGCAAGAATTCGTGGCTGAGTCGGAAAATCGCCAACAACCCTGAAAGGGCCAAATTGCGGACGGACTACCCATGGGGGGAGGTCGTCCAAAGAATTGCGCGCAGAGCGGCATCGTGGGGAAACCAAGTCATCATTGAGGTGCCTCCTCGCGTACAAGTTCAAGAAACCAAGCAGTACAAGGGACTTCAGGAAGACGCCGTGTGGAAGAGCATCAAGATCCAAGGATGTACTCACGGGCAACGTTATATCTTCCGAGATCCTGTATCTCCCGGAACCGCCGTTGAGCTCGGCTACTGCAGGGATGAATGGGAGTACTTTGCCGCAAACGTCGCGTTGCATCCTAAGTCGTCTGACATGTGCTCAGCCAAACATGTGCACATGACTGATGCGGACGCTAAGGATCGATCTGATAATTGCGAGTTAACCAGCCAAATTTCCAGGAGATTGCTTAAGACCTTGAAATTTCAGGCAACGGGCGACGGGAAATTGGTTGCAATGCCGTCGAAGGCTGAAGGACGAAAGCCTGACCGCATAATTGTTGACCTTTGTGGCATGGGCAATGGCTACGCCGTGTCCAAGTCCACTAAGGGATGCGCTCGCATTACATGTAAAGAGCTGATTGGCTCCAATGCCGACGAGGATAGCCTTGTCGGTGCAATGAAGAAGTCGTGCCGGAATGACCTGCGCACACCTGTGCTGTTCGTGGCATCGCTTTTGCGATCAGGTGCCAGTCCTGGAGGTAGCGAAGGGGCTTGCGTGGGGGGTGAGAAACGTTCCGGTGGGAAGTACAAGGTTTTCAGAAGTGTCTTGAAATCTCTCAAACGCCTGCTGAAGAAGTGTGCGGAATTTTCCGACGTCTATTTTTCGCTTGACATGCCTTCTTCATGTTCATGTTGGTCTTGGCCAGAGTTGCATGCTCTTGTTTCAAGTGGCAAGGTGACAAAGGTTAAGGTTGATGATCATGTCGGTGCTGGTGGCGATGGTGGTGGACGCAGGATCATGTTCTCTAACATGCCTGAGGCGGATCGTTTGATGGTGAAATCATCTGGTTGCTTGGACCATGAAACGGGGAACAGCTTGTCGCAGTGCATTGAGGTGTCATGGCGGTCAATTGCGAAGAATGTTCGCAGCCTTGTTCGAGCTCATGCTAGTCTCAGTCGTGACGCACATGAATCTGAGGACATTGCATGGCAGCAACGTCAGTGTGTAAACGCTGATGGAGGGGCTACTAGACAGCCCCGACTAAGGAACAACTAAGGTCTGACCTGACAGATCGGGGAAGGGTGTCTCTTACAGAGTACCTGGAACCGTGAAGTCGTATAGGGGTAGGTACTTCTCTCCCACGGAGGAAGGACCGGGTCCCGAGCCATGGAAGAAAGCTACAATGCCTATGAACTGTCCTTCGAAGGAGTGGCCCATGAAGAAGTTTTCCCACCTGGTGGGATGATGCGGACGTTCATGAAGTTCCACACGTTTCTGCAGATGTACTCTGAGGATTCGTCGCAGAGCGTACCGCTCCCGCCAAAGATTACGAAAGACAAAGTGGTCGACAATGATCTCATCCGCACGTGGGCAGCATTCAAAGCACCACCGCTGGTCTTGCTATTCACTTGCGCAAATCTGTCGTCAGGAGGGGACCTGTCCATTCGAGTTCGAGAGATCCTCAAGGCTTGCTTATTTGCCGCCCCGGAGGAGTACATGAACAAACCCTATGGGGAGATCCTCGCCATGGTCATCAAATTTGGTGGAGGCCTCAAGCACGTTGTTGCTGATTACGGAGGGAAGTTCCATGCCATCACAAGGTTTATGGTGGATGAGGAAGTGATCCGTGATGATGCAAAGCTGGCTGTGGTTGAACTGGAACAAGAAAGGCAACAAGTTCGGTTCGATTTGAACACCGCGACCAGGAACATTGTCAACGCGGATGTTTACTACAATCTCGCCGTCCTCATCAACTCCGTGGAGACGCCTTACCAGGCCGTGACAGATACAAGAATTCAGCAGTGGTATACGGTGAACCAGGACTACTACCACAAGTTGCCTATGTCAGGCAGGGCACCCGACCAATCCGACTTGTTGGGAGAGCCTACGTTACGTAGGGTGTGCAAGCTGATGTACATGTTCGCAAAGCATACTGGATATGGGCTTCGAACCTACAACCAAGAATGTGCAGCGAGCAGCGACGGCGCTTCGCCGATCAATGTCCACCAGCTGGCTTTGATGATGCGCACAATGCCTCAGGGCATGGGACATCCGCTCGCCTTTGCGATGAATTCGCTCCAGGCATTCAGCATATGTCTCTACGTGCTTCATTCCTATGTGTCGTGGGTAGATCCACACAGTGGGCTCCCGCATTACCGATGGACTACTGAGGTGCTCCCCGATTCCGACTATACCACGTATGCCTTTCTCAAGCACCATGTGGAGGCAGTATGTGCAGCTCAAGACAAGAACGGATTCCAGTTGCCGGAGACGTTCCGTGGCTACGCCTGGAACCAATGCGGAGTCGAATCTGGATACGTGGCTGACTGCGCTACCAAACGTGACACCTTGGGCATATGGGAAGCTGAATTCCAACAGATGAGAGCACCGAGTCCGCTGATGCAAGATGATGGCCTATTTCCGCCCAATCTTCAACGGCATCCTAACTGGGTATACGCGTCGGGGAGAGTTGCGATGCCTACGGCAAGCAATCTCGAACCGGAAGGAATCGTGCACCCTGAACATGGAAGGACGCCGGGGCAAGCGCGGGACTCCGCCACAGAACCTCGTGCCACTCCAAGCCACGGACCAAAAAGGGCAAGGACGGACGAGGCAACGGCATCGGCATCGTCATCTTCTGCAGCACCTCCTCCACAACAACAGCCTCCACAACCGGAAGAGGAACCAACGCAACCGGCATGGGAGGAAGCTCCAATCCCTGCTGGCGCTCAGGAAAGCTGGTATCACTATGTCAACATCATTGAGAAGGGCTGTCGCTCTGCTTTGCTGGCGACGATCCGTGATCGCGACGAGTACCCGGCTACCATTGACGAGACGCCAAAGTTTGTGGCCAACCACGACGTGGGGACCACGCCTATTCAGCATTACGTCAGAAGACTGGTGACCTATTTGGCAAGGGTTCGTTCCGTTTCCCAAAGTGATGACAAAGGTCTCAACCTGAAGGTCTACGTGAAGCTGAACACAAAGGCGTGGCTTCGGATGTACTCACGACTATACCACGCGCTGGCGTTGGTGTCGTGCGTGCATCTTCCTTCTCCTCCAATGCTTACCTCGGCAGTAATGATCGAGGCAGACCGCGACCTTGTCGAGAGCGATTCCGTTCCGGAAGAGGCGAGGGTCAACACCATGAACACGCTGAATGGATTTCGCAATAGTTTGGGTATGGGTGGCAAACCCGACGCCGTGACTATGCGCTCTCAGTGCACAATCCTCGTTCAGGACTTTGACATCATCGCAAGAACTAGAGGATCAACGCACACGCTGAGAGAGAACCTCAGCATGCATGGATGGAGCGAGACTCACATCGTGAGCCCGTCGATCACTACAGGTGCAAATTACAACTTTCAAGTTACGAAAGGGTCATTGGAATCGGTGAATGCCACATTGGACGGTTTGTCCGAAGAGCAAATCGCAACCGTCACGTTGCACTACCATCTGTCTCTCCAAGCAATCCTCATCGAGAATATGTCCTTTCCGATGAGTGACGTTGGTGACGGAGCGGCAATCCGTGTCAGGTTGCAGCAACAGCTCAAGGAAACGTACGTTGACCCTATCATCGCAGCAGGGAAGCGTACCACGCGCCCTCCAATTGTCAACATCAACCACGACCTACGGTTCGTTGGAGCAGCTAGCAACTACCTTCTCAAGAAGGCTTCTATGTTCAACGGTTTCCACGCGCTGGGAATGTACATTGAACTGGAGTTGCGGGCCCGAGCATGCGTGGTGATTCATGGATCTTCGTTTTGGTCGAGAATGTACAGCCAGATGAAACATTCGTCGTCGAGCGTACATTCGCTGTCAGCCGAAAAGCTGCCGGCACCGGACTCTCGAGTCAGGTTCAAATTGGGCTACGCTATCTATGAGAAGCAGCTGTTCAGCGAGAAGATGGTATCAGCGTGTTTTGTCGAGGCATCGAGAATCCGCTCATGGGACGAAAGTGTCCGCATCGATACAGTTGCGCACCCGTCGCTCGTCGAGATCTGGGAGGACAAGAGTGAAGTCACCACGTCCACAAAGATTTCGCAGACATGGTTCACGGGAGAACAGCAACAACAAATCAGGTCCGGTGCCCAGGGCGATACAGTTGCTGAGTCGTCCACGGTCACTTGGCAGGACTTTGACATCGCCATGACTGTTCCCGAAGCCTACTATGACAACAGGCACTATTGGTTCAGGATCGACACCTACGCGACCGCAAACACTGGCTACGTCAAAGGGAGAGCGTTCTATTGCCCAGGCTGTGACGCTATGAAATTGGCTGAGTGCTACGCACAAGCCTTCTTCAAGCCAACGGGAAACGGGTACCCTGGACACTGCATTGGGTGCGCACACACTTCAGCTTTGAAGGTGCAGCATCTCATCAACTCCTTCAACGACTTAGTCGCGTCCCAGAAGTACACCTTGGCGTGCGCAAAGCACCTCTATGACCTGAGGCTTCAATTTGTGGACCCTCGTCAGGACATCAAGGAGTTCCTCAAAGCATGTGCGGAAGTGACCTACGAAGACATTGGCAAAACGGTTTCTCACTACGGTGGTCTCGTATACAGCCAGTCAGGCCATCGAGTACGCGGCATGGGGAAAAGCCAAACAGTTGGCGTGGGACAGAGGATGCGATTCCGAAGGGAAGACCTGCTACATCTGCTACTACGATGCCGGGAACTGCGCTTATGCTGGTTTCATGAGAATGCTTTTGACTCCGGAAGAGCGCCAAGAATGCTACAGAGGGTCAGCTTTGCCTAAGGAGGAACTCTTGGGCGACACATTGGAGCTGGCACTCGGGCTTCTTACAATAGCGATGAGGTATCCAAATCATTTTCCAAATTGGGGTGGTCTTGAAGGGGCAAATGCGTGCGTGAGAGGGATCGAAAGATCATTCTTCCGCTATGCGTCGGCCGAGGCTATCGAGCTCATCACGGTTGACTCCCCACGCAAGAGGACACCGCCCAAGAAGAATGAACAAGTCGCTGAGATCGTCAACAACTTGTCCGCTGACCTCGTGATTGATTTCACTGTGATCGTCGATGGTGATGTCTACCCCGTAGAAATTGCAAGGAACGACGAGACACAGGCCGCTGACAACGTCACGGGCGATCCAGGGGTTTCAGTTGCACCACCAATACCGACACAGGACGTTGATGTGGATGCGCAACCTGAAGAAGAACAGGGTGCTGAAGAGCCCGATCCCAGGCAGAGAGTTCGTGAGGTGCTCGTCACACAGCTTCAGGACTATGTGGGAATACTTGCTCAGGGCGAGATGTCGGTCGGGAGCAATAACTTCACGTTCTGCATTGCTTGTGGCAGTGAATCACATCATCTGTCCGATTGCACCGAAAATGCTGCAACCCGAGATCTGATACTTCGAAGCATTCAGGTCATCAGGGACAGCCTTCTTCGTTATCCACGTCGACCACCTACACAACAAGCTGAGCCAATGGACGTTGATACCACAGACCATGTGAGTGTTGCTTCCTCGGACCGACGACCCAAGGCCAAAGCCCGACCGCGACGCGGAGGCGAAGCCGTTCGGGGTGATGTGGTCTTGATTCGTTACGAGAACAAGCACAACCTATGCACGGAAGTGGAGAACCGTCGAGGCTTACATGACGCTTGTGGTGTACCGCTGCGGGAAATGGGACCCGAGAACAGTCAGCGGGTGGTAGATCTCATTGAGCAGCTTTCGGACCATCGTGACCGACGACTGCCTCAACGAGGAGATCGTCCAAGCTTCGAGTATGATGAGAATACTCAACAATGGGCAAATTCAGGCTACGAATCCATCGGCGGCGGAAGGCCTATCCGATGCGGAATTCTTGACCTGATCCCAACCAAGGGTGCAAGCTTCATCAACAATCGATGGGACATCGTGAATGAAGTTGTCCTTCGCAACATCAACCGTCATCGAAGAATGAACGCAGAATGGGCGCTATCCTGCATTCAATCTGACTTACGCCACAGAATTGCCAGGCGCCCAGGTTCGGAATGGCTTGACAACCGGTGCCAAGTGGCATTCAGCAGCGTTATTCGATGTGATGAAGGAGGGTGGGTGCTGATAGAGGACTTGGTGAGGCATGAGCAACTATGGACCCACGAAAGTAGACGCATTACCGAAGCGGTATCAAGGACCGACGAGTACCAAAGGAAGAGAGTGTACAATGAGAGACTGCAGTTACTGTTCCAGGGGAATATGCTTGCAGCCACGAAACGCCACAAGGCCAAAATCCGGCTACAGTTCTTGGGTGTGAGAGTGAAGAACCCCGGCACAGAGACTCTTGGATCTGCGAACTCGAACATGTTGGTGTCGGTTCCAGATCAGATCACAGAGATCCAGAACAACGACCGTTGCCGACACAATCAGAGGTACCTGAATGTTTGCAACGGCTGGGTGAAGCCATGGGCTGTCAGGGCCACGAGTGGTCACTCTACGCACTCCGATCCCCAGAACAATTTGCTTCAGTTGGACAAGGACCGGTTCGCAATATCTCCATCTATGACCCTCTTGACACGTCTCGGGGGCGCGTTCCACGCTACGGCATGCCGCAACTTGGATTCTATCGTCCTGCAGGGCGTCATGCCTGGTTCGGAGGATCCTGACGGGGACTTCGACCAGCGACGTCGATTTCAGGACAACCGAGGTGGCAGACTCCACAGTTATTGGGGGGTGTTCGCGCCGTTCGATGACCGGAACGCAACGACCAAAGCTCGGGTACACGGGCCGCAAGCCAAGCACATGCCACTTGTGGTCCTCCATGTCGCTTCGACAGATCTTGCCCGAGAAGGTGGACGTATCACTGACAGCGGTGTCATCATCGTTGGTCGAACGATATCGTTCCAGTTCGTGAAGGAGGTATGGTTTTGCGTCCCGAATCCTCAGGATACACATTCTTTCGCTCTGGTGGAAAAGATCTACGATGAACGATTGGAGAAAGAGATGGTGTTGGACTACAATGGATCTCCATTGCTTCCTGAATTCGAGAGATATCGAACGCCAAGCAAGATCATGGAATTGCTTTGCGAGATGCCTCCTGGACCCCATGACACAAGCAAGGAGCAGATAATGCGAGACCTTACCACTGTTTTGGAGGCCCACAGGGAGAACACGGTTCGGCATCACTACATGGACAAGGGCATCAAGTTTGTCATCAAGAACTGGCGACCCGAAGATCTACGAAGAGATGAGGACGGCAGGAGAATGAGGGTATGCCCAGCGTGCTACAACATTGTTCCAGCATGCTTTTCTCGATGCACATCCTGCTGGTCACAATTCGTTTCTTGCGGATACTACCAAGGTACTCCACAACGGGATACTCCAACGGAGATCCCAAGTGACTTCATTGCTCAGACGATGGAAGCTGCGGCAGCAGCAGTACCTGAGGCAACCGTCGAGGAACAGGAAGCCATGGAAGCGGAATCGGTTGCGGAACCCGAAGGAATTCCAGAACCATCCGTCGTTGGTGATGACGATCCAGAACAGGAACCTGATGAAGAAATGGACACGGAACCAGGAGAGGACTTTGACGACCAAGTACCAGATGCGGTGGCACAGGAACGACGTCCCGTCCTCATTGCCGGTCAGTCTTTGAACATCGACCCTGAACTGCAGATCGCCCGCACCGCCATGCAGCCGCCCTACTACCACGGCAAACGGAACGCCCATTGCATCGACGCCAACATGGCCGCTCTTTCGTACATGGCATTCGTTGTATGCAGAACCATCTACAAAGCTTGGTCAGGATTCGCGAAATGGGCGACTATGCCGTTGTTTCAGATGAGAGAGAATTTCGCACGTGGCCAACGCTATGATGTGCTCGGAAAGTGGGGAACTTTGGCTGGAGTGGATAAAGAAACAGGTGTGAGCAGGGACGTGACTGATGAGGAGATCCTTCGCTTTGCTAAGGAGCCTGAAAACCTCAAGTCGTATGATCCCAACGGGACTTACACTTTGAAGCGCTTCCGGACGAACCAGATGCTTTCGCTATTGACACGGGGAGCCAACATGATGGGAATCGGCAGAGATAACTTCAATCCAACCACGTACTTGAAGAGTAACAAGGATGAAGACGTGAAGGCAATGCACTTTTGTTGCCTCAACGTCCTATGTGAAGTTATCTCGATGGTGACAGGACATCAACAATTCTCGGTACTACGAAACACGCCAACTGGACCAGTGGACTTTCTGTACATCGACCCGGTCGGCATCCTCTTGACTCATGCAGATTATTCCGTGCAGACCGTTGGATTGCTGGTGGACCACAACGTGCAAATGCCAGCGCACTTCATGGACAGATTGGTCAAGTCTAGAGTTGAAAGACAGCAAAATCCGAATACTCGACGTCCTGAAGCATTACATCACATTTCGGCCGAAGAGTATCTCCCTCCGGGTGGTACTTCCATCATGGACACGCCCGTCACTACGGAGGAACGTGCAAGCGCTTCCTCGGCAAAGGGACCTTCAAAAGGGCGTGAGAGAACCGGAGATGAGCAACATGGTGGCTGGAACGCCAATTCTTACCACGACTACATCGCCGGCAAAGGCCGAAACAAAGGCAAGGACAAAGGAAAGCAGAGGAACCAGTATCCAGAGGAGAACCTCCGGCCCTGGGAACGCGATCCTACGTCAACGCGAAGATGGCGGTGAGACAACACGTGATCTACCTCATCTTCAAGATTGTGACCTCTGTGCTTCGCACGTGGAATTCCATCGCGAATGCTTCTTTCTTCGGTGACGCCTGATTCGTTCGCCATTTCAGGGGATCGTTACCGACGTAGATGAGTGTCACAACGCTTCTAATTGGGATGCAAAAGCTCTGATCTATACGTCAAAGTTGCGGCGGAACAAATTTTCTGATATTCCTATCGTGCCATCTTCCGGGTGAGCAGCGTCAGAGACGCAACTCATGGGGGGTGCGAACGGACTGCGATGCCTTGTCAAGTTCCAAGGTGTCACTATAAGAGCTGTGAGCAAGACCATGTAAAGTGCAAGGGAAGGGGGCACGCTACGCGTCCCTCGTCTCTAGGAGTAGGCTTGTGGTAGTGCTACGCACACCGCCATGCCTATCCATCCTTTCAGTATGACCGCCCATGCAACGTTTGGCTCAAGAATGAGCACAAGCTCTAGAAAGCATTGCCCATAGCTAAAGTGCTATAATCTTCTGTGATTCTCCGAGTAGACAGAGCTATCCCGTGCACAGACGATCCACCGCCGGCCGTGAGTGTGCAAAACGAGCGAACGTTGGATCTGCCTGCATAGGAGTGCGTGTGTGGAAGTGGAAGTAACGGTGATCCAGTCTGTAGAAGGCAACCACGCCAACAGTCAATACAGCTCTTTGTGGGGTGAGCGACAGAGAACATTACCAGGATCAAATCCCCACGCACTTTTAGATGGAGTTCTAAACCCTAAGCCTTCCAACCCGACGGATATCTTTAGAAGGAGCCCGAAAAAAGGTAGGTTATTCGGGGTCCACGAAGGGTTTAAGGGTTCCCTTCAGGGGGCTATCGGGTTGTGTTTACAGGTTCTCGCGGGAGACCTCTAAAGGTTCGTTCAAGGCTTCCTTTAGTTAAGGGTTTCCATTTATGGGTTTCCTTACGGGCTTTAGGTCTAGAGTTCACGATTTGGAGCTCGAAATTTACAGCTTGGGATGTGTACTTGAGGATTTCGATGCCCCGACCGGGAACACCTCTCCCACTGTGTGGTCCCAGGTAACCAACGTAACCGGCTAGGGTTCAGGGTTTAGGGTTAGGATTCCGCTTTTAGGGGTCAGGGTTAGGGATTGGGTTTAGGGTGAGTACGTGGCGCTTGAGGTTTGCATTTCATGACTCAGGGCTTTGGGTTGGAGGGTGTTTCATGTAAGGTTCCTACTTGATGTCTCCGATGGTGTCATGGTGTCGTGCCGTTCACCTGGTACTGGTGCCAGTGGAGTTCGGCCATAGAGTATGCGGCCTACGTGCACACCCTGGTGGACGGTACGGAAGAGGAGCAGACGAGGCTTGAAGAGGAGCTCTTGGTGGTTTGCCGCTGTCTGGTGCTTAGGGAATGGGGGAAGGGATCCCTGTGATCGTCCCTCAAGGTCCCCTCTCTAGGATGCCCAATAGTACCCTTATTCCTTTTTTGTAGTCCTAGGTTCCTGATAAAGTTACCCAATAGCAACAAAAGGGGAGCCCTTCTATTCCTAGGTTACTGGGCATCCTCGTAGTAGTCCCGATAACCCTTCCCCCACTCCCCACCAGTTGCTTGATGGCTGGCATCGGCACCGGAAGACTGGGCTTCAAGCCCTGGGGACTGGGGGTGAGGTTCGATCCTTGGCGGTGTGCTGCGGTTTGGCCTTGGGTTTTGGGGTTTAGGGGTTTAGGGTCAGGGTTTAGGGTTTAGGGTTAGGGTTTAGGGTTTAAGCTGCATTCGGCATCCACGGCATTGCACGAAAACTGGCACTGGATATTTATGTATGCATGACGGTGACGACAAAGAGAACAATGGTGAAGCTGACTATGAGCGGTTTGCTGATGATGACGATGATGATGATGGTGACAGTGACAATGACGATGATTATGGTGATGCTGTCGTTGATGCCGATGGTAATGGTGGAGATCAAGGTGGTTGCGGTGATGTTGATGGTGACTCTGTTGTGATGATCGTGATGGTTGGGGCTTTGGATGGTGTTGTTTGCTTCGCAGGCGGTTTCAGAGGAGGCTTCCGTCAAGACTGTCCTCCAGCTCCAGCATGGCTGCACAGAAACAGCGCAGAAGCTGATGGGGCAGCTCCGCACGGAGTCTAGGATGCCCAGTAGTACCCTTATTCCCTTTTTGTAGTCCTAGGTTCCTTATAAAGTTACCCACTACCAAAAAGAGAGGCCTTTAGATTCTTAGGTTACTGGGTATCCTAGTGATGGGGCAGCTCCGCACTGAGTGCAGCTCCCCAGACCCCCGGGAGGATCCAAAAAGTAGATCCTCTAATGGGGTTCCTGTAAAGTACCTTTAGTAGTATAGGGCCCCAAATTAGGGGATCTACTTTCTAGATCCTCCCGGGGCTCTGGGACTGAGTGCAACGAGCTCAGGGAGCCCGAGGAGCAGGAGGTGGCGATCTTTGTCACATGGGAGTTTCCGAAAATTAGGGGTACCTTACTATGGGGTCCTTCAAAGGGATCCTTTAGGGGCTCCTGAAAGGGATCTATAAGGGTTCTATAAAGGGTTTAGGGTTTAGAGTTTCCGAAAATTAGGGGTACCTTACTATGGGGTCCTCATAATAAGGATCCTACTATTTAGGGTACCATATTAGGGTCCCTTATTTTCGGAAACTCCCACATCATCATCCATCAACACCCGAACCACCACCGCCAGGTCTGCAAAGAAGCAGGAGTAGCTGTCTAGCCTTTAGGAGTTGTACTGTGCTTATGTGTCAGATTGGCAACAGCATGTGTCCATACCCGAGTCCGAGTTCTAGACCTGCGGTCTAAACCTTACAAATAGGATATAGAAAGATACGTAGACAGAGATGTGGATGCATAATACAGAAGCCTGAATAATTACCAATGCTATTCCTAATTCGGATTTTGGAGGTAGCCCCTAAACCCTAAACCCCAGCCCTAAACCCTAAACAAGCTGGGTAGGTAGCTGCATAGGGAGAGACACCAGACCAATCACTAAGTTCTCCTTCATTCTGCTCTCTTCGGTTCCATTCTATTGCAATGTTGTCTCGGGCTAAGTTTAAACATATGGGTGGTTGGTGCCGTCTGAACGAGGGACCCAAACAGGGACCATAATTTTGACAACCACCCATATACATGAAACCCTAAACCCTTACTTGGAGGGTCGGGGGACTTAGTAAGTAGGTAGTAAGTAGACTTATAAGTACCCTAAAAGGGACCCTAATTGGGGTTATGGTACTTATAAGTCTATAAAATAACCAGTTACTAAGTCCCCCGACCCTCCAAGCAACCCCAGAATATAAAGTTGTGTTCTATTCTGATTGACTGCAGGCCGGGCAATTCGGCCGTGCTCCCGAGCGCTGCGCAGCTGCTGAGGCTCACCCACGCGCGCTACGTAGGGGTTAGGGGTTTAGGGGTATAGGGTTTAGGGTTTTGTGATTTAGGGTTTAGGGGTTTGGGGGTTTAGGGGTATAGGGTTTAGGGTTTTGTGGTTTAGGGTTTGGGGGTTTAGGGTTTCGGTTTCAGAAAGGCTTTTCCAGTATGGAGGTCTGAAGAAGGACGAATAGTGTCCCTCGTAACCGTTGAACTCTTATCAGGGGTACCATGCGTCCTTGGTCGAAAACCTGTTCTGACTACTAAAGCCATTCTATTCAGCTTGTGAGCCTGCTCTATGGCTT
Organism: Symbiodinium sp. CCMP2592; assembly: GCA_905221615.1. Classification (NCBI taxonomy): domain Eukaryota; class Dinophyceae; order Suessiales; family Symbiodiniaceae; genus Symbiodinium; species Symbiodinium sp. CCMP2592. The sequence continues at coordinate 480,317 of CAJNDT010005930.1, forward strand.
TGTCTTGCTTGTAAACGGGTTCAGATGCAGCCAGTGTTCAAGAAGGTGTTTGTAGATGTTCATCCGGTGGCTTCAGACTCCATCTATTGCAGAAGGTGATACACTTGCTGAGGGGTCAGGACATAACCCACCCAGGGTAAAGGGTTGGAGGCCACTGGCTGCGGTGAGGTGGGGGAACTCTAGACACCTTAGCGGAACTCTTATGGATTCCCTTTCTAGAACCGTTAAATCCGGCGAGAATCGTAGCCAGAGGCAGCCAAGCGGCGCTGGGAAGACCTTAGCGCTTCTGCCCTGAAGCGGGGCCTACAGCCCGAGGCGCGGCTTTCTGGTTCAGGGTAGGGGCCTTAGTATTCAGAATCGGGTTTTGCGGGTTCCTTATTATAGTAGAAATATAGTAGACTATACTCCAAACCCTATTATAATCATGAAGGCCCCTACATTCGGGTGGTAAGTTCAAGAGCTTACATCCTCAGTGGGGAGTTTAGGGGGCGACCCGAGTCCTTTTGCTCTTTTGGTTGAAGGTTTAGGGCTGAGGGGTTTGGGGGTTTTCGCGCTTTCGGGTTTAGGGTTTAGGGTTTTTGGATTTAGGGTTTAGGGATTTAGGGTTTAGGGTTTAGGGGTTCAGTGCTTGGGGATTCTCCCAGAGAGCCCAATACCCCTCAATTAAGGAATATGGCTTAAGAAAGATAGGGAATCATACAATGATTTAAGCTATATGCCTGAATGAAGGGGTATTGGGCTCTCTGGGTCCTCTGTGTGTCTGTTGTGTTTCGTTTCCATTTTCGCCTGTTCTGAACGGTGTGTTAAAGCTTCAACCCCAGGTCCATCGGCTTCATCTATGAGCTGCGATCCCTAAACTCATCAGCAAAACGCGAGAAGTGGCAAGGAAGAATAGCTGCAGCACTCCGCACCAAAACTGGGCTTAGGCTTGAGCTAGGGGTGCAGGTTTAGGGTCGTAGACGTGCCCCTTGAAGCCCTAAACCTTTCGAAGGAAAGCGGCCCCCCCCCCCCCCCCCACCCCCCTCCTCCTTCCAGGCTTTGTGCGAAGCCTCGCCGGCGGATTTGCGGATCCGGGCTTCTACCTAGACCTACTAAACCCTACTTTTTTGCAGGTTCTTATTATAAACCCTAATATGGGATTTATAGGGACTCTACAACAACGTAGGTTCTGGTAGGTTAAGGTAGGGTACTTGGATTAGACAGTTGTGTCCACTCCGAGACTAGGTTCCTGAGTAGTTCCCCTTTTGCTCTTTTTGTTGGAGATGGGCAGTACCCCTTTTGCTCCTTTTATTTTAGGGCCCTCCCTATTAAAGCTGAATAGTAGGAAAAGGGTAACCCTGTTATAAAGGGCCGACTCCCCTAAACCCAAAAACCCTCACCCGTTAGTTGCAACCCGAATATGAAGATGAACGACTCAGGAGCCTACCTTAACCATTTTCTGTGGGGTCCCTATGAATTCCATATAAGGGTTTATGATAAGAACCTACCTAGGATGCCCAGTAGTACCCTTATTCCCTTTTTGTAGTCCTAGGTTCCTTATAACGTTACCCAATACCAAAAAGAGAGGCCTTTCTATTTGTAGGTTACTGGGTATCCTAGAGTAGACCCTAAACCCTAATCCCTATAGATCCCTTTAAGGAACCCTATAGATCCCTTTAAGGAGCCCTTTAAGAACCCTACTTTGGGCAGCTCCGTCTTGGCAGGTTCAGGGAGGGTTATTGCAAACAGGGCCTTGCAGGCGTAGGCCCTACGATCTGACCTTGGGGCGGTTCAGGGTTTAGGGGTTTAGAAATCTAGGGTTTCGGGGTTTATAAATCTAGGGTTTAGGGGTTTAGAAATCTAGGGTTTAGGGGTCTATAAATCTAGGGTTTAGGGGTTTTCAAATCGAGGGTTTAGGGGTTTTCAAATCGAGGGTTTAGGGGTTTAGAAATCTAGGGTTTAGGGGTCTAGAAATCTAGGGTTTAGGGGTTTAGAAATCTAGGGTTTAGGGGTTTAGAAATCTAGGGTTTAGGGGTTTAGAAATCTAGGGTTTAGGGGTCTAGAAATCTAGGGTTTCGGGGTTATAGAAATCTAGGGTTTCGGGGTTTAGAAATCTAGGGTTTAGGGGTCTAGAATTCTAGGGTTTAGGGGTTTAGAAATCTAGGGTTTCGGGGTTTAGAAATCTAGGGTTTAGGGGTTTAGAAATCTAGGGTTTAGGGGTTTTCAAATCGAGGGTTTAGGGGTCTGGAAATCTAGGGTTTAGGGTTTTAGAAATCTAGGGTTTCGGGGTTTAGAAATCTAGGGTTTAGGGGTCTAGAAATCTAGGGTTTAGGGGTTTAGAAATCTAGGGTTTAAGGGTTTTCAAATCTAGGGTTTAGGGTTTTAGAAATCTAGGGTTTCGGGGTTTAGAAATCTAGGGTTTAGGGGTTTTCAAATCGAGGGTTTAGGGGTTTTCAAATCGAGGGTTTAGGGGTTTAGAAATCTAGGGTTTAGGTGTTTTCAAATCGAGG